>JAWNLJ010000233.1:0-600000 GCA_035042365.1 Drosophila dives | reverse complement strand
TTAAATTTGTGTGTTTTATAAGACATATTATTATTTCATGTGGCATTCGTGGTTCACATTTGTTAAAATTGTGCAAATATGGTTAGGAGAAGGGAAATTAAAAATACAATAAAATAATTAAATATAATAATATAAAACCTGTATACTTATAAAACATACACAAACTGGCAGAAGGTGCAAAGCGGGGAGGAGGACACCAAACAAAATAGGGGGAGCACAAAATGCTAGAACACTAAACGAAAACAATACAAAAAAAAAAAAAACAGCCGCCGCACAATTCGAACTCAAACTCAACTCATGTTCAATACTAATTAGTGTGTTTGTGTGTGTGTGTGTGTGTGTGTGTGTGTGTGTGTGTAGAGGTGTGTGTGCTGCGCTGCTGGAATGTAGGGATATGTGGGGGTGGTTGTGGGCTTTGGACGGCACTTACCTTTTGCTGTAGATAGCCAGACTGCGAGTGCGACTGGCCGTATTGGTCTGCATATTGTTGTTGTGGTTGTTGTTGTTGTTAGTGCTATTATTGTTACTGTTATGCAAAGAGTTGTTTAGATAGTTGTTGTTGTTGTTGTTGTTAAGGTTATGTGATGTTGCCGTTGCTGCTGCCGTTGTTGTTGTTGCTGCTGCTGTTGTCGTTGCCGTCGCTGCAGTTGTACTGGCGCCCAGAAAGCTGCCATTCTTAAGCCTCAATGACGCCACCTCATTGTTATTGCGAAATGGCTGAGAACGTGCCCGAGTATGTCGCAGATTTTCATCGGCATCGCTGCGGACACAAAAAATATTACAGAATAGAAATAAATATGGTATTTTATAGGTCATCGCCATTGCCATCGTCACCCACCTGTTGCTGTTCACCGAACGTGAATGATGTCGCCGCAATGCCTTGATCTGATTAAGTTTATCGCCCTGCGTCTGCATCTGCTTCTTCTCGAGCGCCGTTTGGGTCATGCGCACCGAGGAGGCGATCGTGTGACGCGCTGCCTCAAACACATTGGCGCTGGGCTTGCGGAGTTTCTTTTCCGTACAGCTGCCGCTTGGATCGACACTGCTGCTGCCACCGGCGAGAGTGCTGCTGTGTCCGGCGTTCCGTGCACCGCTGGGATTCACCAGTCGACGCAATGAATTGGCAATTACCGTTGGCTTGTTGGCGTTCGAGGGCGATTTGCGGCGACGCGTCGACATGGTGTAGGTGGAACCGGAGGAGGGCAGCGGCTGATCTGCCGCGGCACTTGCCGTGTCCGTATCATTGTCACTGACATTGCAGTTGGTGTCGTCTGTGGACTGATAGTGCAGTTCGAGCTTCAGCAAATCCATTTGCGGTTCCGACAGATCCTCATCGGTTGCCGCATCCAATGTGTCCTGATCATTCAAATGCATCGTGTCCACACGCTGTGATATGCCCTTGACACGCGTCAGAAGTAGATCGACATGATCGAAGGGATCCACCTTCGCCGACGCCTGCTGCAGCTGCTGCTGGAGCAGATCGCTCTCGGCCAGTTTGCTCTTCAGCTCGATGCTGTAGATGCCGTACTTATGCTTCAGCATCGGCAAACCGCTGCGGCGACGCATCCGTTCGCCCTCGGACCACAGCCAACTCTGCTTGCTGCAAAGCCATTGTAATCATAGGTTTATCAAAATTACAAACAATTTTACCCAATAGTCAACCACTACTTACTCCTCCATCCACTGCTGTTGATGTCCAATCACCGAACCGGGTCGACACAATCGCAACCAGGCAATTGCCTCCAGGGCACTAAAGCCATAATGTTTCATCATGTAGGCACCGATGAGGCTCCCCGTGCGTCCCAAGCCCGCCTTGCAATGCACCGCAATGGCGCCCTTTGTCGTCTCACAAATGGAGAGAAACTTTTTGAGTATGGCATCGCTGGGCGTGCTGCCATCAATAAAGAAGAGGTCCTTGTGATCGAAGCCGGCATTCTCAAAAGACGAGGCATGATAGACTTTGGCATTCAAACGAATCACCGTCGTCACATTGTTGTCCCGAAAATAGCTAAAGTAACGTTCTGGCGCATGGCACGGATAACCGTTTGGCAATGTTTTCGACTTCTGATGTGGTCCACAGAATGCGATAAACTTTTGCGGCACTATCCAGTTGAAATCGCCGTTCTCCACACGCTCAAAGTGTTCGTACTCCTCGGCATCAAAGTCATTGAAATTCAGATAGCCCGCCTGCAGGCCCTTGTGTACGGCTTGGAGGCAGTCGAGCAGCGAAATCTTGAAATTGCTGGGACCATAGCTGGCATCACAGAAACGCGTATACGCCGGAATGTCGCCAGCGACAAGTGGTCTGTAGGCCTCCTCCGGTGTTTTATTTAAATAAATTATCTAAAAAAAAATAAATTAGATCCGTTAAAAATGTGTTTAAATATAAAAGAGTAATAGATCTGTAAATAAATATGTACTAACAATATTTTTTTTCTAATAATCTTTAGCAACTTTTTTATATATTTAATTTTGCTATTTTTGTCGATAACAGAATTATTTATAGAAAATCTTTATTATAGTTTATACAGGTTCTTAATAATCATTTAATGTTCAATTGAATTTAGTCGATTTAACACAACTTCAACTAACTCAGTCCTAGAAACAAACTCCTTTCCAAGCGTATTATTAGCTTGGTTACCTTAACTTTGTCAAACAAAAGTGATTTAATCAATAAATGTGTATTAATCATTTTGTGATTAACACCTAATTTTAAAAGTGTAAAGTTTACATATTTGTTCTTCTAAAAAGGCAGTTTAAATTCTCGTTACAATTGCACCTAGTATCAGAAATGCAATTTCCGTCTTGGGAGGCGCTGGAGATATTAGCCAGGAAAGGTTACACTTACTGCATACGATCCAATCAGGTAGGCCGCATTGAGACGCTTGGCCGGATTCATGGAGGTGTAGTGCACGATTTTCTTGTTTGCGTGACTCTTGGCACTCAGTTTGGTGTTGAGCTTCATGCAGTAGCGATACAGTATACATAAATTGAGTGGCCCAAAATCGTTGTAAAAGTTTTCATATACAAACTCATCGTCGATGTTGAAATAGTGTGTGTTGACCGTATTCTTTGGCTTAATGTTCTTCTTGAAAACCACAAAGTATAAGCGATCTGAAATCAAATGAAAAAAATGTGCTCAATTGCAGTTCATTTAGAGTATCAATTTAAATTTGTACCTTCTTGCACCTCTGTGGCACAGACCAGCAGCTCCGAGTTGTCATCGTCCAACATCATGTTTCAGTTATCGCAACTGCAACGAAGACAAAACAAACAAATTTAATTATAAATCCGTATATATACAATGTAAACGTCACAAATCTTCAGTTATCTTGATCAAACAAGATATGAGTACAGTAAGAGCTCCATTTGTAGCCAATGATCACAGCTTAGGTCTACCTACGCGTACTTTTCGACATTGCTTCCGCTTGCTTCCATAATAAATAACAATTTTATTATTATATTTTTTTTTGCGATTTTTTTTCATCTTTGGCTATTAAAATCGCCCACCCAACTGACTTCGCCTTAATTGGTCAAAGTAAATGCTGTTTTCCGTCATAGGTTTCTCAGTTTAATTTATGCACATAAATAGATAGTCATAAACTATAGGTACAAAAGGAAAGAAAATATGTTTGGTTTGGTTCAATCTTTGCCATTTGGCCTCCTTAGCGGACAAGAGGACAATGCCGCATTTTCCTTATTTGCCCCACATTTTCGTATATCCAAATATATATGTATATATATATATATGTGTGTGTGTGTGTGTGTGTCAGTAAGTAACATATGGGTATATTTATTGATACACGTATGCATAAAAGTCAGACAGTATTCACAAGTCAGGCAGTCATTTGCTGACATCCGCAGCCTAATAAACAAGCCGAGGGTCTATAAAAATAATACAAATTACGTAGCACCGACTCTGAAATACTCTATTTTGTCTGGACTTGTAAATAAAGCAGTTAAACTAAACAGAAACTGCTTTAAATAAGATTTTATTTACAAATTAATTTAATCAAACTGATTGAGATAGTTAGACATATAATAACGGTTTCTTTTCTAATTTAGAATCCCATTCCTAGTAAAAACTTAACCGTACCTAACTTGTACATAAAAACAAACGTTATATTTTTTGTACACCAAAAAGCCAAATTTCAGAAAAATCATTTAATTTAATTTAAAGAAAAATTTGTTAAAGCAAATAAACAAAAAGTAGCTTAATTTCTCTGGAATTAATTGGGCTTAAAAAAGGCATGACAAACAATATAAATCATGTAGACATACAAATATACTTGATCCACACAGTATATTTAAGCTACTTGCATATGTACTATAATTATGTATTATACGATATATATATAAACTCAGAATATGAATTGTTATCCATAGACCGACAAGTTATTTGCATTCAGACACAGGCGGATAAAAAAAAAACAATCTGCGAGATGGGTTGAGCGAAAGTTCTTGACACACAGAACTCGGGTAACAAGTTAAGCACTTTTCGAGCCCTCAAACAAGGCTCTTGGGTATCGGATTTTGTGAGCGCCCAAAGTTTATGGTGTTGGCCTGCCATGTCATGGAATGTGTGTCGCTTGCACACACACACATACAATCACGCACATACGTGTTGTTTAATGTATGCATGCGAATGTGTTGTACAACACAACACTTTTATAATATTCGATTTTATGCAAATTTTTAACCTTTTGCTTTGGCCAGTCCAAGCCGTTAGAGAATTTTTCGTTAAGGAACCAACATTTCCTTTTCCGGATCTTAAAGTTTAAAAGTCAAGAAATACGTTGCTCGTATTACGTATAATGCCCCCAAGGCCCCTTAAGCAGGGGCAAGGAACAAAGAGAGACTACAGCAAAACGCTAAAGATAGATTGCAATCAAAGTGAGTTCTTACGGACACAGGTGTGGCACACATACATTTAAGCACACTCATACATCCAACACGTACGTTCTATAAAAAACAAAAGAGAAAATCTATGTGATTCGGATATGAATTCACAATAGACGCATGCAACCTATAAGGAATAGAATGTTGGGGTTATCTAATGGACGTAATTTAAGAACTCACTTTAATTAGGTTCTGCAAATAGTCATGGGGTCATGTAAGGGCGGCTTCAACGACATATAATTTAATTATTCACCTCATTCAATTCAACAAAAGAATAACCTATTTGATAGTTATGTGTTATTCAGTTAATATATTAATTATTTAGGACCAAAGTTAAAAAAAAAGAAGATTATTTCCAATGGTCAGCCACTGCTATTTGGCAACTCATAAATAACACAGAAGCTTGAGTGGACTTTGCATACACTAAAGAAATGGAATTATTTTTGTGAACCATTTAAATGGCGAGGAAATTCAACAGCTCGATCGAACACTGTAATGCTCTATATATACATGTGTATTTATGTGTGAATGTTCACAACTGTAACCTGCTTTGGTCAGCAATAATTTCACATCACATCATAGTTAATGAAAATGCTCTAACGGAAATTACAACCTTTCACAACTGTTTCAAGTAGTTCTCAATAGCTCACTTTGCCATGAACTGCCAACGCGCCAAAATAAACACATACATATACACACACATGCATATATCTTTAGAAATGTTTGAGCATTCCACGTGACGACATCAAAACATATCAGGAAAAACAATCGTTCACACAAACACACACACAAATGTACCGCTTATCGGTGCAGCGAGTAAACATAAAAAAAAGGGGGAGGCAAAATACATAGCCGAGTGTCCAATTGCGTTGGTTTTGAATTTTTAGTTACAACTGAGCTGAGAACAATACAGAAATTAAAACTAGTTGTTGTTTTTATTTAAATACCACTGCCAAATGACGTCACCAACTCACAACAATAGCTAAGAAAAGCAACAAAGTTAAGAGCCCCTCTTCTCTCTCTCTCTCTCTTGAAATGAATGAATGTTTATGTTCGTTGGGCCGCTATTGAAAAGTTAGCTTGTCATTTCTGTTTCTGTTTTGAAACGGCCGCAGCAGAGATTTTGCCGCGCTCAAAACAGAAAGCAATTCACAACAACAGCCATATAACAGCAACAGCTCCACAAACTGCTGCACTCCTCACCCATTTCCCTTCAAACAATACTGCGCATGCCGTGGATACTCTCTCTCTCTCTCTCTCTCCGCTCTCTTCCTATGTGGCGCGCTTAAAAGCTGCTGCCTGTTGTTTTCTCTCGAGCAGACCTGAAAAACCTAGACATAAAGTTCAAAAACAGCTACATCGTTCATTTTATTGCTTATTAAACAATAAAATTCATATAAAAGAAGTCATTTTAATAAAAATTAAAGGCTTAAAACCGCACACTTGACTGTTTTCAAACTTAATGCATAATAAAACTCAGCTTAAAAGTAACATTTGACGAAAAAAAAAGCTGAATAGACAACACTAGCTCTCTCCTTCATTTACACTTGTTCGTATTTGAGTGTGACTGTGAGTGCGAGTATGTGTTGGTGTTTTATTAATAAAAGCAACCAACGCATTTTTCTACATATCCACACAACCAACAAACAAAATGAAACTGAAACGCCAAATGTCGAAGACGTAGCTTTTTTTTTTGTGTACTGCGTAATCAATTTTTGGGGCACACTCGTTTGCTGGATTATTTTTGTGGTTTATTATTAAGTTGTTGGTCGGAAGGGGGAGGGATTGAGGCAAGTATGTACACTTTGGTTGGAACTCACCTAAATAGTTTTGGGTGTTTGTAGATGGAAATTCACAACAGGATGGGTCAACAGCAGCCGTACACACACCATGGAACTAGAAATTTAGATGTGACAAAAAATTGATTCTGCACAGCACAGTATCACACAATTGAATTTTGTTTGTTTGTTGAATTTTTTTATATTTTTATTTGTATTTTTTTTTATAATTTTTGAGTGTGTTTACAAATAATTTTGTTGAATATTGTGGCACATGTAATTTTTGTAGGTGTTCACTGCCTAGCTAACAACATTTTTGGTGAGAGTTTCTTTTTTCTAAGATTTCAAAAATCGTAACGATCTCATTGATGTTGGCAAACACTCAATCTCGCGTGCGATCGACTGCTCGAAAAGAGCTCCAATGGTGAACTGACAACTCGTTGCGGCGTTGGCGCTTTTTCCGTTGCATTTTGTTCTCTCCTTCGTTTTCTGTGCTGTGTGAGCGCTGCGTATGCTTCTCTGCGCCCACAAGCGCCAACTTGGCGCTATCAAAGTAACCAATACTAAGATAGCCGTTTTCTATGCTCCTACCTTCTCTCTATTTCTCTCTCTCTCTGTCTATCTCACTTTTTCATCCGCGCTCTCCATCTGCTTCTCTCTCTACATACAACAGAGTCGCAAAAGTACTACAAATCGCGTTGCCAACACACTTTTACAGCGTTGCCAATCATTTGTGAGCCTTTATTTTTATGTCGCAGTGTCTGTTAATTTTGAATTTGGAATAAGTTTACTGAATAAATTTAAGAAAAAAAAACGCTTATTGTGCCTTTTGTGAAACAAACTTAGCTAAATTTAATGTTTACAACAGAGTTATCCTTACGTGAACAGAAGCACAAAAACCTTATAATTCCGCCTTGTAGATGTGTCTGTTTCACTCGCACTCACACGCAAATAATTACTCAAATGCATCCACTTGTTGCTGACTTTGCGCTGAGCAGTTCCTGCTTATTAACATTTAATTGAGAATTGTACAGATAATTTTAAATTTTCATTCAGTGTACTCTTCCTTTTAGTAGGTCTATGTTAACATTTTGTAAACTCAGCACATGGTAAAGTGCCAGCACATAACTTATTAGGTACAACAAAAGAATGTAGAGTGCATGTGCTGCTCTATGACTTCATCTGTCTTCTCTTATACTCGAGATTGCTCTATGCATGTCGCTCTCTTTGCGGAGTGATCAACAAAACACGCTCGCAACCGTTTAGTAGCGAGAGTGGATCTTTGTCGATCGGACGGGTTTTCGGCAGTTCCCGGTTTTCATCTTTCGCCGTCCTCTGATTGTCTTGGAAAAATCTTGTGTGTTGTGCCGTTTATGTGTATGTGTATTTGTGTGTGCTCCCTTTAAGTTTTAAAAAAAGAAGTCGAAACAGCACCAAAAACAACAAAAACAGTGTGCAGTATTGAGAGTGTCTTATTTTTGTGTATAACAGAAAATGTTATTGTATTGAAACGACGAGGGACAAGTAGGAGTTGGAGTTGCAGTTGGAGTTGGAGTTGAAGTAATACACCGTGGTAAGACAACTAAACTTATAAACTACTTATAGAATTATTTACTGTTTTTTGATTTGTGTTAATAATGATTTCTTCAAAACTAAAGTTGTGCGCAGCTGTCTGATACTGTTGTTGTTGCTGTTGTTGCCTGCCTTGGTTTTATCTGTTTTGTCCCGTTTGTTGTTACTTGCTACTTCTTCTTCTATATCCACACACATATACACACATAAAAACTTCTCTGCATCCGCTGTAGTTGTTGTGACAACAGAAATATATTTATCGCTAGCTATGATTTTTTGTTTTCCTACTTACAAAAATTATTTTATTCTGTCGGAGAAAAAAAGTTTACATTGTAAAGCACATGAATTATTTCGGATTACATACGACTTGTAACATGATGCCTCATACCTAAATCCATTTGAGAATGCCTTGCCTTGCATATGCCATAAGCATTCTTATGTCTTTACACACTTCTACACACACACACACTTGCTGCTGCGAGGGTGGCTATAGACATACATCTTTTAACTTCTTTAATTTTCTTTGACAATAAAAACGCGCGGTTTTTATTAAAAATAACTTATAGATAAGGCACAAAGTCTACAACAAATTTAATTATTTTTTTAATAGCTAAACACACGAGCTAAAAATGAAAAGACATAACAATTTTTGTTAGTCTTAAAAGTAAGAAAAGATTAATATTGCTAGTTGGGTAAACATTAAACTACCCTCGCACATTCGTATCTTTTTAAGCATTTGTTCATATCGCACTAGGCAAGGAATAGAGTGCATTACAAAAATGCATTGCTAAGCAAAATGTCACTCAACAAGGTTATTAATTAAAATATGAGCCAAGCTTCAATCTAACAGATCTCATCACACACACAAGAATAGAGTATATATATAGTATATATATATATATATATATATATATATATGTATTACAGTAGGCAGGACTTATTCAAGTCTAATTATAGTTTGATGCCGCATGCTGATCTCATTTTGGTTTCTGGTTCTTTTGGGGGTGTTCAGAGAAGAGTTGCACACACATGTTCCCCATAAGTGAATACAGTTCCAGATGAGGATGTGTGGTCATTGAGCGGTCGCCGGAATTGAAAACATAAACATAGCAAAGCTAAGAAAACATGGATATGAGCAAATTTATGAACTTGTCCAACTATATACATAAATATATAATATTAATATATCTACAATGTATGTATATATACATGTGTATATATACATAAATTGTGTTGCTGATATACATACAAACATAAATGCCGCAATGAAGTCAATTTTGAAACGTTGCCTTTTGCTCCATAGCTGCTTCATACGGATACCTTTTAGTCTATCTGCAGAGCGGGTATATCAGCAGATAACCCCTGAAGTTAAACATTTTTATAAATTAATAGAGTCACATAGGTACACACTGATCAATATTAAGTGTAGTTTTATTCATTAATAGTGTCACATTGGTTCATAAATATGCAATTCCAATATTTTTTAATATTAAAATATTTTACTTAACACGTAAACAATTAATATGTATGTTCAACATCCGAACCCTATTTTTGAAATATACATTTATAAATTATGTATACATTTTTTATATTTTAAAAAGGAAATAACTATTATATATATTTTTACTTTCTTAGAGGATATTCTTAATTTGCTTGCAGTGCACTAAGAAGAAGTCTTCAATCGTATATTGTATACATATATATTTTCAATCTAGTTTTATCTAATCAAGAACAAGTTTTAAAGTTAAAAGGTAGCAGGGTATTTTGAGTTCGGGCATTCCTTTTTTTTTAAGTTCTTACTTGTTTACCCATTCAAAGTCATAAACAAACAGATCCCAGTATATCTCTCTGGTTGTTTTGTGTTTGGTAAATTAACTTTTTGTTTAGTTCTTTGCTTATTTGTTCATTTGCCCGTCTGCAATTTAATTTTTTTGTGTGAGCCCCAAATGAAATTGAAATTAACAGCGGCCAATAGGAATGAAAGACTGAACAGCAATTATATCAAGAAAGAAAAGTTATGTGCTTGGAATCTTTGATCATATACCCTTGGAGAATGTTACTAAAGTCACTGAATGAGATATCTTATATACAAGTTAAGCAATTATCTGATTGAGTTGTTTCCCACGTCTCCTTTTTTTTAAAGATAATTGTATCCTTGTAACTAAAGTTATGTTTTAAAATTTTAAAGTTATAATTTGCACAAATCACAGAACATATTAAATAACTATTTTCAAATGTAATTTCTAAAAGTTCCAATGAAATAACAAGATTATTTGATTCTAGTTGTAAAGTAATTGTGCGTCATCAATTTTTCAGATCCTTTAATTGCTCAATTCCAGTTAGAAAGATTTGGGAATTTGCAAACCGAGTATTCCATTGAAGTGTATAAGAAATCGTCAGTGGTCCAAGGCACACACAATATGCAGATACATACTTGCAACCGCAGGCTTGTGTATATAAATATTGACATGTGCGTATGTGTGTGTGTTGTACAGACACACGCAGGCACAACAAGGCACACATAGACACACACACACCCAAATATGATCGCGTCTGTGAATGAACTCTTATCATAATTACAAAATAGTTGTATAGACTTCTCCTTCTCGTGCTGCTGCTGCTGCTTTTGCTGCTGCTAATCTTCCTTCCACAAATCAGAAATTGTTGCTGAGACGCGTTCAAAAGGCGGCTCCATCCAAAAATTTCTATCAATGTTCACATCGCAAGCACCAATTTTTGACTTATGCCGACTCGTGGCTGCTTATCTCTGCGAGTTGCTGGGTCTTTAGCACAGTTTTGAGTCAACTTTGTTTGTTGCGTGTCCGTATGGAATTGGGACTGATAAGAACCAGAGACCCAGATTTCATATAGTGCCGCAGAGCAACTAAAGAAATTCGACTTAATATCCTAGTTTATGAACAGATGACACACAAAATAGACATATATAAATAAATATTAAGTTAAATTTTTATGTTATTTTTTAAAATACATCTGTTTGCCTTTCGTTTTGGACATTGATAGTTTAAGCAATGGTTTTTTTTTTCTAAACATTTGAGAACTTTAAAGCGGATGAGATCATGAGCATTGTAGTCGAGTACACCACACATCACTTTTAATGTAGTCGAGGCTGCTGGGTCTAAATATAATTGCCTGAGCATTTAGTGCAAGACAGAAAGCGCTGATAAACGCAACGCACTCGCCAACAACGGATTAAACTAATGTATGTATGTATTGATGTATGTATGCATTAAGTATTCATACTTACTTCTTTATCGCCATGTAGTCGAACTTTAATTGCGGCCTGAGATTCATTCACATTTCAAGCTGGAGGCTTTAGTATGTGCGTAAGATTCATTGGGAGCGGATGTTGCCTTTGGAAGTTTGTATTTTTAAAAATAAATATATATTTTTAATTAAGAGCTTGATAATAAGTAAACTTAATGCTTTATGCTTTATTTAATGGATAGTTTCTAATTGAATTTTCGATTGTTCTAATTGCAGTTTGTAGTTGATAAGGCGTAGCTTGGGAAGGCGCAACATGAGAGTTCGTGCAGCATAGAAAAGTAATCAAAGAAAAAGTAAGTAAGCTTGAGAATATTTAAATTAACATCTTGATTAACCGATTTTTTTTTTTGATTTATGTGAAGCTTATCCACGTGGTCAGCGTGTAAAATCCACAATTGTGTTAAAGGAAATCGAACGAGCGCTGATTATAGAAACAGAGCCGGAAGCGCTCTACTGGAATACGACCTAAAGTGTCAAGCGAGAGAGGGAAACAGAGAGCTCGGTAGACAGCTGAAAGAGCAAGAGAGAGAGAGAGAGGGGAAAGAGAGATATAGCGATGTCGCTTCAAAGCGGCCTTATCGCGTTGTTCTTTGTGCTCGTCGTGCTGAGTAGCCGCCTGGAGCAGCTGGAGGCACAACATACGGCACAGCGCGGGCATCGTGATCGTCCAAGGAACACACCACGCCAATTTGTGGCGACGCATCCCTGTGATCGATCCTCATGCTATCCGGCAACGGGTAATCTGCTTATCGGTCGTGAGAATCGCTTGACGGCGAGTTCGACGTGTGGCCTAAAATCTCGAGAGAGATTCTGCATCTTGTCGCATCTGGAGGATAAGAAATGTTTCCTCTGCGATTCACGCGAAGAAACGCGCAATAATCCCAAACTAAATCATCGCATTGGACAGATCGTCTATAAGACCAAACCGGGCGTTGCCACCTGGTGGCAATCGGAGAATGGCAAACAGAATGTCACAATTCAGCTGAATTTGGAGGCCGAATTTCACTTCACCCATTTGATCATTACGTTTGCTACTTTCCGCCCGGCCACAATGTACATTGAAAGGAGTTTCGATTTTGGCAAGACATGGCATATTTATCGTTACTTTGCCTATAACTGCGAGGAATCGTTTCCGGGAATACCGACGATTTTGAAGAACATTACAGAAGTTGTGTGCGATTCTCGTTACTCTGGGGTGGAACCATCTCGCAATGGTGAAGTCATCTTCCGTGTGCTGCCGCCGAGCTTCACCGTCAAGGATCCGTATGCTGATCACGTACAGAATCAATTGAAGATGACCAATCTAAGGATACATATGACTAAGTTGCACAAGCTGGGCGATAATCTGCTCGACAATCGGCTGGAGAACGAGGAGAAATACTACTATGCCATCTCTAATATGGTTGTGCGCGGCTCCTGCTCCTGCTACGGTCATGCCTCACAGTGTCTGCCACTCGACGACGAACTCTCAACGCAGGACTACGAAATGGTGCACGGACGTTGCGATTGCACGCACAATACGAGGGGTCTGAATTGTGAGGACTGCCTGGATTTCTACAACGATCTGCCGTGGAAGCCGGCATTTGGCAAACACACAAATGCGTGCAAGAAATGTGAATGCAATAATCATGCAGTCAGTTGTCATTTTGATGAGAACGTCTTTGCCGCATCCGGTTTTGTGTCCGGCGGCGTTTGCGATAATTGTCTGCACAATACACAGGGTCAGCATTGTGAGGAGTGCATGGCGTACTTCTATCGCGATCCCAGCGAGCTGCTGAACAGTCCCAATGTGTGCAAGTCCTGCGATTGTGATCCAGATGGTTCGTTGGATGATGGCGTTTGTGATTCGGTCAATGATCCGGAGAATGGGGTCGTTGCCGGCGCCTGTCACTGCAAGCCGAATGTGATGGGTCGACGTTGCGACATATGCAAGGAGGGCTTCTGGCAACTGAATAATGCCAATCCAGATGGCTGTGAGTCGTGCACTTGCAACACCCTCGGAACGGAAAATAATTCCGGCTGCAATATGTACAACGGCGAGTGCAACTGCAAGCGTCTTGTCACCGGCAAGGATTGCAATCAATGCCAGCCGGAGACTTTTGGTCTCTCCGAATCCGAGGATGGTTGCACCCACTGCGCCTGTGATATAGGCGGCTCCTTTGACAACTATTGCGATGTGCTGACCGGACAGTGTCGTTGCCGTTCTCACATGACCGGACGGACGTGCTCGCAACCCAAACAGAATTACTTTATACCAGATTTGCCCACCGTATACGAGGCCGAACAGTGTATCACCTTTGACAACAATGGTAATTGTAGCGTTGTGATACAACCGTTGCCCACCAATCAGGAGCCACCGTTTACGGGCCGTGGCTACGTCGGGGTGAAGGAGAAAGGAGAAATAATCTTCAATGCTGATAACATTAAACGCTCCATGCCCTACGATGTAATCATACGTTACCAGACAACATCACCCGGTGATTGGGAGGAAGCGTACATAACGCTCTTGCGGCCCGATCCAATTGATCCTGAAGGCGAATGCGCCGAGGCCATTCAATCGCCGATTACCGAAATACGTGTGCCATTTTCGCTGCCCGAAAGGGAACGGCAGGTGGTGCCGATGCAAGATGTCTGCCTCGAGGCTGGTAAAGAGTATCGTTTCCGTATTCTATTCGAGCGACGTCGTCACAACGAGGGCAATCCCTCGGCAACAATATGGGTCGACTCCCTTACGCTGATACCCCGCATCGAAGTTACGGAATTCCCGCAAATTCCCGAAAGAATCAAATTGAACTGCACCCGTTTGCTGTATGATATGCGCTACAAGAATCGCTTGCCAGCCGAATGCCGCCATTATGCCGTGGTTATCAATAACGGTGCAAGCATGTGCAACTGCGATCCGACCGGTTCGCTCAGCAAGGAGTGCGGTTCTTATGGCGGAATCTGTCAGTGCAAATCCAATATTGTGGGCCGCCAGTGTGAACAGTGTGCGCCGGGCACCTACGGCTTTGGGCCGGAGGGTTGCCGGGCCTGCGACTGCAACAGCATTGGCAGCAAGGACAACAATTGTGATCTGTTGACGGGTCAGTGTGCCTGCCATCCGAACACCTACGGGCGAGAGTGCAACCAGTGCCAGCCGGGCTACTGGAATTTCCCGGAGTGTCGCGTCTGCGAGTGCAACGGACATGCGGCACAGTGTGACCCACAAAATGGCCAGTGTCTGAACTGCCAGGACTCAACGACGGGCTTCGCTTGTGACTACTGTCTGGATGGCTACTATGGGGATCCGTCGCTTGGCAGCGAGATCGGTTGTCGCGCCTGCCACTGCCCAGATACTACGGCCAGCGGCATGTCGCATGCAAACGGTTGCTCCTTGGATCCGACGAATAACAACATGCTGTGTCACTGCCAGGATGGTTATGGTGGTACCCGCTGTGAGATCTGTGCCGACAATCATTACGGTTCACCCGAAAATGGCGGCACCTGCAGCAAATGCGAGTGCAGCAACAACATTAATACTTACGACACGGGCAACTGTGATGGGCAGACGGGCACCTGCTTGAAGTGTCTGTACGATACAACTGGGGACCACTGTGAGCTGTGTCGCGATGGCTACTACGGCGATGCACTGCAGCAAAATTGTCGGGAATGTGAATGCGATTACCTTGGCACGAATCGAACGATCGCCCATTGCGATCGTCATAGCGGACAGTGTCCATGCCTGCCCAATGTTGAGGGGCGGTTATGCGATCAGTGCGCGTTGAACCACTGGAAGATCGGCACCGGCGACGGATGTGAGCACTGCAATTGTGATGCGATTGGCGCATTGGAGGAACAGTGTCACTCATACACCGGTCAGTGCAAATGCAGGGACGGCTTTGGTGGCAGGGCGTGCAATCAGTGCCAGGAACACTATTGGGGCAATCCCAACGAGAAGTGTCAGGCGTGTATGTGTGATCAGTTTGGCGCCGCCGATTTCCAGTGTGATCGGGAGACGGGTCAGTGTGTGTGCCACGAGGGCATCGGTGGCGACAAATGCAACGAATGCGCACGTGGCTATCTTGGACAATTCCCGCACTGTGCTCAATGCGGTGAGTGCTTCAACAACTGGGATTTGATACTGAATGCCTTGGATGAGTCGACGCAGGCGACGATACAGCGCGCCAAGGAGATTAAGCAAGTGGGCGCCACGGGTGCATATACGGCCGAGTTCAGTGAGCTGGACAAGAAGCTGCAGCATATTAAGCATCTGCTCAACAACACCACGGTCAGTCGGCACGATATGAATGCTTTGGATGAGGCCACCAAGAAAATCAAACAGCATCTCGATAATTCCCATCAGCGTTTGGGCACAACGGAAAATGATCTAAATGACATCTATTATGCATTAACTTTGTCTGCCGTGGAGCTGGAGAACTTGCAGAACAATTCACGTGAGGTGCAGCAGCGCTCCAAGAAGCTCAAGGAGGACGGCATAGAGCTGCAGGAGTCCAACATCGAGGGTGCACTCAATCTGACCAAGGATGCCTACGAGCGTGTAAACAGCCTTATACAGATCAAGGATAAGGCCAAGGAGCTGGCCTCGAACACGGATCGCAATTGCAAGCGTGTGGAAACGTTGTCGAACAAGATTAAGAATGAGAAGGATGCGATTGTGAATATTGACAAAACCATTTACGATTATCGTTCGGAGCTGAGCGAATTGACCTCCCAAATACCGGATATGAATAAGCAGGTGTGCGGCAAGCCGGCCGATCCTTGTGATAATCCTTGCGGCGGCGCTGGCTGTGGCAAGTGTGGCGGCTTCCAATCCTGCGATCATGGCGCACGCGCTCGCTCCGAGAAGGCACTTAAACTGGCCAAGGATACCGAGGTGGCCATAACCAGCAAAAACGACGAAGCCGATCAGATCATTCGCTCTCTGACCCAATCTAAACAGAACGCCTCGGAAGCATATCAGAAGGCCAAGAAAGGAATTGAGGAATCGGAACGTTATTTGAATAAAACGGATGTAGGCATCAAGGTGACCCTTGAGTTGATCACAGCCATCAATGACTTCCAGCTGAATAAGACAGCGCAGCCAGAGGAGAGCAAAAATCTGGCAAATGATACGCTGCTCCTGACCCTGACACTCAAACCAGAGGAGATCGAGTCGCTGGGTGAGAAGATCAACATAGCCGTCTCCTCGCTCAAGAACGTCGACTCGATTATCGCCAAAACGGAACCCGATTTGAAACGTGTCAACAAACTGCAAAGCACGGCAAATATTACCAAAGCCAATGCCAATAATATTCTTGAAACGGCCAATACCGTGCTGGAGAATCTAGCCTTAGCTGAGTCTCAGGGCAAAGCACAGAATGCCATCCAGCAGGCAAATAGCAACATTGAGCTAGCCGCCAAGGATCTTGAGGAAATCGACCGGGTAACAAAGGACGCCGAATCGCCCGCAAATGACACCGCCGAAAAGGTCAAGGAGCTGGCCAAAAAGGTGCAGGGACTGCAAAAGAATATACTGAAGAACGACATGGACGCTAAAAACAACACCAAGGATGCGAATAGCGTCAAATTGGAGGCAAAAGACGCCCATGATGTGGCGCTCGATCTGAAGGCTTTGACCAGTAAAACAAATCAGACGCTCACCGATCGCGCCATGCAATCGGAGAAAGCTCGAGAGCGGGCCAAGCAATTGCTGCAGCGTGCCTCGAAGGTAACGGTGGACACCAAGGAGAAGCTCAATGAGCTCAATAACTTGCAGGGCATCTATGAGGACAACGTGAAGAAGTTGGCCAAACTGCAGGACTCTATTGAGCCGCTCAAAGCTGAGCTCGCCAAGTATCTGCAAATAATCCAAAACCAAGCCGAAAACTATCGAACGTGCACACCAATATGAGGTAGGTAAATATAAATATTTTGTTATTATTATTAAATATTATTTAATTGGAAACATTTTACAGTTGCAGTTGCCAGTTGCGGCCAGCTCGCCCCCCATTGCCATATTTCATGAACAAAATGCGCGAAGCAAAGGCAAAGTTATTTCTATTTAACGCTGTTAAGTGTAACCGTTACGTTTTGTACCATAAGCGATCAATGTTAACTGCAATAATCATTTTAAATTTATGCCATTTTTATTGAGCCACGTTTTTTTTTATAAACCCTATCTAAAACAAACGAAAAAAGAAGGCAAAACATCAATTTTTAATGCAACAAACTAAATACAAATATAATAAATGTAATTAAAATACATACTACTTAAAAATAAATAAAATTGTTTGGTTTTATTTTTTTGGTCGCGCTGTGAGCAATAAATTTTTTTTTGTTTTGGGGGAAATTGTCAAGTGAGCAAACATCCCTTGCATTTTGTTTAATTAAATCTATGTATGTTTGTACACATGTGCATTTGTAGAGTACGTAGTTGTGTAGAAATTTGTGTATGCCATTCAATGGCAAAGAGATAAATAAATAAATAATACTATATATTAAAATGCAGCCAGTTGGCGGTTTAGCTTTTCGTTTTGTTACAGTTCTTCTCATAGTCGCGTGCAGTTCTTGTTTTCATTTTGTACGTTATAATTTATACATAAGTATTTACGTTATAATTTATACATAAGTATTCAGTTTTTTGGATTGTTTCATTGTGTCAAATATTTGGAAATGTCAACAAATTTATTGAAATCGCAACTGATTGAAATGGACAGGCGCCATATGCATTCAGGCAGACGCTCTGCAGGTATATTTTCAATATTATATTTAATTGCATAAAACAGAAGCCCAATGAGATTGTTTATAAATAAAATATACATGTGGACAAACAAAGATGTTAAACAATTCAATTCGCATTTTTTAAATGGATTCATAAACTGCGTCAATTAAAGTGAAAGAGTATTTGCAAAACCGTACTGAAATTCTTTATGAATCTGAATACGGCCACTCTTACATTTCATTTCGAAAGTATCGATAGGATATTAAAAAGTTTTCATGTAAATAATAACTTTTGCAACTGTCTTGCACAGTAAAATTGATTTGTCTTCCATTCAAATTAATTAAAAACAATTAACATCGCATTAACAATTATATAACGATATATTTGATTACCAAGAATGTAGTCAGTCGATACTATCGATACTAGCATAAATACCTCTCTGGTGTTTATTGCGACACGTATTTCATACTCCCGTGCATACAGTTATAGTTCCCTATAACAAATCCTCAAAATATAGTAATAACTTCACCGAAAGCAATCTAAAAAGTAGGCGATTAGATATTTTTCATAAAAAAAATAATTTGTGGAGACGGAAAAGAACTATAATAATTAAAAAAAAAAGCTTTGTGAAAATTTGAATCCGAAATCCCGCAAAAGTCATTTTTGATTTTTACTGTGGCTATGCACGTATGCGTGCACATATATATTTACGCACGAATACGCACACACGTACATAAACGGATGTTGTTCTTGTTTTTGTTTTATGCAAGCAACAGAGGCTATTAATAAGAATATATTCTGAAATAATATAATGCCACAAAAAGTCAAGCGAATGTGCTGTGCATTAATACGTCAAAAAATGAGAACAACACAAAGCAAAAGTCGCAAATAAGGGAAAATTAACTCAAAAGAAAAATCAACGGTGCAGACAAATAAACACAGTGCGCAAATAAGTAAATCGAAATTGCCATTTCGAATCAAGTGTGTGTTGTTCTTTTTTTAATAGAAAACCAGACGAAAAACATTTACTCAAATCACTCAAGCACTGACATTACATATAAATACATACGTAGCATAAATAGCCAAACGACATAAAAAGAGGGCAAAAGAGAGTGAGAGAAAAGCAAAAGAAAATCGGCAAGTCCTAGTCAAATGGATGACGAATTGGAAGACAAGATCTTCTATCAGACCTACGTATCGCATATGAAAATCTTGTCCAAGTTTGCGGTGGGCTTCTCGTCCATCAACTCACCCTTGGCCTATCTGTGGAAACTATGCCGCATCTATGTGCTTCGGCCCGAGGTCATATTCTGTGGCGTCATATTGTTTATCTTGTTGATCTATTTGCAAGCGGCAGATGTGTGGAGTCGCAGTATCTTGGGACGTATACAGGCCACATTGGGTAGGCAAAAAGCTGCCTCGCGTTCCCTGGAAGCGACGGGCGCCGGCGATCATCAGGCCTGGGAGGAGGTGCGTCAACAGAGTGCCGCCTTCGCAGTGCTCGGACGCAGACCTCACATGGAAGACAGGTGAGTCAAGATGATAAATCGAAATCGTATACTAAAGCTAACCATACATTCTTAATAGATTTATCATTGAGGAGAACATCAACAATAACACGGACACTTCGTTTTTCGCCGTCTTTGACGGACATGGTGGCGAGTTTGCAGCTAATTTTGCACGGGATGTCCTTGTAAAGAATATTTACAACAAAATCATTGAGATTAACCAGCTGCTGAAGACCGATGGTCAGGCGGAACACAGCAGCTATGACAAGAGCCCGTATCTGGCGCGCAAGCAGAGCCGCAAGGATGCGGCCAATAAGGAGAATGCTGAACCTGTCGCACGCAAGGATAGTTTGCGCAAGGCACTCAGCACCACCGCCGATTGCAGCGCCATTAAGCAAAAGACCACAGAGGCATCCATCGCCGATTTCTATACAGCGCAGCTAAATAGCGCCATGCGCGCCAGTGGCAACAATGCCGCTAAGGATTCATTTCTTAACAACAACAACAATGCGCAGAATTCGGCAAATGTGCCACCTCCCAGCTACGAGGCAAAATGTTACATCGAAAACGGACGCATCCAGTTTGGCAAACTAATTACGGATGAGATTCTGGCCGCGGATCACAAGCTGGTCGAGCAGGCTAAGCTTGCGGTGAGTGTGAAAGCGATAGACTGAACTTGGATTTGTTCAATAAGAGCAGTAAATAGCCGGATATATACCAAGATATAGACACATAATCCCACATAAGATCTGAGAACAAAATTACTGATTTTGATGGTATTTTTTTCAGACGAACATAGCAGGAACCACTGCGCTGATTGCGATTGTTAAGGACAGTAAGCTAATTGTGGCTAATGTGGGGGATTCGCGTGGCGTCATGTTCGATGCACGTGGCATTGCAATACCGTTATCATTTGATCACAAGCCGCAGCAGGTGCGAGAACGCAAACGAATACACGACGCTGGCGGTTTCATTGCCTTCCGCGGCGTTTGGCGCGTGGCTGGCGTTTTGGCCACATCACGAGCTATGGGTGATTATCCCCTCAAAGATAAGGTAAGCCGTGCTAGTATATAAATGATAATATATATATATTTATACTAATCAATCTATTCGTTTTACCCCCACCCATGCAGAATCTAGTCATTGCCACACCGGACATATTGACTTTTGAGCTTGATGATCACAAGTGAGTGACAGTAGTGGCTCGGTCAATGAACCGTGTCACATCTATCAAATGTGATTTGCTTATCTGTGTTTTCTGTTTCATAGACCACGATTCTTGATACTTGCATCGGATGGCCTGTGGGACACATTCAGCAATGAGGAGGCCTGCAGTTTCGTGCAGGATCATCTGAGGGAGGCTGATTTCGGTGCAAAATCCTTGGCCATGGAGTCATATAAGCGAGGCTCTGTCGACAACATCACTGTTCTGGTCATTGTCTTCAGGAACGATGTTTACAGAATTGTCAGCTCGGCGGCGGGCAAAGTGCAAGTTGTCGACACTCCTTTAGCCAAATCACCATCGGCGGCCGCTGTTGTACAGCGCCAAAATGCAATCAAAACCAAGTGACACCTGTGGCGATGCTCATCGAGTACTTCTGTCAAATGCTCTTAGGCCTACTTGCCCCATACAAACCGAATTGCAAACCAACCTATATTCAAGTGCCCAAACATATTTACAGCTGCTAAGCATTCGCGATGCTTTTGCCCCATCGCCAGGCGACGAAATTGGTTAACTTATCTTGGTTTTTTTTTTGCAAGCAGACGCCTGCAATTGGATTGCTATTGCGTCGTCCTTGGTTGCGATATAGGATATTTTTTGAATTGTTGTTTTGTACAAATTGTTTAGCATTCATTCAAACACACATCAACGCACTCTTTGTTATCCCGACGCCCCCCAATTCCCAAAAACTCATCAACTTCATAAATATTTATTTAAATTATTTTGTTATGCACTAATACTATTTGTAAAACGAAAAACAAAAAAAAAACTAACTATCTTATAAACGTGTTTACAAATAAAATGCCCAAAAAGACTAGCTTTTTTTAAATTATTAATTAGTTAAATTAGTCATTCAAACCGGCTTTTAAATCGTTGTATATGGCTATAACGATTCCCTCTTATAATGTTCTAGCTTGGTTATCAGAGCACAAAAAGTAATTTTATTTTTTTCAGTGTCGCTTCATATTTATTTTTGTTTGCGCATAAACAAATCAATTTGCGATTGTTTTACAAATACAAGATACAATTGTCAGTTGTAAGAAAATGAATCCGTTTAGTGAGCTGATACAGACACTTGCCAGACGCGGATGGTGTTGTCAGAGTAGCCGGCGAACAGAGTCTGTCCATCGGTGGACCAGGCCAGGGAGAGGCACTGTGGCTGTTCGGCCTTCGACGTGGGCGAGACGACCTCAGGACGCAGCTCCTCGACGGTTTTCTTGCATGCCAGATCCCAGATCTTGATCGATGGGCCATAGGCGACGCACAGCCAGTAACGGTTGGGCGAGAAGCACAGCGCATTGATGATGTCATTGTGCTCGAGCGTGTAAAGGTTCTTGCCGTCATTAAGATCCCAGAGCAGAGCCTTGGAGTCCTTGCCACCGGAGGTGCACAGGGAGCCATCGGGGGAGACGGTGACGGTGTTAAGATAACCATTGTGGCCATGATGATTGTTCTTCAACTTGCAGTTGGCCAAGTTCCAGACCTTGACGGTGCGATCCCAGCCGCAGGACACAATGATGGGATTGGAGTGATTGGGCGAGAAACGCACACACGACACCCAGTCAGAGTGGCCATCCTCCTGGATGGTGAACTTGCACTCGGCCAGCGTGTTCCACAGCTTGATGGTCTTGTCCCGAGAGCCCGAAACGATCTGACGATTGTCAGCCGAGAAGGCAACCGAAAGCACATCCTGGAAGGATCAACAATATAGATTAGCCATTGCAATTCTAGCGTTTGGGGTTAGATAATTAAATTGGCAACTGATGGTTTATTTCTTGCCTACTTACGGATGAGCTTCTGGACTCAGACGCAGAGAGAACAATGTAAAGATGTCAATCAGAAATTCTGCCTCGCATAGGCGCAATATTTTTTGTGGCTGGTATTGGTGTACTAACTAAATCTAACCTTAATCTGGGGAAGGAGTCGACTGCTGCCACCAATACCATATAAACTGAGTGAGGGGGAAACGGGTCGATTTTCGGCTGACACAAATCAATTCCCTATTCAAAAAAGATTGTCAAACGCTTGAAAACTTATCCCACCTTGGTGTGTCCCTCGAAGCGACGCGTAGTTTTGCCGGCAGCCAAATCCCAAAGACGCAGAGTCTGATCCCAGGAGCCGGACAGGGCGTAGTTGCCATCGGAGGAGAGGACAACGTCGCTGATGAAGTGCGAGTGTCCGTAGAGACGCTTCTGGGGATAGCCGTAGTTGGTGTCCTCATCGCGAGTCAATTTCCACACAATCAAGGTCTTGTCTGCAAGTGAAGAATCCAATTAATAAGCACACCAACTTAGATGTAAATAAAAGGCTGGGATGTTCAGGATATAAACCGATTTCAATCGGATCCAATTTAACCTCAAAGTGAATACTTGCCACGAGACGCCGAGATGATGGTGTCGGGATCCTTGGGATTGGTCGCAATCTGGGTTACCCAGCCATTGTGGCCGATCAGCGTGCCACGCAATTGCAATGTCTCAGACATTTTAATATGTTTTCAAATGAAAATGCAACGGGAGCGCTTTCGACACACGTCCAAAGTCGCTGCAGGCTGGCAGAAAAAGAGGCGGAAACTTCTAGTGCTGTGTAACAAACAATAAATAGAGCTGCCAACATATCGATTAATGGATGGTTGGTAGTGATACATATCGATATGTTGTATTGTCGGTAAATTTTTTTATCTTGGGTCACAGTGGCTCTTGTGAATCTTGACCGGAACTTTAATAATTCCCCCAAACACAGAATGAGCTTTGAACATAATCCCCGCAATCCACACGGACTTGGTAAGGTACAAAAAAACCCGCTATGATGACGAGAATCATAGAGTTGTTCCGTTACAGGCGATCCAAATGACACCAAATTGCGCAATGTGGAGAGGGAGGTGCTAATACCGAAAATAATGAGAGATCGCGCCCGAGTCGAGCATTGTGCGAAGGAAGTGGCCGATTTTGAGGAGTGTTGCAAGGCGAGCAGCATATTCATGGTTGCCACCTGTCGCAAACAGAACTCTGCCCTGAGGGATTGTCTCTCCCACTGGTATCAGGACGAAACGTTTAAAAACGAATGCCGAGCGATTTATCTGCAGGAACGAGCGGACTATCGCAGCACTGGCATCCCCAAGAAGAATCGTGTAGAGAAAATTTAGTTTAAGCATATTATTTTGTTTGTTTTGTTTGCACAAAAGCTGAGTAGTTAAACCGACGTATAACAGTTTCTTGAATTGTCAGGGATTGCAGGGTTGTCGGTGTGGCCAGCTTTGGTTCAAAGTCTGCCACTTGGTTAACACTAAGCACAAGCACATCCTTATCAGAGGTTTCGGCGACGCGTTGAACTCCTTTCAAATTCTTAGCCATATAATGTGAGTGAATATTTTTAGCTGGCGTTTGAACTAATACCAAGAAACTGGCATGAAATTCTCGGGGACCCTGTTTGTAGATTACTACAAAAAAACAAATGATTTAGTACTTAAATAATTAGTTGTTCAAAGTCAACTTACAAAAATCACCACCGAATTTAATGCCGCTTTTGATGATCCAATTTTTGGATTTGAGATATAAATAGGCAGCTAGTTTATAAGGAAAATCCTTGTCATATTCCAGCGCTGCTTGCAAGTACGAATTCCAGTCCATTGTATCGCCCACCACGTCTCTAATTTCCAATACTTTCAGGAAGAAGGACAATAAGCAAGCCTCTTCCAGCCCAAGGAGAAGATTTTCATCTGGCTCCCCAGAAACGGGTCCTCCTCGCGAGCAGCTTCCCTTGCCATAACAGCCATTGTCGTGAAGTGTTCGAATTCTTGTCTGCTCGGTGTCCACCACTTCCACACTGAGTCCAGTGAAGACACCTTTGTAACTTCCTTGCCCTTCAGCGCAAAGTGGAAATGGCGAGACTTTTATTATGTTTTTCGTATTGTTTCGTTTGCGTTTAAAATGTGGTACAAATTCCATTTAAAATAATTTTATGTGTGTCTGACAATGAGACGATTGCTTATAATCCAATGACGCGTTTATGTTTTAGTTTTTATTTACAATTTTCTGGTATATAAAATATATTAATAAAATTACATTATACAAAATTGCTATTTATTTATGGATACACTGAATGGAGTTGTTGAAAAGAATAATTCATTTGTTTTGAGTTAACTACGTAGAAAACTTGATATAAAATTTGTATTTTTAGTTACATATTAGTTTTTGTAAATTTTGTGATTGTTTAGCACATGTAAACGATAAATGTAAGCAAAGTAATTGTTATGATTTCGTTGCTCGCCGCAGAAGTGATAACCTTAGTTTTGCCATTCACAGGAAATTGCCGATACTAAAGATGAATTGACACGCAGTGGCAACGCTCAAGCGCGGCGAACACGGCGAATAAGTCACAAGACCAGTCAGCTGAATTTCGGTGCTGTCGCATTTGTGTGAAAAGACGGTCGTAATTAAACATCAGTTCTTTTTTTCCCTTAAATACATTTCGGTAGAAATTGTGTGCGAAACGCGCACAGCAGCACTTATTGCGTATAACACTCACACGCCAAGTAAAACAGCCAATCAAAATGACGACAGCACTTTATATGCCCGAGGAGAGCATTGGTAAGTGAAAAAAAACCAGCTGACCTCTTGGCGAAAAATCGAAGTAGCTGCCACAGTGCAGCACCCACCCCACGCCCTGATAAGTGTAATTACAACTGAGTCATGCATTTTACAGATATGATTGCTGCCACTTCGGTGCTGCAACATCAGGCAGCCGATATACGCACCAAGACCATCAACTGGGCATCTTATATGCAGTCGCAGATGATCAGCCAGGAGGATTTTCAGGCGATCAGCACGTTGGATAAATCACGCGCTGCCTTTTTGGCCCAGAACCCGCAGCAGGTGGTTAAGACGCTGCTAAATCTTGTCTCTCATCTGTCCAAGGATGCGACCATCCAGTATATACTCGTGCTGCTCGACGATCTGCTGCAGGAGGATCGATCGCGTGTCGATCTCTTCCACGAAACGTCCGGCAAGATGAAGCAGTGTGTGTGGGGTCCGTTCCTCAATTTGTTAAATCGCCAGGATGGCTTCATTGTCAACATGGCTTCGCGCATTCTGGCCAAGTTCGCGTGCTGGGGTCACGAGCTCATGCCCAAGTCGGACCTCAACTTCTACTTGCAGTTCCTCAAGGATCAGTTGGCCATCAATGTAAGTAAGCCACAATACATTCACCTGGTCTGCTGAACATATTATTCCATTTCCCTATTGCATGTTCTTGTATATATATATACGTACATCTCTACCCCAATCAGTCAGGTACATTAGGTACATACATTTATATATATTTCTGCACATTATGTATATATAGCATGCAGCATTGGGTGCACATATATCTAAACATTATTTAGCTATATTTATGGCATGGTGCAGCATGATTAAAGCATCGAAATCTTAACTCGCATTCTGCTTAAAAATCATTTTAGGAGGCAATTAATTTCTGAAAGATTTCCTCAATTTAGAAGTTGAGGTTAACATGAGTTTAACATTAAAAAATGCTATCGATTTTAAAATTTGGACATATCATCTATGTATACTTTACTATTATACTCCATCAAAAAACACGATATAGTTTTGGATTCAAACTAGGAGGCATATATAAATAGTTCATTAGTGCATACTTTTACCAAAACATAAAGGTTTTATTTTAAAAGTCGCTTTGTTTTTGTTTCGTTATTATATATTAATCCAAAAATAACTTAAATATTGGCTTTTTTCAAATTACACCTAACCAGGAAAAAAAAACTGCACGCTTTGTTAGTTTTACTTTGTTTTTGATGCTTTTACTTACCCCCATTTAATATCCTTCCCAAGTAACACTCCACCGTAAAATCTCTAAAATGAGACGTAAAAAACAGTGAAATCTCTTAAAAGAGACTTAAAAAAAATTATTTTAATAAAGTATTGTGTTTGCTGTTAAAGTCTTTATCAACATATTTCTTGTGAAATATTCATTCTAAGACTGTGTCGTCCTATCACCCTTCAATAATGAAGTTATTTAAAAGAATACTTGATCATAACTGCATCTCATCTAGTTACCAAGTGCACCACAAATTGCACCACCAACTGCACCATCAAATAAATAAATTCATTAAGTTTTCATGCGATTTTCTGTGTGTTACAAGTCAACAAAACCAAATGTTACCTGTTGTACATTTTCTCAACAAACATATATTTTTGTACTACCTGAATTTTAATGCAATTTACTGTCCAACAACGAATCAAAATGTAAAAAATTTAACAAAAAAAAAAATAAAAAAAAACAACCTAATACCTCAAAATACAACAAACACGATACGAAATCTGTGCCGATGTTGCTGTTCTGCGGTCACCTCCTGCTGGGTCCCGACTCCCGCCACCCGTCACATTGCACCACATTAAACAACCATTCTCAATGTAGACCAGTGCGTATCTGCACGAGAAGAGCCAGATGGTAAAATTGACGCAAACGATCATTGTGCACTCGCATGGACTGCACGGCAAAGACCAGTACAGCCCCAATGTAATGACCCAGCGGAGCCACGATGGAAGCCATGAGAGTTATCGCGAATTGAGCTCCACCTCCGCCTCGGCAAACGAATCTGATCAGCAGCGGGATGTTATACCGGTATTCCAAATGAAGCCCCAAAAGCTCACCACAACTCACTCACTCAATCCACCCATCCCAAAAAAGAAACAAACAATTAAACAAATACTCAAAACACATACGCACAACCACACACGCACACACAAAAGCGCTCTTTTGGATTATATTATAAATAATAAAAATATGCTAAAATTCGGCTCATAATATTTAATAACTGATTATTTCAGTAACTATTTAAAATTATCTGCTTTAGTTAACAGCGACAGCATAAAATTGTTGTGCGTGAGTGTGTGTTAGTGCGTGTGTGTATATATATTAAAATATATAACTGTTTACTAACTTCACTAAACACCAAAGATCTAATTGATCTGAATTAAAAAAGGAAAGCAAAGAAACAAATGAGTTTAACGATTTAGTTATAAGCTAAGATAAGGTTAAAGGTTAAAGGTTAAAGGTTAAAGATTAATGGTTATGGTAAAGGTAAAGGTAAAAATTAAATTTTAGTAACTGTCTGCACGCAAACACAAACTAAATTAAACAAATTTGTGCCATGCCCATCAAACAAAGTAATTTTATTATGCAGAAATCTGTCTTTTTATTTATATCTGTTTTTTATTATTTAGAGCACACATCCTTTTGACTGTCTATGTTCCACTCTTTTTTTTTTATTATGTATCTATCTGTAGTTGTTGTAGTAACTCTGATTGTTGTAGCGCGTAGCCTGCACAACTCTTCGGTTGCCAAATAGCAAATAGAATTTCTAAAAAAGAATGATTGAAATATAATATATAGATCTGTCATAATTAACTCTTTACTAACGCAAACAAACAAAATCCTCCCAAGTTGGTAGCTAATATTCATATGTAATTTTCGCAGAACAACGAGTATATTCAATCTGTGGCACGCTGCCTGCAGATGATGCTACGTGTTGATGACTATCGTTTTGCGTTTGTGAGCGTCGATGGGATTAGCACGCTGACGAGGGTCCTGTCCACGCGCGTCAATTTCCAAGTGAGTTTGAAATTGAAATATGTAAATTGTTTGGTACAATTTAAATTCGATTTCTTATTCATAGGTGCAATATCAGCTGATCTTCTGCCTGTGGGTGCTCACCTTTAATCCCCTGCTGGCCGCTAAGATGAACAAGTTCAACGTTATACCCATGTTGGCTGATATATTGAGCGACTGTGCCAAGGAGAAGGTCACACGCATCATTTTGGCCGTCTTCCGCAATCTGATCGAGAAGCCCGAGGACTCTTCGGTCGCTAAGGACCACTGCATTGCCATGGTGCAGTGCAAGGTGCTCAAGCAGTTGTCGATTTTGGAGCAGCGTCGCTTCGACGACGAGGACATCACAGCCGATGTTGAGTATCTCAGCGAGAAACTGCAGAACTCTGTGCAGGACCTCAGTTCGTTTGATGAGTACGCCACCGAGGTGCGCAGCGGTCGCCTCGAATGGTCGCCCGTTCACAAATCCGCCAAATTCTGGCGTGAGAACGCCCAGCGTTTGAACGAGAAGAACTACGAACTGCTACGCATTCTGGTTCACTTGCTGGAAACGTCCAAGGATGCCATCATTTTGTCCGTTGCCTGTTTCGATATTGGAGAGTACGTGCGTCATTATCCACGCGGCAAGCAGTAAGTCAGCGATTTACGCATTGTTGTCTTCTGGTTTCTTATCTTATTTGCTCGTAGTGTCCTGGAACAGCTGGGCGGCAAACAGATTGTTATGCAGCATTTGGGCCATGAGGATCCCAATGTGCGCTATGAAGCCCTGCTTGCTGTGCAAAAAGTGATGGTACACAATTGGTTAGTATACAAATTGAACACCCCATTCTAATGTGCCCTATCGCATTCAGGTGCCGCTCGATACGCACACTCGCATTCAAGATCCAAAAACTAATACATATTCATAATTTCAAGCTTTCAAATCAAAATTTCAAAAAAAAAAAAACAAAAAAAGGAAAAAATTGATTAAAATTTTGCGTGTCTTCTAGGGAATACCTGGGCAAGCAGCTGGAGAAGGAGAACGAGAACCAAAAACAAGGCGCTGCACCGATTGCTGGCAAGGCCTAAGCCAGCAATATAGCTCAGCTAACATGTACAACCGTTAGCCAAGGATCGCCAGCAACTGCTCTGCTTTATAAACTTAACTAACAATAAGAGTTGGGGACGTGTCATTGCCACGTATCTCTTCCTCCATCTGCACCCCGCTCCCATTACCCAACATTGTTTTATTCTTGGCAACGCTTAAGCACATTCTTTTCCTAATCCCTAAGCTAAGTTCCACAAGCGTGTCCACAGAGCGTAGCTGTTCGTTGTCGAAAAATACAATATCAATTTGATTGTTGCTCTTTGTTGTCATTCCGAACCATTAGAGACAAGAACAAGAGTAAAAATTAATTAAAAAAAAATTCTATAATTATTATTGTCTACGTTATGTTGTTGTTATTGTTTCTACATATAAATATATATATATTTCGTCTTATTTGGACTGCTGTACAGAGTTTGCCTAACGATTTCCACATGTCTCTAGAAAAATTGTATTATATTTGCATTGGCGCACATTTAAAACCTAAAAAGTATTTCCTTTTTTTTTAATGCAAATTATACAACAAAAAAAATAAATATTAAACACAAATAAATGCAATAATATTAAATGTTACTAAGCGTGTAAAATAAATGCTTAAACTGCAATCGCAAATCGTTTACTATAAAATACTGCATTAAATTGTTATTAAAGTGTTATTAAAGTGTACAATACATTTTTGAATATAAAAACATAAAAACACACAAAATTGAAATGTAAACAAATATTTTTATTTTATGTCTTTTATTTGAGTAATAAAAGGTGGAATAATTGTTTGTGGAGCTTTAAAAGCTTCCTATTTTATCATAGCACCTGAGCTTTTGTTGCACACCTTAAAAGCTTTGAAAGTAAATTGAATGCTGGAAAATTCGAACTCTCCCAAATTGAAATTATTACTAAATAAATAACTCTGAAATGGAAAATTTCTCAAATAAATCCAATCATTTTCGGTTGTTGTTTTTGTATTATTTAATTTTGTTCTTTACATCGTGGCATCGTAATTCGACTTTAAATTAATTATATCCACTCATTTTAAATTAAATAATTTAATTGTCCTATTTAAACTTTAAAATTAACATAATTTGTAGCTTTATGTTTATTGGTTTTATATATTATAGTTGGTTTTTGTGATTGTGACCTGAATACGTGCCATCGTCAAGATTAGCTCGAAGGCGCTACTGCCACGCCCTCCCACATGATATCGCCCGTAATGCAGGGTTTCCTGTTGCTAAGGTGGTGCTAGTTGTTCTATTTGTTGTTGTTGTTGTTGTAGGGGGGTGGATGGGATGACGGTCGGTATTTCCGTTCCGTTTACTTGGTAGCCGACTTCAGGTAGGCAATCAGATCACCACGCTCATTGGGCTTCTTCAGGCCGGCGAAGATCATCTTGGTGCCGGGGATGTATTTCTTGGGGTTCTCCAGGTACTCGAAAAGGGTGTCCTCAGTCCAGGTGATGCCCTTGGCCTTGTTGGCATCTGTGTAGGCAAAGCCGGCCGCCTGGCCAGTCTTGCGACCGATCAGACCGTGCAGGTTGGGACCAACCTTGTGCTTGCCACCGGCCTCAACGGTGTGGCACTGTGCGCAACGCTGCACAAACAGCTTCTTGCCCTTCTCAACATCACCAGCTGGCACGCCCATAGTAGCTAATAAATATTTGATGTGTTAACACCGACTCGACTGTGGAAAAAAAGGACAATACAAACCATAAGTTAAATATATTAATTTTATAAAGTTATGTAAACAACAAATTTATTGCTTACGTGCAAGAATCTTATCAACAAAGTATTTCCGCTAAATTGCTTTTTAATCATTTGCAGTCTACTGATAATCGCACAAACTCACCATTAGTAATGCACCCCATACATATTAAAAGTTCCGATTATCTAATATTCTGCAACAATCTAAATGCCCTCGCACAAAGTTCGCAAAACGCTTTTAACTTTTTAGCAGCAGACAAACGTCATAAGACACACACACACACACACAAATACACCTACACGAGAAGCTGGTCACATGTTGACAGTAGTTGCTAACAGTGATGCCAACTTCTGTTGCGAAGCAAAGCAAAAAATAAAAAAGCTATTTTTTAATATTAAAAATTGTATTAATCACATGCTCAATCTAATAGCTATTTCATATTTTGATCCACTAAAAAATTATTATATAATTTACATGAGTGAATATATTTGATTGTAAAATAAACAAAAGCTAATACTTAACAAAAATCAATTTCCCAAGCGTTTTAATAATTGCGTCAGATTTTTGCTGCCGCACAGCAACAGGCTAATACTCCAAAGCTCCCCCAGCTTATCAAAAGTGCAACTATTAATACCGTTTTCAGGGTCTGTGTCGCGGTCAGCATTAAAACGCGCCAGCAGCTTATGTGTGGTGACTAATTACATTGCATGCAGTTATGCGAACTTGAAACATTAGTTGTGAGCAAAATAAATAAGTCACCTACACACTCTCTCTTCCGCTCTCGCTCTCACGAGTAATTATATGAAAAGCGACAATGCCCGTTTAGATGTGGCCTTGGTGAGACTAAAAAAAAACCACTTTTTCTATAGGAAATGCATTGGAAGCAGGCCAAATTCTTATTTCTCTGTCTGTGTTCGCACACATGCAATATACGTGTGAGAGATGCGTGAGAGTGAGTAACAGTGAAACTGGGACAGTGTTCTCGCTTACATAAGCGACCTTTGATTTTCAGCGTAATGGAAAAGAGAAGACATTAAATGGAGAGGAAGGGACAACTCAGTTCACAACTTGCTTAACAACCACGTGGCGCGCAAAATCAGCGAATTCTAAGCGAATTTTTTTTCTTCACCTAAGGCGAATGTACGAGTGAGATAGAAAATGATCGTGTGCCTATTTAACAGAGGGTTTTGCTCATGTAACCGCCTAGCGCTCTTTATGTTCTACTGTCAATGTGACTTTTGATACATATTCAAGAACATTATCATTATTTGTGTTAAATAACTTATCGTTTACACGAGCGTAAAGTGTTAGCAATTACATTATCATTGAATACACGCAGACACACTCACACATACACAAGTCACACGTTTATGTAACGCAAACAACCCCCAAAAATAAAAATGATTAGCATGTGATAATAATAACTACACTTTGGTATACACGGCCTATGATGAGAAATGATGCAAGCAAATTCTCAAGTTCATATTAAAAAAATTCTCAAGAACACTTTGGATACACAATCAATATTAAATGGTCTCTACAGATCCAATATTTACGTCATAACAAAACTCCAACTACTTACATTGAACACAAACCGTCGTTTTCTGCGAACAGTTAGATTACGAATGAGACAGAAAATCCCAATTGGTGAAATTGAGCGTTTAAGAACGAATCGTTATCGTGTGCAAAATATCGATACATCGTTATTTAATTAAGCAACTCTGTGCAGTGTACGATGACCTCTATAAATTCAAACTTATATCACAGATTTAGTTTTAGTGTGAGAGAATCTTGCTTTCGCAGTCGTCTTATTTTTAACAGAACTACATTGTTTTTGACTGAAATATATTATTTCTGCAAATAACCTGATGATAAAATGTTCAAATAATTAACAGCTCGGCAAAATGAAGCCACAAAGCTCGATGATGTGTCACTCTCAAACGCCAACCGTTGAAAAACTGTATTGTCGCCAACAGCTTCTTGTTGTGAAGGCCGGCGCGAAAATTCGCCCAATTTAAATTTGTATGGTTATAAGTTAGAGATAAGAAATTATGTGGTTTTTTCTTAATAAATACAACAGTATTTAGTATTTATTATTGCGTAATATAAATTTTCAAAGTATGCCGTATTCATTTAATTATTTATTTTGTTTGAGGAATGCAATCAAATCAGCGCGATCTTCAGCTTTCTTGAGTCCGGGAAAAACCATCTTAGTACCGGGTATATATTTTTTCGGATCCTTAAGATATTCATCGAGGTTGCCTTCAGTCCAGACGACGGCCCTTTTTATATTAGCATCAGTATATTTGTAGCCAGCGGATGTGCCACATTTGCGGCCAACAATTCCACCCAAATTGGGACCCTGCTTGTGCGTGCCACCTGCTTCATATGTGTGGCACTGAGCGCATTTCTGAATAAAAATCTTTTTGCCATTCTCCGCATCGGCACCCATTTTTTAAAATAACTTATCTGCAAAAAAAAAATAGAGTATTTTTATTTAGTTTGTGCTTAATAGTGCTCTTTGTGAATACAAAGCCTTGCGTGGCCTTCTGGCTCACGCCCCAAGGACATTGCTGACATGAGTAGTGGGTGGGGATAGGTGTGTGGCTGGTTTGGTGATTTTTTTCATATCTATTTTCCCTTGACAGGCTTGTGTCACGAGAGCCACGCAGTCTGCCAAGTTAATTGCCAAGCGCAGAGTGGCTGGTGGGTGATGAATGTGGGTCGTTATGTGCGTGCCTGGCAAATGGGGAAAACGTGGCCAATTGCAATGCGGCTGCATTGAGTGAGTAATATGCATAAATAGAAGTCCCAGTCATAACAAGCAGTATAACATAAGAACAATGCAGCTATTTTTTAATTTTTTTTTTTATTAAATTTGGGCAGAAAAAAATTGGGTTAAATTTAGAAAATTAAAATAATTTTACTTATTGTGTATTCAATATTAGAATCTAAAAATAACCAGATTTAATAAATAAAAGATAAAAAATGTTTATTATTTGAAGCTTCAAGTTACAATTGGATTTCATTTAGCCATTTATAATAATTTAAGATATTGTGTATTAAATATTAGAATCTAAAAATAGACAGATTTAATAAAAACAGAATACCAAATTGGCAACGCTGACACATTTATGTATTCCGTCATATTTCGCTATTTGATTCTATTCATGCAATTCTCACAGACGATTTAATTGCTGCTCAATAAATGTGTTTTGCGTGTTTGTGTGTGTATGTGCGTATACATAAGATAAATTAAATATGTATCGACGATGACAGACACGATGACAAGTGCCCGCTCTCCAAAGATATGTTTTTGTTGCTGTCTTTAGTTTTCGTCACTCTTAACTGCAGCTGAAAGGGACAGAGAAAGCAATAGCACTGAGCACATAGGAATTGGGTCAGCCGAATGAAAAGTGAATAAAAAGGAAAGCATCTAATGGCAAAAGTAGCGGCGGCCGTAAAGAAATGCATTTATATATATGCATATTTAGATGTATATGTGTATACACATTCATACATAATTCAATTAGCAGTAGCCCGTTGGGCAACGCAGACGCCGACATGTGCTTTGAACATTTCCTCTCAATTAAAACGCATTTTAGGCATGTTTTTTACGGCTTTGGCTTTGGCAAAAACAGATGCCGCCAAACACAGAATACAATCAAAACAGGAAGTCGAGAAAAGGGCAAACAGAGTGAGAGAGAGAGAGCTAAAACTGAAGTGCGTTGTTGTTTTTTATTGTTTTGCTCTTATAAGTTATACGTAGTATCGCATCAGGTGTTTTACACTTTCTCTCTCTCTATCTCTTTATCCTGGCTGCTGCTGACCTAACCCAATTCGTTTTACGCATTAATCTTTTCTAGTCGAGTGGTGCTGCGGGTTGCTGTCGTCTCCTGACCGATGACCACCATCAATAAATACCGCTTGAAATTGAATTACCCTTCAACTGAAAGGGAATAGTGTAAAAAGGGAGAGGGGTTAGAGCCAGAAGCAAGCGCTGGAAGGGAGTTATTGTTTGCCGAGATGCATTGCTGCGTCAGTCTATAAAAGGCATGTAACATGGATTGAGGTCAAATTGAGGGCACAAAAAAAAGTGTAGAAAATGTGGCATTTGCAATGCTCACGTGGCTAGTTGTTGCTGTTGCGCAATTTATTTTTTTGGCTTTGATGTCGCCCAACCCCGCCCACAAAGTCACCCGCTGTGGTCTTATGTGTGCATAGAAAGAAAAAGGAAAAGCCTACATTTTCCAAATGTTTATTCTGTGTGCTGTTCTTGTTGCTGTTGCTGCTGCTGTGGGGCTGCCTTTTTTCTAGAACGAGGTCGCTGACTGCCCTTCAACGTTGCCTGAGTTTGAGACGACGTCAAGTTACATAAGCAGCAAAAGCAGCAGCAGCAGAAGCGTCGTTAGTTGGCTTTGGCTTTTCTTTTTATGTTGCTCATGCTAAAATTTCCCCAATTTACATGCAGTGCACAGTTAGAAAGAGAGAAAGAGAGAGAAAGGTAGCAGGAGAAATTGAGAGAGTGTGTAGCTGCAGCTGCAACTGTAGCAGCGTGGGAAATGTGAATGAAAAATTGTTAATATTTCAAGTGATATGCATCAATTTATGACTTTTTCACTCGAATATAAAATCTTTGTAGATATGCATGTATATGAGTATGGCGCTTCTGCATGTAAAGTGCAGCGCGTGGGCGGTAAAGACAACAACAACATTTTACGCTCACCTGCTGCTGGACGTTTCTCTCTCTCTCAAAGCCAACACTCAAAGGCTGCGCTTGTTGCTTTTGCTTCCCACTCACTATTCTCGATTGAAGAGCGCCACAAGCTGCGCTGCTCCTGCTGCTGCTTCAGTATCTGTTATGTTGTTTTTGTGCTGTTGCTCTCACTCACTCTTTCTCTCTTCGCTGCTTTTGCTTTTACGTTAAGGCTGCTGCTGCGTTCCGAGCGTGTTTCGTGCGTGTTCATTCAGTCAGCAGAGTTCGCGGCGCAAGGTTCTCGTTGTCTTCAACTGCAACTTTTCACAGTCCGATTTACTAGCGAGTTTTACGCGTCGTGCGAACAAGGAAAAAGAATTTAAAAGTTTTCGAGTACTTTGCTTAATAGAACGGAAAATTTGTTAGCAGCATTAACGTCGAAAGCTAGCTGCGTTCAAATCTATCTGAATACTAATCAACATACTCTCGAACAAAAATCAGGCGACATCTGTCAAAGGCCAACTAGATCTGCATCAATAATAAATTGCAGTGTTGCGTCTAACTAGACACTGCCAACTTTATCTTAGCGGTAAGTCGTGACAGCTCCATAAATGCGTATAGTGTTGTGTAATGCTATTTAAGCGGGGCATTAAAAGGCGTCAGCTTTTCATTTGTGTCCTTGAGTGGCTTGTGTCCTTGAAAACGTAACACCAAATGGCTATTGTCTTTCCGCTTGTGTATTGGGGTATTTGTGCGTTGGTGTTACGCATTTTACGTAATCACGCAAACGTTATTCTTTGCGTTTCACTGAACCGTAAATCTAGAGTCCATTTTCATTTGTTTTTATTTCCCTCTTGAGTTCACATTACAATCATAAATATTAGGGTAAAATTACAACATTTTTTCGTAAAAAGCGCTTAAAAAAAATGTATTAAATTACTTTGCTTGCTAAACTGTGGTCTTGCAATGGGGTAACGTACACTTAAGAGGTAATGCAAAAATGTGGTAACTGTTGCCCTCAGAGCTGTAAAAAAAAGTTGCCTGGCAGTAATTATTTGTTAAGCATCTGGGAGTTTCCTTGTAAAGATCAACTGAGCGACGGAAAATGTTAAAAGCTAAATGCCAACTGCTTTTAAGAATAATTTCTTATGCTCCCAAGCTCATATTTAAGTACACAAATATGCACTTAGATAAAATTACAAATTAAATGACTTACAATTCCAAGAAGAACGAGATAAACTTATTCTTTTACCTTCGATGTAATAAATTAAATTGAAAAATAAAAAATGCTCAAATAATGCGGAATCAGTAGGGTTTTTTTTTATGTTTAACTTTTGCTACAATTGAAAGAATTTAACTATTTATTTTTAGTGAGTGCATTAAAGGTACTCAAGGCTCAGCGATTAATCAGCGGCAGCTGCTCTTTTTTTATTGTACCTTTCGTCTGGTAATCTACTCTTTACAGACTTACTAAGAAAATAAATATATATGTAGGAATTTCACGAAAGTTTTCCTGAGTTCCCTTTACGGAATGTTAATTTGCTCTCGCATCGTTATTTATGTGGCCATCAACATGTTCCTTCACATTGCTATCCATCTCACAGGCATTATTATTTTCATTGTACTTTTATATTAATTACTTTGCTCTTTTTGTTGATGACATTGTTTGCTATATAGGCCAATGAACATAATAGATTCTCTCTCTCTCTTTTTCTTTTTCTCTTTCTCACTCTTGTGTTGACAGCAATTCATTTAAATGACTGAGAACAGTTCATTTTGTTATTAATTTGTTATATGCGCCAGCACTTAAGTTACATAATTAATAGTAATTAAGAACTGAGCAATAACAGTTACACACAATGTGTGAATGTCATAACGCTCTACTTTTCAAAATATATAGAAAAGTTGTTCGTCACAATTCTATATGCTAGATATATCCGTTATATATGTACATTTATGTACATATGCCATTCCAGCTGTGTTCGCCTTTTATTTGGGTCAACTCCGACAGCAGGCCACATTGCCACACACACACACTTCCCCTGGCCCCCTCCCCCCTAGTTCAAGCTTCGTACTTTTATCATATCGTTAAATGCACTTGGCCCCACAAAAACTACTCCTCTCAAAATGAGTACCCGAAATTGAAGTACGAAAATTTATGCTTATCGTTGTGTTATCGCTTCGGTTACATTTACAACCGAGAGTCTTGGGAAATCAATATTTGTGGCACAAATACATACAACAATAAGCATAGGGAAAACAAGTGAAACCCAAATAGAGACATTAAGTAGATTATATCTGTATTCTTGTTTTGGGGGGCGTGTTACCATATTACTGATAAGACTGCATTTCCAATTCCCTCTCAATTTTTATTGTTAACTTTATGGAATGCAATAAAACTCACACCATGGCTGAATTTAAAGCATCCCGATCTTAAAATAAAATTCATAATGTGGGCTATGAAGGGATTGGAAATTGAATTTTATAATTGGCTTGAATATTTGAATATAATTGTGATTTCAAAATCATATTTCTTGTATTTACAAAGAACAGCCATTAAGCTGAATAATGCTGGCGAACCATCAATAAATCCTAATAATTTCATCATTTAATTTTCAGGCAAAAGATTTGGCAAGTATTTTCAATTAGCTGGTAATTAATGACTAGCCAGCATTAAAAGCCTGCCAAAATTGCAATGCGGGCTATTTAAATAAACAGACAATTGATGGATTCTGAAATGTTTACAAAATCATTGAAGTGGCAAAGAAATTTGAGAAATGATGATGAAGCTCAATGCGAATAAGTCTTTGGCAGGCGCATGCCAATTAGGGTTAATCGAAATTCGATAAGCATTCACGTTTGGCTTTTCCAGCCAAGAGGTCAGGTCAAATTTGAAAGGGCATAAAGAGTTGATTAAATATGCAAATTGATTTCAGCTCAGTTCAATCTAAGGTGTGCTTGTGTGTGTGTGTGTGGTCTTAGCCACAATATATTGAAAGTCATCTTTGTTTATTTATTTGCGCTGTCTTTTTCGGAGCAAAATAGCACTTGAACACGAAAACTGGAAAACTGGATTTTCCATCTCTCTCTTTTAAATAAAATTTCATTTGATTTTAGTTTTTGTTTAATTAATTTACGCCACGTTTGTTTTCGTCTCTTTTTTACGAGCTATAAATTATGCTGAAAATTGTATACAAAACAGTTAAAATGAAGGCCATTAGTTGCGCCGCTTCTTATCAGTGAGCTTCAACTAAAAACATGTTCCCATCATTATGTAAGCATCTCCTTCCATCAATTTCCCCACTCTACCCTTTTCCCTGTTTCCACTGACCGTTAACGAGCGTGACCACAAAGCGATTAGGGGGTCTCATCTAATGAGGCAGCAACCTGGCATCGCAATTTCTTGTGGCCAACTTTGAACTTCGGAATTTTCACCGATTTATTTATTGATTTTGATTCAGGTTTGTTTTTGTTTATTATTATAGCTATTTCTGGGTGCGCAATTATCATTAAACATTTGCATTTGCTATTTTACGCTGCGTATGCGTTACATTTCTGGCCAAGCAGGAAATGAAGAACGCCACCTTTCCATGTAATGGCTTTGGGATGTATCTGGTCTGTTTTTATCGATTAACATAAATATACAATCGTATAGCCAATTTTTGTGTTCTAGTACTGATTTGAAACAAATCATCAAAATGCTAGTCAATGATTTATGCATGTAGTAAAATATGATGTTCATATAAACAAAAAAAATATTTGAAAATGTATTATATTTTCAAATAAGCTAATTATTTTCTCAATTTATTTGTTTGAGTGTTGAATTCGGTGTTTTCCAAGCCAAAAGCGAACTTAATCTATAATTTCAAATAATAGTTTCCAGTTGTTTGAGTGCATTTCGATTGTTTTTCTTATCTTAATTGAAATACATTCGAATATGTTTTTTAGAAATTATCTATAATTTTTATTTATGCATTTCTATTGAAGTTGCCCTTTCAATTCTAATAAATTTCATTTATTATTGCTTTTGATACGTTCCTCAACATTTTAACTTCAGCTACAATTGTTACAGGAATTTTTTATTCACAAACATTAAATTTTAATTAGCTTTTTTTCTATATTTGAATGGATAATCAAATGTTTTCATGAGTTGTTACATTTCTTGTACAAATGTTGAAATTGAGTGAAATTCTTACAATTTTCTTTGGTATAATTTGCACTGATTGTTGCTTGTTTTCCCCAAGACCACAGCTGACATCAGAACTACTACGTAGAGCATTTTCATTGTCTGTTGTTGTTTGGGAAGTTGTCTTTTGTCGTTCTGTTTGCATTTCTCAGGCTGGGCTGGCGGCGTTCTCTGTTTGTTCTCTCATTGAGAGATAGAGGCTTGTATCTTTTATACCCAGCTATGTAAAGTACGTAGCATTTTTGGTTAATTTACATGACAACACGTTTCGAAAGTCAGTCAGTCAACAACAACAGCCACGATAACAACAACAACAACAGTGAAAAACGACAAAAAAGATACAGCTACACGGCTATTGTAAGTAACTTGCAGATACATTTGTTCGTTTGTAGTTGCAAGTTAACTAGACTGTTACAACTGTTACGGGGCAAGTCTGCTGGTCGGGGGCAGTGGCTGTTGCTCTGGCTGTGGGTTTGGGTTTGGGTTAGATAGCTGCCTTAGGGCCACTTGATGTCGTTGCGGCTTGAGGCCCTCTACAACAACTGTGCGCTGCTTGAATGCGGTTCTGGGCCAAAACAATGCGGCGCATCTGTCGAATAACTCTGTTTTTTTTTACACATTTTTTTTCTTTTTATTTTAGCTTGCAGCTGTTGTGTGACTTTTCGCAGACGCCGCCTCGCTCACTGTTGCAACTTACAGCAGCAGCGGCATCTATCGGTGTGCATACAATTACATAAATATACCTAAATTAGTATTGCTTTGAATATAAATGCTGAATTTCCCCGCAACTATTTAGCGAATAGTTGTTGTTGCAGCGCATCTTGTAACTACTTAACTTGAAAATGTATCTTTGAACCCTTGCGTGATGTGCTTAACGCTGTAAATATTTATAAGCTGCCATTTCAAGTTGAACTGGAAACTGGTCGCCAACATTATTTGTTGTTAGAGCCGCTGCTTTGGTCTCGTCTCTGATGTCATTTTTTTGTGAATTGTTGAGCTTATGACGCGCCTAAAAGCCGTTGATCAGTTCGTGATTGGCTCATGTAATGCTTCACTGGAGTAAAGGGGGGCGCGGGCGAGGGGCAGTTGGGGCTGGAAAATCTTTTGTCAAGGCGTTCAAGTTCAGTCAGTTTTGGTGATTGTGTGTGTGCCCACTGAGAGAACGACCCAATTAGATATTGCCATACATGTAAATTTAAATGTTTGTGTAGCTTAATAAATTTGTACAGTGAGTCGATGGTACGCATTTTTTTTATTTAGTTTTTTGATAACTAAAAAAATATATAAATGTGACTTGTTTGACAAGTTTATTTTGTTAGTGATTAGACTTACTGGAGGTCATGTTTTTATTTACAACAGCTAACAAAAAGATAATAAAAATTATTATAAATCAATTTTGAATAATATAAATTAATAAGCAATAGTTTAATATATAAACATCTAAAATTAGTTTACATTACAAATTTCGATTCCACTTACTAAGCTATAGGTAATAGTTTTTGAAAGTTCGTGCATTGCTGATTACCACTGTAATTATGTACAAAATCTGCTGTGCATCTGTCATGCAGTTGATCATTTCGATACGAACTGACAGTAATAACAAAGCACATTCGACAAGTGATATTGAAGCCTCATTAAGACGGATGTCGCATGCACAGCAAGATAGAGCGAGAAAGATTCTGTGACTATTTACGCCTGTGTGCGCGAGTGTGTATATGTGTGTGTGGGAAAGGGTTATGTGCGTCAGGGACGCGTTCAACTGGCACGCTTTTGATAAGAGCTGCGCATTTGAAATGCAATAGAAACCGCAAGCAGCCAGCGACAGCAGCGCAGCCCTCAACAGCCTGTCAACCCATTTTGGCTCTCTCTTTATCTCCCGCTCTACCTCCCTCTCTCTCTCTGACGCGGCTTGTGCTGTCAATTGAACGATGGCAGCGCACGTCGCGTCGTTTTTCAATTGAAAACGAACGGAATTGAAAAAAAAAAACAAAAGCAAAAAGCAATAGAAACAGAGGCAGAAGCAAAGGCCAGGCGAATGAAATATGTGCGAGAAAATGTAAAATGTACAAATTGATAATTGAGTTTGGCACAGGCTCAAACTGCAGTTATGCTGTTCAAGAGCTGCCTGCCAAGTGGGTCAATGTGAGCCAAGTGACAACAACACTCAGCATTTGCAGCCAATTAGAGAGAGAGAGATAGTCAACGTGTGCCAGTGGTTGCCAGGCTGCAATTGTAACACATAAATATGTATATATATGTATATAAACGTGTGTATATCAAATACAAAATTGATGATGTTTTGTTGATGTCTAATCATTGATTCTTTTTGGATTTGATCGCTGCGCACTCATAAATTGAGTCAGTTGGCGCCATTAGGTTATATGTCTATGTCTGCCCAAGGCTAATCTACACAACCCTGCACATTAGGTGATAACTATAGCTTTTGCTCTTGTCATCCAGCATGCCTCTTTCTAATTTAACGGTAATAAAAACATCACGAATACGCCCCGCTGCTAACGGCAATGCAATAAAACAGATGCGTGCGCCTCCGCAAATGCTATATTCATTTGTTATTCCTCTTCCCCACCCCACCACACACAACCGACAAAATGTCAACCAATGGTAGGAGAATGAGAAATGAAGGGTGGCGAACGCGTGGGCAGGCGACGGCGACGCCGACAGCATCAGCTGCAGAGCTCTTGCATTACAAGATTAAAGCGCAACACGAAACCAAATATTCCCATTCCAATTCCCATTCCCATTCCAGTGGAATAAATACCGTTGCAGCCAAAGCAGCTAAGTTATTTTTCTAGCGAATTCACAAGTGGAATAAGTAGTCTTTTCATATTATTGACTACATCGATGCATGGCTACACTTTTAGAATTTTGAACAGCATTTTCTTTTTGCATTTCTTCAGTGAAGTTAATCGTTCGATTTGAAACACGTTCGAAACATGTACATTTTTTACTACAGCTCCTATTTTAAATTCCAATTTAAAGCTTAGTAAAAAAAACTTGTATTTATAGTTTTTGTTTTTTAATTTTTTGTTAACATTCTCAAATAACCCACTTTTCCAGAGTAAAAAAAGTGCGCAGGCGTTTTGACTTTTCCGACTTTTTGAATATGTTGCGCTAACAGAAAAAAAACACATAAGCAAAATACAAAATAATCTCGCAAAGCTTGCAGTAAAGAAATATGCATAAATAAAACGTTGTCGCGTGGTCTCTAAAAAATACAGCTGTTGCATTTGTTGTAGTTGTTGCTGTCGCAGCATGACACATTTCTTGGCTGTTCCCGTTGTTGCTGCTTTGTTCTTGTCATTGTTGTTGTTGTTGCTGTTGTTGTCAGTTGTCATCGTTGTCGACGTCGACTCTTTCCAAACACAAAAAAAAAAAACGCTGAGATTGTAAAACTTAAATGAGAATTGAAATTAATTTGCTGCTCGGCAACGTTCGGCGTGGGCAGAAGTGGTGCCCGAAGTGGTTCTATGGACGTGATATTTATTGCAGGGGTGTGGATTGCTTTGGTGTGGGGTGTAGTTGATGGGGGGAGGGGGTTTTGTTTGTTTGTTTGCTTTAGATTGCGTCGATTGCATTGCATAATTGCAAATGACGTCGGAAACTGTTGCAGCAAAGTTGCATTTAATTATGGCCAACAGATATCTCTGCAATTCCATTACATAAATGAAAATTTTGTTAAATAAACATGGTTATAAATATTTATTTCAAATTACTGGATTTGCTAAAAATAAGAAACAATAAAACAAAAAATAAATATAAAAATTATTTATACAAACAACGAAAATGAAATAATTTGTTGCATATTTTTAGAAATGATTAGATTTCAATTTCTGGAAATTTGAATGTTTTTTTTTAGCAAACTATGTTTTTAATGGGTACATATGTACATATTGACATACACACATACACACACAACAACATATACCTAATATACTTAACGAATGGCTGAGTTTGTCATTGAAGCATTTTTGTCTGGTTAGCATTGGTTGTTGGGTTTGGGTATTTGCTGCAAACTGGAGCATGCCCCACAAATTTGGGCAGCAGGCAAGAACGCGCCAAGGTCACACGACGCTTGAAATGAGTGGGAAAGTTGGGTTGGCCAATAGAGCGTTGAATTTAGCATTTTAGGAACACTGTCAGCAGTTATCTCACGCTCCATAAAGCACTCTCCCAGTGAGTGTGGGGCATCCATTGTGTTGTAGGGAAGCTCTCTTGACAGTAGATGTCACAAGGAACTGCTCTTGACTTAATACTAATCCTAATCTATTACTTTGTTTTCTTTTTCAGCTCGTGCGTTTGACTTTTTCGTTTGTGCCCCCCGTTGCCACGCCCCGTTTGAGGCGTGCGCCCAAAAAGCAGTCAAGACGACGTACTCGATTATGAAGATGAGCTCGCCCAGGATAATGCAGCAGAAGCGGAGTAGTAAATCCTCCAATACGTCGCGGGTCTCGATGACCACCTCGACGGCGGAGGAGAATCTCATCGAGTCGAAGCTTTTCAGCTGGATGCGGCTCTTCCGCTTCGCCTCGCTCCTCTGTCGCGCTGAGTAGAAAATTGGCGACTTCACAACACAAACACAAACACAAATACACATAAACAAATACATATACATATACATAAACATACATATTAAGAGGCCTCAACCTAATAAAATAATGAGAATGCATTATTAAACAAAAAATGAAAAAACAGATAAAGTAAAAGATACTCGTGCTAGTTGCCGCTTTCGATTCAAGTTTTCCTATTATGCTAAAAACAAAAAACAAACAAAAAGAAAACAAAATTAAAAATAATAAATTATATAAAAAATTTAAAAAAAAAACCATACACTTTTTAGATTCTGCAATGTAGACAGTAAGAATTGGAATTTCTTAATCGATTTAATCAGCTTTTATTTTCCCTTAACTTTCACAATTAAGTCAATTTTTAGTGTAAATTTCGCTGGGCTCTTTTTGTGGGAGGCCAAGCGGAATTTGTCGCGCCTTTCGTACCTTTTGTATTGTAATAAGAAATAAACTTAAATACGTACACACATACATACATACATACAATATGTGTATGTGTATGTTGAGATATACGGCAAACCATTTATTGCGTTGTTTATTCGGGATTAGTGCTTGAGTTTAAAGCAAAAACAAAAGCAAAAACAAAAGCAAACAAAAGCAAACCAAAACAAAACAAACCACAGCAACAACAACAACAACAGCAATACGAGATATATTTTTGTAATTTACAAACACTGTTTTTGCGTGTCACAAATATAAAATGCATCAGAGAGAAAGAAAGAAATAAGAAACGTTAATGCAAAGCAAATACATAAATAAAACTTTAACTAAATGCTAAAATGCAATACTAACAATAATAACAAATGCAATGTATATGTATACATATAGAGGAAAATATATTTACAGTTTAAAAAACTCGATGCCAGCAAAATGCGCTTAGCCAAAACACTCAAATACCACAAGCAAAAATCACAATCCAAGAACAAAATACAAACAAAAACAGAAAAACAAAGATAAAACCGGGTATACATTTGTAGTTCCCCTTAGTAATTATAAAGTGCATTTAATCCAAAGATGTTGCCAATCAAGAGTAGAAAATCACATTAGCAAATAAAATCGCAAAATGCAATATTGTCTTAACAGATCTAAATAGTATTTTAACCAAACAATAACCTCAATGAACAAATGACACGAATAAACATTAACAACATCAAACAAACAAACAAACAAACAAACCAACAAACGATAAGATCACAACAAATATCATAGATTTGCAAACTTAATTTTTAATTATTAATTAGTTAATAAGCAATACAACAAAGGCAAACTAAACTCGGCAAAATATTGTTAGAAAATCAAAAAAATGTTGACAAGAAATACAATGCAATAAATCGATATCGATAAATAAATAAAGTCTTTAAGCATGTTGTGTGTTCAATGCAAATAAAAACAAATGACGTTTCTTTTTATTTACCTATCATATATATATTGTATATATGTATAAATCGTTGGTAGATTTTGGGCACATTTTCACATTGTATTCAAATTCAACGGAATGTTAAATCAACTGTTAACATTCAACTGTAGATGGCGCTGTCTGTTTTACTAGCAAGTTCTTTGTTAGCTGACAAGAGCTGTTTGGCATACACACTAACAGAATATACTCCTCAGAGAAGTTAATTAAGTAGTTCTTATTCTTAACAGAATGCAAATGCCATGTAATTGGCAAAGATTCCAATAATTGAGCTGAGAGTGTTAATGAAATCACTTTATAGACTGAGCCTGAATAATTGACTTTCCTCAACTAATTTCATTATTGGAAATCCGAGCAAGCCGCATAGAACTAAAAACACTTTTCATATCTTATTGAAAATGAATAACAAAGGTCGCAATAAAATTCATCAAAAATATTACAAGAAATCGATAATTCGATAAGTCGATTTAATGCTCTCCTGTGCCAAATCACAGTTTGACTTAATATTGTTTTTATCCCTTGAAAGAGGCTGTAGCTGAAAGAACTCGGAAGGTAATACATTTTATCTATGTGGAAATTAAATTGTAATTGCAATTTGTTATACAGGACACAATTGTGAACACGAACCTTGCAGAAAATTGAGAACATTCTGATTAGCAGTCTTCCAAATGCTCAACGTCTGCATTAGCTGCTCGCTTTGGAAATGGCGCCATTTTTATTGCCGCGTATGCTTCGAGCGTTCGTTTTGTTTAGAACGTGGTGTGTAAACAGAATCAGAAAATAATCCCTTGAAGCATGCGCTTTACCATTTTGCCGGCATGGGAGACCGGGCAGCAAGTGAAATGTTCTGTGAGTGGCGTTGGCATTGCCGAAGATGCTTTGTTCGGAGATTTTTCCCCATTTTCTCCGTAATTCGTTATTTCCCTCAAGATCAGAAGCAGCAGCAGCAACAGCAGCTGGCCGCAACAATTTGCCATTTCAGTTAGTGTTTCGTGCTCGTCGAGTGTTGTTCTCGGTTTTTCCTCAACAATATCGAAAGTTTTTCACAGCACAGTCTCTTCTGCCTGCTGCCATAATACATATATACACCCTATATATACAAGTGCATATATAGAAAATATATATATATATATATATCTTAAAGTATATTTATCAATGCCGCTTCATGTGTATAGTGTTTCTTAAAATTAATATTAATCGACGTGATTAGTTGCTCCTAATGGTTGCCGTAATTACTCAATCCGTACAAAATCGAAAAACAGATTACATAATCGCAGCATTGTTTTTTCGAGAGCAACAAATGAAAAGCGTCGAAAAACACGTTTTCCACTTGAAAAAATCGAACCCAAAAATAAAAAAGTTTTAATAATGTGCTAGTAAATGCGAGTGCACTTAAAGCAATTATATTAAAACACAATAAAATTGAAGGCCATTTAGAGAGGCGGCCGCCACAGCTTCTGATCGAGTCAAGGACGGTTAGGGGGGGTTCAGTCAAGATGAAAAATCGAAGCATGTTGCACTCGGCAACGGTAGCATCTCAGCATGATTTTCCCGAGCAAAAGTTTAACGAACTGAGTTCATTTCTATTTTCGTATTATTCAAAAGCAAAGCACACGCCGACAAATAGACAAGAAAAAAAAAAGTGAAAAGTCTGCATGGTTTTTCCGCTGCGGGACACAGCACATGTCGACTGATCTTTAGCACGCCTACACTGTGCAAATTTTAATTTTCAACTGGACATTAATTTTCATCGAAAAAATATGATGCAAATTGAGAGCAGATGACGATGGCCAATATTGCTACAGTACACATTGCCTAAATGGTCACATTTTCAATTTTAAAATTCAAATTAACTAAAATTTTCTTAAATATGATTATGTTGTACAAATATTTTTTATATATATATTTTTTTTAATTCGATTTCCTTATATCAAATGTGTACTGTTTTCGTAATTGAAAACTTGTAGTTTCATATTATGAAATTGCTTGAATTTTCGCCAATTTCACTTTCATAAAATGCTCAAATATTTTTAGTATATTCACTTGAAGTGCAATTAAGTTAGAATATTTTCGTGAAATGTTTTCGAATGTTTTCGAATATATATATTCACTCGCTATGTTTATGAATGATATCAGTGGACTGGCAAGCATGTGTAGCATTTATGTCCTTGCGGGTGGCAAAATGGCACTCAAAAGCATTTATCATGCGAAGAGACCTTCAAAACTGTTGACTGGCGGCTAATCTGTATGCTTTGAATCTACACATTTCTCGATATTAATATTTAAGTATTGTAAGTTATGTGCCACTAAAGCATAAACATACAAACATAATATTTTTCCAAAAATTATCTCAGTGACAACTAACCAAAAGATATTCGGAAATTGGCAACTTGAAAGCAACACTCCGCCAACCAAAATCTTGCTTGCGATGGCGTCAGCGCCAATTTTAAAAGAAGACAACAAAAAAAAAACAACTAAAAAAAAAAAGAAAAGAAAAGAAAGAAAATCAAGAAGAAAATCGAGCAAGAATCAAGTGCGAAAAGTCGTATAAACATTTAGCCCACTTCCGTTAGAAAATAGCACACATTTTAGAATTGATGCGTGAAGGCACTTCGAACAACCAATTTCACCAGAGCCTCGGGAGACTCATGCTTTTTGAATAGGTCATGATTTATTCATATATATTCATTTTGACATATTTGGGTTGGTGGATGTTCAGGTGTTCGTCTGGCTAATTGTGACAGATAGTTTCGCCTATAAGTTAGATAATAAACATATTTCACTTGACTTTGACAAATGTTCCTTGGTGCTGTGCGGAAAAACTAACAATTCGAAGAACTCCCGAAAGTTTTGCCCTATTGTAAAAGCTATGTAAATAATTATTGAACTTATATTGTGAACCTTTCCATTCCAGTTGGAAAGTTTAACTTTGTAGAGTTCAACTTGTAATTCTTATTTTATCTGTACTCGCAGTGTAATATGTTAAATTGAAGTGCCTTCGTTTTCCCCCACAATATAAAAAGTCACTGTAAAAATAATAACCCCAAAAAATAAAAACCATCGAAAACCAGTTATAAAAAACGTCTTCTGAAAGGCTGTGCAAGCTGTGAAAAATGTCCGGTCAGCAACCGTTGCCGCCGTTTGGCAATGGGCCACGTGGCTGGAATCCGCGTGCACCCAATCCCGCCTCGCCATCGCCCTCATCCTTTCTGTATCGTCCGCCATCGCCGTGGACAACGGCGCCCAGTCCACCGCCAATAATATCCGGACCCCGTGCCTTTGGCCATGCCATGTCACCGGCACCACAATTGCGTGGCCAGCGTGCTGGCAGCATTAATAACAATATGCCGCATCCGCGTCCACAGTGGCCCGGTGGCAATCAATCGCCAGCACCATATCAGCCACCGAGCATGTATGAGCCACAGGGCTATCCCTTTGGCAGCAGCGGGGGAATGGGTGGAGCAGCACCAGTCCGTCCCTATCGGCCTGCACCACAGCCGCAGCTGCACCATCAGAACTCATACGGTGCACCGCCGACGAGCTCGTTCCAATTGTCGCCAACACCATCGCCAATTGTGTGCCAAACGCCCAGCTCCGATTTTACATACAGCAGTCGACAGACGCCACTGTCGCACCACAACCAATATCAGCAGTCGGCTCCGCCGCCACGATATCTGCGCCAGCCAGGCGCACCATCACTGCCACCACAACCGAGACAACACGGACACGATCAGATCGATTATGTTGGTGTGCCGCTGGAGCCACCGCAGCCCAAGTCCTATGTGATCTATGACGATGAAGAGGAATTTGGACCATCGACTGCGGAAATAATTGCGAATCAATCGCAGGACTACATCGATGAGAAGCTCGCCGAATATCAAATGACGATATTGCAGCTACAAGGTTAGTGGACTTACCTAAATATATATAATCAATACTAATATGCCAATACCTGAATAATATGATGCATCGTCCCCTTGACACTATTTTCCATAGTATAGAAGAATTCTTCATAAATGATTTGAAGCCAAAAAAAATTCAGTGGGAACAACGACAAAATGTTTTAAATATATTTCAATAAGAACAGTTTTTCGTTGGGATGGACATTTTGATCTCAACCATGGGATTCGAAATTGTAATATTATCGAGAATATCGATTAGTATGCGTACTTCGTCAAGAGATGTGATCGCATCGGGTGCTCCATTCAGATGAACGTTTTTTCCATTGATTAAGATGGAGAAGGACTTCTGGCTGAAGATGATAATCCGATCGAAGCCTGGTAGAAATAATGACTTGCGGAGAAAGGTCACAGAAATTGGCACATATTGGAGTTGCAAATCTCCATTGAATAGGGTCAGAATGTGACTTTTCAGCACCTTTGGCGTTACCTCAAGCATTGAGATTTTTTTTTGCCACCTGGAGGGCAGTTTGATCTTGGCTGTTGCCAGTGTGGACAATGGCATTTCGAGATATAGGCCCTGTTCACGTGGCTCAGTTGGCCATGTTATGGTCTTAATCACATACCATTTCTCATTTGAATTGTTTGACTGCTCTCCAAATTTCTTTTTGCCTTTGGAGCGTGGTAAAAATGGAAATTTGGGAATTTTGAAAACCCCTTCGTCCTTTTTATCTGTCACCGGGAAAATCTTCTTGTTTTTGAGTGGACGTTTCAGCTCAAATTTTGTATTGCCGTACGCCAACTGATGATTTTCTTTATTCCCCTCAATAATGTGGTCCATACAGTTTTTGGTGTTATTTGTATTTGTTGTCTTTGATTGCACATGGATGCCGTTAATGTTTGAGTTTCTGCTATTTCCTGTTAGTGGCTCAAAAGGATTCCTCCGTGACATCTTCAAACCATTCAGAGCAGAGGTCATTGAACGAGTTATTCGTCGTTCAGACGAGTTTTCTTTTTTAGTATTATTGCGCTTTTCCGTCTGCATTGCCATTTTTAGTTGCGCTGAGAACTTTAACTAACTTGAAAGTATCGATGCATCAGTTTAGAACAGTGCTGCCAGACTTTTTAATATATGGCAGTTGAGTACACAATAAAAACAAATATTTTATAAATAATATTTGCTTATTCATAATAATTAATAACTGATATTAAATAGATAAATAGTTATAATTGAAATTTATCAATCAGATATAAATTAAAAAAGATCTTATTGGCAGCATTGGTTAACGATGCGAATGAATTGTTTTTGTTTTTTTTTTCTTATCGATATTTTCTTATCGATTAGATTTATTAATTTGACATTGTATATCGAAGTAATTAAATAGTATGTGTTAAGTGGCTTCAGAGGCGCATGCAAGATTTATTTTCATTTTCTATTTAAGCATCATTAGCGATTTTGTTGAGCCAAAAGTTGCACACATTCACAAAATGCTGTATATTATAGAGAAATCATTAATCGGCTTGAGCAATTTTAGATATATATATTTTTACATTGTCATGTTTACATTGGTGGTGGATTCATTCTACAAGATGCAGCACAGCGTTGGGTGAGTCAGCTTCGGCCCCTTCCGAATGTGTCAACTGAACTTGACCCAGTCGCCCACGTCGATCAATGTCTCTGCTTTCTAATGCACAGTTGTGAAATTTTTTGGCGACTTATTTCATCACTTAGAGAATGGGGTATGATAGACTGCCATTGTACCCTGTACACATAATGTGGATTAAACATTAAAGCGTTTTAATTATTTAAATTATCGAAAAAAAACAAAATACTTTATATAAATATATATATATATATATGGTGTACGCAATTAAAGCTTTAACAAATCAGGATATTATATTATAAAAATATAATAATTATGAGTACAGAGCATCTTCGACTTGAATACTTTTTACTCTTGATTTGTTCATGTTTTATTTTTGTCGCAAATTGAAAATCGCCAATATAGCAAAGTATTTAAAATATATAGATCGTTGCACACATATAGATATATATATATATATATATATATATATATATATATATATATATATATATATTTATATGGGAATATACATTATTTATGTTTGCATTTATAACCTATTTGCGTAGACAAATGTTTTTCTCTTATCCCAACAAAAAAATTAAAAAGAAAATGACAATTGCATAAAAGTTTCATTAGGTTTTTATTTTTTGTGTGTTGAAATTTACTAGTATATTTAAGTATATATAATATATATATGAGAGTAAATAAAATATCAATTTTGAGCACTTAGCTCCTGTCCAAGGACAATGTGCTGGTCGTGCTTGTGCGATCGATGCCAACGCTTTTCTCGGCCTCGTCTAAGGAGTTGACGGATCTCGACAAGTCGCCATCGGCGCTGAGTTCCTCGTTGAGTGCGTACATATTATAGCACAGCACCATTCGAGTGTGCAGGCCCTCGAAAATGCTGACCACACTGGGCTTGAGATTGAAGAATATAATCTTTTGCTGCCGATGGCGAAAATCATCAACCATCGATGAGATCACTTTGGCGGCGGTAAAGTCAGCTGCATAGATATAGGTGCAGTCGATGACAACTGGTAAAGTGGTCTTGCTGCCCGACTTGATCACCAAGTTGCGCACAAACTCCACGGAGGGAAAGATGAGGCAACGATCGGGAGTAATTTTCACAAACTGTATGCCCTGCTCAGTCTCCAGCTGCTCCAGCGTAACCTTGGGTCTTGCCGAGTGGTACAGAATGAATAACTGATTAGCTGTAATGGCCACCAGAATGCCAATCTCGAGGGGCAGTACCAGACACGTAATAAATGCCAATATACCCGGCACCAGATCCGAGCCTAAGTAGTAAAAAAGAGAGAGAAGGAAGATGATTGATTAACAAGTGTTTCCAACAAGTATTGGGAAGGTGTCAAGTGGTGACAACAATGGGTAATCTCTACTCACGTTTGCTGCGCCACATGGGCACAATAATCTGATACTGCACTTGGAATATAACCGCTGAAATGAGAATCGCGGCGAGCACCGCTCTGGGTATGAAACTGAAGTATTCGGTGAGGAAGCTGAGTGCCAAGACGACGACGAGACCAATATAGAAATTGGACATGCTGGTGCGGCAACCACTCGCATTGTTGATGGCCGAGCGAGCGAGTCCACTGTTGCTCCGATAGCCACTGAACAGCGAGTTGGCAATGTTGGCGATGCCCGTCGCAAACAGCTCTTGCGTCATGTCAATTTGCTTGCCCTTGGCAAAGGCCTTGCAAACGGAGGCGCTCTCCAGCATTGCGATAAGTGGTACTATAATAAAACCATAGCCCAGGTCTTGCACCATGTCCAGGAAAGTCTCGCCGGGCACGGGCGGAATTCCTGCTGTAGCGTTGCCAGGCTGCGCCTCCACAGAGAAGGGTGGTAACGCTAGTGATGGCAGGCCAGGCGGTATGTAGCCAATGAGTCGGAATGGATTTGTGCCACTTGCTTCCAGTTGCATGGCCATTATTGTTGCTCCAATCACAACAGTAGCATTCCTCATTATGCCCATAATTTTAATCAGACCATTAATAACACGCTGAAAGCCATTCCATTCCTTCTGATCCTTGGGCCCTATGCGCCTTCTGCCCAGCCAACGCATAACCAGCAGCAGAGCCACACAGGCGATGCCCAAATAGCTATCCGCTATGTGTATATTGTCAATGTCCTTAATCATGCTAATCCAGCGTTGCAAAAAGGATGCACCATCGCTGTTCACGCCCAAGATGTATTTCATCTGTGAGGTGCACACGATTAGGGCCACGGCACTGGTGAATCCGGCACTCACCGGTCCCGACACAAACTCGACGAGGGAGCCCAGTTTGAAGGCGGCCATCAGCAGCTCAATGAATCCGGTGAGAAATGTGAGCAGCACCGATCGCTGCCAGGAGCCCCGGGCAAACTGGTAGGTCATCAATGAGGCAACCGCTGTGCTGCCTACCGTGCAATCCTTGCAGGTGCCCAGCAACACGTACATAAAACAACCCATAAAGGAGCCATACAAACCGTACTACAAAGAAACAGTTTCAAAGGGTTAACTGAAGGGGGTTATTTAATTAAGTTAGTAAAAATTATTTACAGTTAATTTATCTGCGCATTATATATGGATATTCTTATCATAAGGGATCCAGACTTGCCGACATGTGCCGACAACAAAAAATCTAGCACTTTAATCACACTTTTAATCAAAATAACATCTGGATACGTCAGAGAGTTTTATCAAATTTTCGTACTTTTTATATCCGGATATTCTTATCACACAATAAAAATAAAGCGTATAATTAATTGGCTATTTAAAGATTAAAGGCCGTAAAGATAACGATGACATGAGCATATTTGTCTAGACACAATGCTTACCTGCGGTGGCAAACCCACAACACCCGAATAGGCCAGACCCTGGGGAATGACCGTTAGGCCCACGGTGAGACCCGCAATTAGATCGCCAAAGGCATCGCTGCGATTGTATTTGGGCAACCAGCTGAGGATCGGTAAACGTTTCTTCAATGTTTTCATGCGAAAAACATTGCTGCAAAAGCGACTGCAACATGATTTGGTTGAATCCGTCTCCTGCTTGATTGCTTCCAGCTGCTCGAGACTCTTGCTTTTGGAGGTGCGATGATCGGTGATCAAAATGAATTCTGTGGAGCTGCTGTGAAATTTCGCTTCTAGATTCTCATTGAGTTCCCGCTTCTTGCGAAATATCACTTCGTCTTCGAGCGTGGACATTGTTTTATTTTATATTATTTATTTTTTTTTGTTTTGCGATTAGCTAGTTAAATGTGATCTTAACTGAGATCTAGATCTGACTGAATTGTAATTAAGATGGCACTGATATAATCAGGGTAAATGCTGCGCAGCTACTGCTGCTGCTGATGCTGCGACTCGCTGCTCTTATCGTGTCGGCCTCGATTCCATTCTGTTTGTACAGCCAATGGCGTAGATGTGGGAGCGGGATATAGGTTGTATGTTTCAGTTATCTGAACAAGTGTAAAAACACCCAAAAAACTTGACGATGACCAGCCTCCGTTTAGTTGTTTGTCCAAGTCACCAAGTCACCGGTTGCGACAAATTTTCCATTTATCAATCGATCACTGATTAGGGCATTATTATTGGATAAGCAAATATTGTTGCATATCGGTTATCTTGCTAAGTGCGTTATATGATTTTGTTAGCTAAGATACAGCATTTTATTGCATTCACAAGACCTGCATTTATATCTTTTATTTATATTTTTAACAGCCAGAAATAAAACATGATTTGGAGTTGTCAAGTCATAAAGATTTTATGTGCTATATAATAAATTCTATTTTTTTATTATTATATAATTTTAGAGTTTAGTGTATTTATATTATTTACAAGTGTCACATTTTATAACTATATAAATATTTATAGACTTTACTTTACTTCAGAGCGAGTCTAAAACTTAGTAAATTTGGAATTTCTTAAATAAATAATGACTTTTGTTTTTAATTTGTCTTATTAGCAATGGTTTGGAACATTGAACCCAAATGATGATAATAAATTGAATAATCAATTACATAACTGACTTTTTGTTTTGATGCTATATAAATGATTTTGCTATTGTTAAGGCATTTGCCTCAAATGCTGCTGGTCAGAAATTTGATCTGTAAAACAAAGTCAAAACCCAGCGGTGATCACACTTTTTGCTGACAAGGTTTACGGGTATTAAAGCCTTTTGTAAACACACACATACAAATAGCTAAGTACAACAGCAATGAGATCATTTTTTTATTTTTTTATTGAAAGTCAGCTTGTCTATGCGACGTCTATTGATGTACATATGTACATATGTATGTATGTATGTACATACATGGTCATTTTTGAAAAGCTGTTTAGAGACAAAAGGCGCAGTGAAAATGAGTTTTCATGATGATAATACACTGGCGCTGATGTCACTGGGGAGATGCCATCAGTTTGTTATTTATAAACTGCATTTACCTCGCTCTTTTGTTGCCTTTGTTGCAATTGTCTTGTTAGGCATCAATGTTGGCCAAAACGGCAAGTGAGAAAATTGCTTTGCGCCATGCTCCTTCGTCTAGGTTTGGGCTCGTTGTTATGTATATATATATGTACATATATATGTACATATAGATTTCATGTTTGGTATAAAATGTCGACTAGGGACGCGGCTATGACCATGCTATTTTTAGAATCTTTTTGGTCGCCCTGCTTTTTCTTGCTGTTTACAATTTTAGCCGTTTTTCACATTGCTCGAACTTGTCTTGTCACTGGGCGAAAGTGATTAAAAATAGAGTTTTAACTTTGCTTCGGTATTCGTTCACTGCAAGCATTTTAATGTACATTATGTATTTATTATTGAACTTATTTTTAGGCTAATTGATGCAGCTATTTGTTGTCTTGGATGAGTTCTAAAATAAGGGGATTAAGCACATTTATTTGTATATATTGGGTTCAGTTTGTTAGTTTATGTGACAGAATGAATGCTGCAAGTTTAATGCATGATTTCAGATTGTTCATTGTCAAGTAACAAAATTTCTGCATAAAAAACATTAAAAATAATCGCTTTTTTAACCAATACGTTTACGATGATAATGAATAAATTTATTGTGGATTTGGAACATTTATCGATATAGGTATTTTATATTGCACTAGCAAACGCCTACAGAGCAAATGGCCGGCATATGAAAAACATTTATATAAATAGGTATTTCGAAATTAATTTTCATATTTTTTGCACGTATAAATCGGTCACGAATGATGTTTTCTAGACATATGCGAATGCCTCAGTTCAAACAAATCAAATTGTTGACAGTGCTCGGTGCGATTTTTAATTACCCTTTTATGTGTCTGTGGATCTGTGTGCTCTACGTATACAAATATAATTAGATAGCTAATAGTTTTTGTAGTTTATATTGCTTAATTTCTGAACAAATATTTTGGCCACTCTTTAAAAAAAGCTGTATACAATTTGCTGATGGTTTCTTTTTAATTGACTTTGCGTCTTATTGATTGATGTCTGTGTATTTTAAAAGATATATATATATATTTATATATATATATATAATTTTTTTTGCTTAGATAATATATTTGTGAACGAAAGCATTTTTAGCGCTTGACTCAATATTTACAGGAATTAAGCAAAAATAAAACAATTGCGTTTGCCTTTCCATTTAAGTGAGTAATTTTATGGGTAGGTGCGAAATAAATAAAGTAGCATTCAATTTATTTTTAGCAAACTAAAATATTGCAATAGCAATGGAAAAAAATATAAAGAGGAAACATTTGTTTACGCGAAACATTTTTTTTTTGTTGCTCAAGACCAAACAGATCTTTGCAGATTGATATACATATTTATATATAGCCCAAAAGTCTTGAGCGAAATCGGATGGCAAGGTTCAATAAGTTAATGTGTTTATGAAAGCTGATGTTTGAAGAGCCATTTACATTTCAATGAATGATTTTGATATATGTGCGTATACCAACAATTACTATTCATTTCAAGGAAAAAATCAATCAGATTATCGTCTGTTAAAAACTGTGTTAATAAAATAATTAATTACACTTTTTAGGTGTTTACTCTTAAAAAAAATATATTCTCAATCTAGAGTGGTGTGAGTCTATTTTAAGCACATTTATGAGTAAATATTTATTGCCATTTCAATAATTATAAAATTCCAAATGACATTTTTCTAAGTAATTTTTTTAATATTTTTTTGCGAAAATATTGTTTGCTGGGCTTTTATTTTTTCACATTTTCTTATCAAAAACCCTCAGCTAAAATACTTCATAATAAATAATCGTTTAGGGTTAAGAGCAGCAGTAATCACCCCTGATTTGGCTGTCTGAGTGCCTGCCTCTGTTATCATTAAAATTACAGTGGCTAATTATGGCCATCACCTCAAATTGCCCTGAAAAGTGTTTCCACTTAACATTTTACAGCCAGCCTCAGTGGCTGCCCATAGGAAGTGTAGCAGTTTGTTAACGAAAGTGTTTAATAAAATTTACATGTGCAACACTTTGTAATATTCGAGTTGTTGTTCTTTTTATGGATGCTCCGCATATGTTGTAGTCACCATTGTTTACTTTTCAATTAATCATTGTTTTCTGTTTTGTTTAATGGGCTTAAGTGCTTGTTTTTATAGGATTTTACATGAAGTCTGATGAAAGAGATTTGGTGTCAAGAAATGTTATTAGCGGCGCTTGTTAACAGCTGTTAAGCTTTTGCGACTGAAACTTACAGACACTGTGATTGTTTTTAAGATCTACAGAGAAAAAAAAAATAAAAAGAACATTAGGCGACGACCTTTAATGCATTTGAATGATCAGATTTAGATTAGAATTTTAATAAGTTAATGTCTATGCATAACTAATTTGCCGTGCGGCAGCTTCATGTTGTAAGGTCAACTTCTAGTTTGACAACAACAAAAACTAATGCATTCACCAAAGCGTGACGTCATTAGCCAACAAAAAAAAGCTCCCGAAACTTGTTTGTTTTGAATGATAAACACTAGCGACGATTATGTAAGCTTAAAACAAACATTTGTTTTGGTTTTGTGGTTTTGTGCGTTTGTGTTCGCTCGATCGCTTTCATGAATGACTTTCGTTAATTATTGTAAGTTGAGCTTAATTATGCGCTGACCTACATTTTCCATAAGGCCTGGCGCCGCTTAAAAACGGTTTGCTAAATACTTTGTAATCGCCTTTACAAGCGTGCGCTTGGGGGATAATAATACACATTATACACGAGCATGTGCAAACGTGTATAAATATAAGTATGTATTTAAGTACGGCTGTGTGTAACAAGCAACCATTCAAATGCCTGTAATTTTTATTTTCTCACGCCTATGATGTCACATGCTAGGGCAAAAAGGAGCAACAATAACAGAGCAAAGCGCAATAGGAAGAAGTACAAAAAATACTTTAATGTCACCTATACATGCAGCAGAAAAGCCACCAGAGCAACTAGAGAGAGAAAGAGGGAGAGTAGCGTGCAATTGCGAGCATGAATGGTTTTTTTGTATGGGAGAGAGAGCGTTTGTAAGTGAGAGCGCAAGTTACTTTGACTTCATCACTTGAAGATTTACCACCCAATTAAAATGAGAGCTTTTCTGCTTATCGGCATTATGCATAGTCGTAGGGCAGTTTTAGCGACGCAGTTTCAAAGACAAACGGAAAAAGTTTTTCTTGGCAGTTCATATTTAAAGATTAAAGATTTTCAAATTTTGTTTAACAAATAAATTAATATCTTTAGTAATAATACATTTTCAAAAGCAATTTTTCTTGTCTTTGCCCTTCTATCCCACTGTAAAAAACGGCAGCTGCGCCACTGTTGTGATAACACAAGCTGTTAGTACAAAGGTAATACGTGCTGCCAGAGCGGTAATCACAAAGTGGGTAAACATCCATCGAAATGCGTAAATACCATAAATTGCGCGCTCTCACATTCGTGTTCTCTCCGCTAAACTGCCCAAATAGCGTTGCTCTTCGACTCTCCCAGTTCTCTCACGCTCTCGCATACTTATATGGAAACTTGAGCTTTACTACGATTACTATAGTAGCCCAACACTCTGGGCTGCTGCTGTTGCTTTTCTGTTGTTGGTCTCTGGACAAGGCGTAGCACATTGACGAATCAGTATCGAACCGGCTTTCTACAACAACGGATTGGAAACGGAATAAATGAAACTTGAAGCTCGGCTACATAATGTGTGTTGTCTGCTCGCCGAAGGCATGCCATTAATTTAGTCAGAGTGCTTTATGTGTTGAGAAGTGGAGCTTAAAATTTGCCAAAAAACTAATTAGAATTTGTTCAAGGCAAAAACGTACAAAATACATGTTTTTTCAAACCAGCCACTGCACGTGTGAAATGAGAGTCGTTGTCTCTGTCGTTTTATTGTGATGCTATATATTGTGTCCAGAAAAAACACCGAAAAAAATTTACAAAATTCAAAAAAAGCATTCCGTATGCCGGTGATTAAAATTGTTAGTGTGTGTGTTTGCTATTAAGAAAATTAAAGTTGAATTACGAGCGAGGGGCCAAAAGTGACTAAAGTGAAGGCCACTCGGGGGTTGTTAACAGTCAGGAAAAACTCCGTCTGATGGAAAACTCACCGTTGTTGTTGTTGTTGCTGTAGTTGTCGTTGCGTGAGAAAAATCAATTTTGCATTTTGGGCGAAACAAGAGAGAGCGAGAGAGAGAGAGAGGGAGCGGCCAAAATAGAACTAAAAAGGACAAAAGGCTGTGTCGTGATAAAAGCACAAAAGTCAAATGACATTTTGGCCCAAGAACAAGATAAATAGAAAACCGATGCTATCATGGCTGATAGCACAGATCCAGGCAGGCATAAGGATCCAACACTAGATGCCGGCACAGCAGGCCAAGGCATTCAAGATGACGTGGGTAAGGACGTGCCCCCAATACCAGCTGTTCGTCGTCGACATGCGCATGAGCGTCAAACCGTTGAGAATCTCGAGGAGGGGTTGGAAACCGAACAGCTGGAGACATCGACAGTGACACGCACGTATATGAAAACCATAACCACATCATTGACCACCTCCACGAGCAGTAGCAGCAATCTTGAGCAAGTGGAGCATTCGGAGGCGCCATCGCCACCGCAGCGTTTGCGTGAAAAGGTTGCCCAATACGAGAAGGTGTGGTCCGATGGTGCTGGTAAACGTCCACCCGAACAATGCACTGATGAGTTGCGTCAGCAGCAGTCCGATGATTACGATGCCGAGAATCCATTTGATATTGATGTGCATGAAATTGAGCGGCGTTTGCGGGAGGAGCGACAACGTGGTTTGGCCGAAGCGGAGGCAGCAAAGCTGGCCTTTCAACAGGTCCACCTGCGTCACACGCCGCAGCTATCAACGCGTCGCGTTGAGATCACTAGCGACCAGATACCCAGTCCATTCAATGTAACCCTAAAGACCACCAGCCGCATGAGTCCTGGTGCTGAGTTGGGCAATGTGGAGGATCAATTGTCGCCGTTCAATGTAACGTTGCGCACAACGCGACGCACTGTGAAAAAGGATCTCAGTCGTCAGATGGAACTGGAGCGATTCCTCGATGGTGAGCGTATGGTGCGCGAGGTGCAAGCGGCGGATGGTGTTCGCACCATAATTACTTCGTCGATGACTAGCGATGGTGGCTATGCCGAGGAAAAGATCTATCGGCATGGCGAGGGCTATGTCTCACCGCGAGATTCACCCTCTTGGTCGCGTTCAAGCATTTCCAGTGAACGTTCGAGTGTGACGTCACCGCACAGCGTTGATATGACCGCAGGCGGCAGACGCATCCTAATCAAGCTGGAGGACGAGATTGAGTCGCCGGCGACAGCCAGTGGCGGCAGAACCTGTGAGCACGAACAGGAACGCGACGATACTGATGGCTCGGTGCGCGCACGCATACGGCAATTTGGTGGGCAGGACGAGGATGCTATGGCAACGGGTAACATTGACATTACCGTCGGTAGCAACCCCCGCCGGAGGCGTTTATACCAGCAAACAACGTTGCAAGTGGGTGGCAACGAGACGCCACAACAACAGCAACGCCAGCAACAACATCAAGAGCGACCAGTGCGTCCAAGCGAACTGTCATGGCAAACGGGTAAATCAACAACGAAGACAATGCTAACAACATCCACATCCACGCCGATTGGCACGAAGGAGCAACCGCAGACCGTAGTCAGTCCAGTTGCAACGTGCCAATTGCGCGGTTCTTCGACGGAAGAGTCTCGAAAAATTGTAAGCCACAAAACGATAACCAGCAGCACAACGAAAACAACAACATCAACGACCAGCAAATCCGAAACGCTCTCGGAAAAATCGGAAAAGCCATCGACATCGCGTAAATCAATCGGTTTGTCGGCTGCTCCTGCTGCAGCTTCCCCGTCCGTTGGGAATATTTCGTTTACTGCTTCGCAGATTCGCATCGGTGATAACGTTGAAATCGATAGTGCCGACGTTATCGATAACGATTCCGATACAGAGGGCGTTCCGGCCAGCAGTCTTGTGATTGTTTCAACGCCCACCCGCTCCACAACACCCTCCAACACAACAACAGCAATTACATCGCCCTGCACGCCGCATGCACTGAGCGGCGTTGGTACTTTTAGCAAGAGTCTGCGCCAGGATTATCAGACTCAAGCGACACAAAGTAACCGCGACAACGAACAAGAATACCAGGAATTCCAATCCACAATGGCGTCGATCAATTTCGCACGCAGCAATTCCCAGTACGATAGCCACATCAAGGAAAAACGAGGTAAAAAATACATCTATCTCAAGAGCACCCAAGTGCTGATTATATCTTTTTCGAGTGGTTTTTGGATTCACTTCAGAATGCAATTAATCTCATCGTTCATCTCCCGTCAAATCAGCTGTCTAGGGGCCTCTAGCTTTAGCAGGGCTTAAACTTTTGTGGTATCACTCGTTTCTCTTATCGCTGTTGTATAATAAAATAAAAGATAATTTTTTTTTGCAATTTTTTTGGCAAAACAGATAAGTTATCAACATTATATATAAAGGTGTTTGCACAATTTGCACAAATGTCTGCCTTCCAAATAAGATTTGTACTTTTGACCCAAGGCTTAAAATCTAAGCCTGAAATTTAAAGCTAAAATATTGCTTTAAATGAGTGACAGAAAAATTATTTTTATATATTTAAATAATTTTTTATATATAAAAACATTTAGGCGCGCAATGCTTCACTTATACCGTAAAAATAAAAATAAATAAATAAACGTTTAATCTGACAAAACCTGTTAATTGACAATGACAATGGAATAACAAATGGAATGTCGGCTTTGCTGATAATTTGTTGGCAACAATAAAAAAAATATGTATATAAAAATAATACATTTATATATATATATCTTTTTTCCTCTGCCTTTTTTTTGTATTAATAATAAGCATTTTGCTTAAACGTTTGACATACATTTCTCTGGGAAATTATGTGAAGCATTACTAAATCATTAGGTAAACTTTTGCTTATTTTTTATTCTTGTGGTCAGCATAATTTTATAATTTTTGTGTTCAATAATGGAGACTCTCTGCGGAAACTAATGGCAGAAAATATATGTCTGATGAGTTCATGATGAGTTGTAATTGTTACTTAAAGTGCCTACACAGTGGGAAATTCTGTGAATAGATTGAGATTGAGTTAGAACTTCAGTTGCGGTCATTGAATGTCAAGGTCAATTTGTGCACACTCTGCGGTTTGGGGTCAGTTGGCTGGTTGGTTGGTTTCATTTTGTGTTCATTTAATAAATAAATTATGGCAAACCAAATCGATAAAATTCGTGCCCATTGCCCAAATGACATCATCAGCTGCTGCTGCGTTTCAACTTTAACTTGGCTAGCAGCCTATTTGGCTGTATTTGTTGATTTCTTACTTGACGATATGTATATTATTTATATGCGTTTGTTATATAAATATATATAGATGTATATCTATATTTTCGTTAGTAAATAAATACATATTTATATAAATGTGTATTTACCCCAAAACTGTTGGCAAGGACAGCTAACATGCTGTTACCTCTTTTGCTAGTACTACGACGACCTGACAATTTATTGGCAGCCAAAAGCACTCAAAGCAACCACCCAAAAGAGCGTGACTATTAGGAGGGAGGTGAGGAAGAGCGGGGTGGAATTGTTGACTGACGTCTGCCGCTGCATTGGGCTGTTATGTGACCTCCTCCTGGTCTCTGTTATTATGTTAAGCACAACAAGCAATTAAGTGTCTAATAGTCTCACAACCTGTCGCTCTATCTCTCTCGCTCTATCTATCTCTATCTCTCTCTATCTCTAGCTGTCTGTCAAAGTTCTGTCTTCCTCTCAATTTGCAAATGCAATTTTTGCGGTTACACTTGTCGTTTTGAGATACACACGTATCTCACATCTATGATTATGTTCGACTGGCGCTGAAATTCATGGTTATCTATTAATAATAGAATTATATATCAACTGAATAGTTGTGCCACTGATTATGCCACTTTCAATGTTCTACTTTAACGGGGTCATTTTGATATTTTTGCAATTCATTTTGCTTGATTTCAAGCGCTTGTTTGCTTATTTTATTTGATTGTAATTAACGTATTACTTGTCTACCAACAATAAAAGCTGGCCAAAATTGTATTTTCGAGCTTAAACCGTTTAATATCTTAGCTGGTTAGTTCGTTAGTCAGTGTGACAATTAGTTGGCATAAATAACGTTTGCGTGTCTCTTTTTATCTTTTTTATTAACATTTTTTTTTTTTTTTTTTTTTGTTAACGGCAGCGGTATCCTGTTGCCAAAATGTTTATGTTGCGTGCTTTGGCCACTTTTTCTACAGCAATAAATTAGCTTAGAAATATTTTCTTTTCACTACTTCACAAACTTTGAGTAGCAAATGTGCCGCAAGCTCAGCGAGTCAAACGTAGAGCGTACACTGCACGAAATTCATTGTTGGCTTTTAACAAATGTATAAGCCGTACGTCATGGCATGTCAAGCGTATGCTAATTGACATGCCTTTGCTATATAGTTTGCATAAAACTATTATTGATTGGTTTTTGGTTGCCTGGTTGCCTCTTCGTTGCTTTTTATTCGATTTTCTTTGCGGCACACACACAAGTTTTATTTGTGGGCAAGATGGGCACATGTCCATTTTCCAGGTCAAAGCAGCGAGTTGATTTGATGCAATTTTAATTGTTCTTGGCCAATATATGCCGTTTGCCGTTTGCCGAATGTCAGTTACTATGTCAACAAATTTAAAGCTGCCGAAAACTATCGTCATTTGAATATGAATGTGATTTGACAGACATTCAATTCCCAGCTCAATGCTACTCTACATGAAAACGAAAACAAAAATAAACAAACAGAAAAAAACAATTGGAAATAACAACAATAAATTACATACACACTCAAATGGCGTTATCTATCGCTTAAATCATATGTATGTACACATTTGTCTGTATGTCTGTCCCAGAAGACCCAGAACGATCAGCAGCAGCCATACAACTATCTGAATGTCCGTCCGCACATTCATCATTCCCGTCGGTTTTGTCTCCGTGAGATCATCTTTGAATTATTTATAACATTTCTGCTGTCGCTTTGTTAGTTGCTTTCAGTATCAATAATTTATTGTGCTCTGACATATAGTTTTAGCGGCTTTTAATTGATGCCTAAAATGTGGTTGCGACAACTTGAGCGAAGTTGATGGGGGGCACCCCCCGCCGTGTGTTATTGAAATTTGAACTGCAATTTGTAAGTGTAGAATTGAAACAAGTTTATCGAGCTATTCTCTCAAGTGCACAAATTAGTATTTTGCGCACTTCTCGCAACAATTTCTCCAGCTTTAACCCCACTCAACTCATAAAGCGTACCATGTTCCATATTATTTTGACTCCCACATGAAAGTGGAACCACAAAAAAAAAAAGAAGAAAAAAACTTGCAGCTGTTGCGCATGTGGCATGGGAAAAATATGGTAGCTTGTTTTAAGAACCGCAAATCTTAAGTCTTAACATGCAAAACTGTATCTTCCTCTCCATAATTTTACAGCTTGTCCGTGGGCAGTCTTTTGAAAAGTTTTTATGGTTTGGTTTTATCTTTGAGGTTTTCGTTTTTAGATTTTTTTTTTGTGATTTTAGCTTACAGAATGAAAGCCAACAAAGTAGAAAACAGTGCTTAGTCATTTATTTGCATTTGCTATCGCTATCTGCTGGTTTTTTTTGTGAATGGTATTAAGAGTAAAAATAAATAAACTTAAACGCTTTTTATTTGGCATGTTTGTGCGTAAGTACATAAATAATTATAAATATTTATGTGCTTATACAATTGTATATCGATGTTTATGTACACAATAAAGCTATGACGCCATAGATTAGAATAGATATCACTGTATCGAATATAGCCCATAGCTGTGAGATACAATATAATATATGAGATGCCACTGGCAATGTTTCGCCGATGTGTGAATGGAGCTGCCAGTGCAACGCATTGGAGCGTGAAATATTTGAGCCAAGTTGATCGGCAAATTGCGTCGAACGTAGAATTACTCAATTTGCTGTTCACTTGTCGCCCACAGGTGCCAACACCCAGAACACACCTCATTGGTTATAAATAAATTTAAAAACAACAAATTTAAGTAGTTGATTTAATAAATATTGAATATGCTTTGCGTGTGAATAACTTTATTAATGACTAAATGATACAGCTAACTGGTCATTTTAAGAATTACTTATTAATTTTAATTATATATTTAAATGTGATGTATGCAGAAATAGAATAAAGTTTTAAGCAAATAAATTTATTAACAATAAATTTGCTGCTGAATTTTACGCAACTACAAACTGAACAAACACTCGCAACATCAGTTTAAAGCAAATAAACAATTATTTATAGCCACGGAAATGATTTTACATAGTCTCACACTCTCACAACATATCCGTTGTGTATATCAACATATGGTTAATATCCTCCTTATTCGACCAGCTTTAATATTTTTTCTCAAAAGACCACAACATTAACAACATGTTCGACCCTATTTTGCTTATGCAAATGAGGAACCATTTTTTTTTTTAAGAATTCCAAACAATGGGCTTTACATAAACGTAAATAGACTATTTTTTACACATTATTTGCACATTGTAATTTATTTTCTATTTTTGTGCGCCTAACTAGGCCAGGCACATGTAAAGTGGAGGCAAACTTTTACTAACTGTATTCTGTATTCACCAAAAAACTCGTAAAAGTTCAGTTTTAATAGATGCTTTCCGTAATTTTTTGAAGATGTTTTTCAAGCTCAACAAAATTCAGCTGAATTATTGCTTTCCAATTTACTTAAATACTACTTCCCTTGAGTCAAACGCAATTTAAATAAATACAGTTTTTCTCATTTGAGCGCCCAAAAAAGTAATAATAATAAAATATAAAAAAATAGTAACAAGCCTAAATAATAATCAGCAGCCACAGCATAATAATTATCATCATTAACTTACTGACTGAGTGAGCCATTGAATAAAAAAAATATACATATGTACATATATATATTTATATATATATAAGCCCCTGTTGAAATGTTTTGTTATTGTTTATTTTCTTTTTGGTTGTTCTTTGTGGCCTGTAAATAATTTATGTTTGTTTCGTTTTCTGGATTTGCTTGAGGGCTTTTTATTTTTAAGTTTACTGAGTATTCCCAGCCTTTGGTTTTTAAATGTGTTTTTGTATGGTAGATATTGAAATTTACAAGATATACAAAAGTCATTCAACCTAAACGGTATTATCGTAGATAGGGCCTAACCCACTTTTCTTTTAGTATTCTGAGTATTTCGCCAAGCTTTGTGTGCCTCAATCGTGTATAAAAAACGATATTTCCGAACTGCTTTTACTTTTTTTTTAGATTTGTGTTAATTGCTGAAGTCATTTTGTAGCATTTAAAAGCTAGACAATTATAATTGCGTTATCTCTCTAATTATAGGGTTCGCTGAAGTGACCCAAATGTATTGAGTACCTAGTTAATATTTAACAAGCGATTTGACAGTAAAATTCTTACATAAGTTAAAAACTTGTCGCTCAGTTTGACAATAATAATTATTTTAAGCGTAGCTGTTAAAAATTATATACAACATACTTAAACAAATTCTAATTTTTAAAATATAAAAAGAACGTTAAAAGATAAAGATGGTCTAACATAAATCATCTTACTAAACTATAATAACACCGATTTTTAAATACGCTTCAAGGGTTCTTAAAACCTAAATTTCTTGTTTTCTGCTATATTTAGGTACAATAATTGTTATCAGATATTTGATTTTCAAGTGCATTTTCTAGCTTATCTTTGCAGCAATTAACCCAAGTATTTGCAGATTAGAAACAATTATGACGCAAACATAAAATATGACTTTACAAACAAACAAGTCGTCAACAATAATAAAATAAAACCAATTTAAACGTATTTTTATATACCTATTTTTGTATACATCAAGTTTTGTTTTTTCTATTAATTTGTTAACTAGTTTTCATATTTGAAAACAAGTAAATGCCAAATTAGGCAACTCCAGTTTTGGCTGCCTTTAATTTATTCCCTTTACGTCTGTTTTGGACAACAAATTCAGGTTTAATTAATGTGCAAGACGAGTAGGTAGCTACCAAAATGTTGGCCAAAACAACTTGATTTTTAGCAAAACATTTGCGACCATCAGAAAATCATACACTCGAAAAATATCTAATATAAATTTTCTATGTATTAATTTAGTTTTCTTATTAAACTTCTGTCACAATCATTTAATATATTTGTGCTAGATATGTTGATGGACCTAAATTTTAAATAGTTCCAGGCCATTTGAAAAACTTTTAAATAACGCATAAAAATATTCATAAATTTAAAAAGACTTTCGTCTGATGTTTTACTTATCAACCAGTTCATTTTATTGCTTAAATTTTATTTTTTTGGTATTATCTGTATATTATATATCTGAGTTTAAAACATGTATATACATTTGGCAATTTTAATTAAGAAAAGAGAAATTTATGCGACTCTTAGACACTTGCAAATTGCGCAACCTTGAACTAATTTCTATTTAAATATTCTTTTGTCAAACTTGAGACAAAATCAACCGAAAATTGCGTCACACATTAAAATGATGAAATAAAAATTCAGAGATATTTCAAAATATCAAGATATAAAATTTTATGTATATTTTAATTATCATTTATTTGTGGCAACAATTAACTCAGAATTTGACATTTTAGTGCTGCATGTCTGTCAAATTATTTATTATTTCGCCTTGTTCGATTGCAGAAAAATTTCCATTTAACAAAATTATGGTATTTATTACGGGATATCTATTTTGAGAATATGCTGGGTTGGCCAAACGCCAGTTCGAAAAAACCACGCACTTTGCTTTATCATTTTGCGTGTTTCATTCGAAAGAGGGAAGCATTTTCTGGCAGCTGCCACTTTTTGACAGCCCAGATACCATTCAAGCCAACCATCATCGATGCTGCACTTTTCCAACATGAATCATGTCCATATCCATCTCTATGTAAATTTATTTTCTTTGTTCTTGATGGATTTTTTAATTTGTTAATTATTTACAAATTGCTGCCGTTTTTTAACGCATTGTTTATTATTTAAAATTTTTTTTGAATGGAAGCAATCAGAATACAAAAATAAAATCTTTAAAACAACGTAAATATTTATGTATATAAATTGTGGGCGTGTTGACGCACAAAAATATGTTTTATAACAATTCTATAAATTAATAATGACAAACTGGAAAAATTCATATATATATAAATATATATATTTTTATCGGAACAGCGATAAACGAAAATAAAACACAATCCAAGTGCATTTTGGGCGACATGATGTCATTTTGGTAAATTCAGTTAATACTTGCCGACTTTACTGATAATTGAATTAATGCACACATTCGCAAAAGGTGTCGGTAAAATAAATAAGAACATACATACAATATACATATGTACCTGATCAGGTATCCAATTTCTGGAAAAATGTATCTTATCGCTTGTCTTTAGCTGGTATCTTGTTTATAAAAGCGTCTTGTCTAAGTTTGCCTTTTATGCCGCCGTCTTTGATACCCGACGATTTTAACTTGGCCTACAGCTAATTACAATTACACGAAACTGAATACACACAATTTTCACATTCTCTTTTTTTTGTTGTTTTTTTGCAGAGGAACAAGAACGTGTGCAGAAGAAGACATTCACTAATTGGATTAATTCATACCTATTGAAGGTAAGTTATTTGTCTTTTAAATGTTACACTATCAATTTAATCGATGCGAAAAAACACATTCGTTATCTGGATTCTCTGGCATTGAAATTTGCATATTGATTGGCATTGGCTAAAAACAAAACGTGCAAATTTTGATATTGTATATTTTGCTGGCGAATTGGAGTCGCGTCCATGATATTTATTTGTGCGCAAACTGGGCTTGAATACATGCAATTTAATTATACTTTCATATATATATTTTATAAAAATACATAAATCAGTCGGTGTCATGTGCCTTGGACTCTTACTCTAACGATTAAATATAGTCAATTGGCAGTGTCATTTTCAGTTAGATTTCAAACTGACAAACATCTGTCTTCTAGCCCACTTTCACCTTGCTGCATCCTTTCTAATTTAAACACCTAACAGCACCAATTTTGCGTTTATCCATTCACTTTGATAATTGCAATACATTCCATGTAGAGTTGCAGCTGACAACTGAGGCGTCTGCAGTTTGTTGTTAGAAGAACGATAAGTGCTAAAAAACTATATGAAAAAATTTAAAATAAAAGTAAAATTAAAAAATTGAAACACAAGCTTTTTCACAGTTTAATATGGGGAACATTAATTAAGTGGCATGGAGATTATTAAATCATTTAAAAAATCATTTGTAAATATGGCACAACTTTAATTTATTTTAAATTTAGACAACCGTTATAAATTAAGAGTATGCAAAAAAAATAAATCATTTGATACACACCCACAACACGAGTCAGACACAACAAGTCAAACTTGTGACTTCTATTGAGCTGTCAGAGCCGCGGAACAGAGACACAAAGCAAAAGATTCACGCAGCAAAATTAGGCAACGGATAATGTGATGGGCGTGTGATGGTTCTATTGTTATTGTTATTGTTGCTATTGTTGTTGTACTTGTTGGTTGGTGCGCATAAATTAGTTAATAAATTTTAATCAAAGTCTGGAAACAATGTCCCAAAGCCCGAATTCGGGTCGCCAAACGAATGAATGAACTGACTGACTGATTGAGTGACGTAACTGGTTTACCTTGAATTGAAAAAAAAATGTTATTGAGTGCCAAAAACTTGTATTTGGTATACGCTTAATTTGACAGGTTACCCATGAAAGAAGAGTTTCTAACATCTTCAAGATACACGCGCTCACACTCAAGTCACAAATCGACAGATACTCAATAAACAAATATGAATTAAATAAACTATTTGTAATTAACACTTATATAGTTAATATTCTATAGCTATCTATATGCTAATGAAGTGTTTTGCTATTGCAAAAATAAATAAATATTAAAACAAATATACAAATTTGCATCTAATATGGTAGTAAATGACTCATTGCCGAGTTGCATAACGGCTTTGAGGCTAAATTATGACTTCAATCAACGATCTCTTGGCTGGCCCACGCCTTTTCCAAGTTCCCTTGTTCCCTTTGGTACTTGGTCTGGCCATTTCGTATGTGTCTGCGATTCCTTTTATTGCCAGTCACTTTGTTAGTCGACTGAGCACTTTACGACTCTGGGCTGCCTGCTTGCCAGCCAGCCAGCCGGCTTTATCGAGCTGCATTATAATGCCTGACTGCAATGGCATTCACCAAAGCCAGTAGAACTGGTTTTCTGGTTACCCCAGCCGGCCGGCTAAATTCGTACATGTGCCACAAGAAATGCCGGCTTCACAACGTCTGCAGATTGAAGTTGTATTAAAAGATAACACATTAGAAAAAAAAACAAAAAAAAAAAGAAATGAAACAAATGTCGAGTGCTCTGCACTAAAAGAAAAGTGCATTAAATCAACGTTCGTTCGTTTGGGGAGTGGATAAAAAGTAAGTCAGTGGGCGTTTCATATTGTTGCGTGGGCTCTGACTTGCTGCGGGTCTCTAAGCCATTCAAAGACGGTCCGGGCCCCACATGAAACGGAACTGTTGCTGTCACACTAATGCAGCATTGTTGCCTTGCCTGATATTACCGCAAGCAATCTTTTATAGGCCAACGCATATCGGGCTATGAACTTGGCTCGCTAGTTCCTATTTCAATGCAACTTTGCATGTATTTTTCAAGTTGCACTCGGTCCATGCATGTGGAATTTCTCACATTTGCAAATTCCATGGACGTCTTAGGTGCGTGCTTTGCTTAAAGTTATTCTTAGAAGTAACGCACAGCAGTCAACGGCAAGAGAATGTAATTCTACAAGTATGCTGAAGTCGAGTGTGCTCGACTACCATTTACTCTAAGCTCACGTTATATATATTCTAGGCACAAGAACTAAAGCAGTGCATGTATTTATTCACAAGCAAGATTTAAGACAAAAAGAAACACGAACTCGCATAATGAAATAGAGGTCAATATAATAGTAAACTTTCATCCATAATGTGGGTATTTCTTACTCGATATAGATCAAATTTTCTCTTATTATTGTTGGATATTGAGATATATCGATATTCAAAAAACGAAGACAGTTATCAATAAAATTAATCAACTTTGATATGTATCAAAAATTTGAAATCTTTAGCTCTGACATACAGATAGACGGATGGACATACAGACAGATATGGCTATATCGAATTGGTCTTTGATCCTGATCAACTTCCTTCATCCTGTTCCATACAGTTACACACAGCCATCATACCCCTTTTATCCATATTCAATAAGTTCAGGGTATAAAAAAAAAGTATTTATCTACCAGACTTTATGTCAATGAATGCAAAGTTCTTGAGACTGGCTTGGGTTCTATCTATTAATATTCCGCAGTAGTTTATGCAGGTAAAAAGTAAACTGGTAATAATAATAAAGTTGCAGAGCAGAAACTTTGCAAATGAATTGCAAATACATCGAATCAATTCTAAAAAGTTTTCTTTGAAAGTTTTCCACTTGCCTCAAATATGTCGAAACTATTTTGATTAAAGTTTTTTAGATTTTTACATTTACTTGTAAGCTGAACTGGGACTTTTAATCAAGAATTTCTGTTACATCCTTTAAGGAGTAAGTCGCTATAGCGATGAAGATATAAAAATGGTATGTGTCAAGTCGCAAAAATAGATAACAAACAAACATGACAAGACAGAAGGCAGTTATAAAAAAGTCTGACACAATTGCTAGACAACACCATAAGTTGTGCTGCTCAGCCGGAAATTCAAAAATTGATTTCGCATTGTAAGTAGCATAGTTTCTTCAAGTTGCATTAACACAAAAAACACAAGTTTACAACTCGAAAAAAACAGCGAGAGAGAGACAAAACTTTATCGTCTGTGGCATGTCCGCAACAGTTGAGCAAAGTTTTCACAAACTATTCGCTTTGATTTTGCCTGACTGACTGGATGTGTATGATACACCCCCACACACACACACACACACACACACACCTCAATTAAATGCTACACTGAAATTATAATGTCTGACTTTGTTTCTTTTTTCTTGGTTATTGCTGGTGCCACTTCCGTCGTAATGCCATTAACTTAAATTGCAATCTTTGCGGTGAATCCAAGCTTAAATGTTTGCGCGTGCCACTCGCCAATTTGTCTAACAAATGGCTGCAAAGAATCTAAACAAATTATCGCAATGCTCAGTAATTTCAACAATCTTAATTGATTTAGTGAATTTTACGTTAAATGACTTGGCGACAAATATCTAATCTTTTTTCGACTTTTTCGCAAACAGTCGTTTGATTTGACTAATTGGCTGGATTGGCAAAGTATTTTATTGATACGTGCGCTGCAATTTTAAACTATTTCAACCAAGTGCAATTAATGAATATGCATATATGCTTATATATTATATGCTTATATATTATACTGTTTAAATTTGCTCATAAAAATTCCATTAAAAGCGGCAACAAATCACACTTAAAAGCTGTTGCCGACGTACGCTCATTATTTGAGTTAAGTACTCATTAAATAGTGCATTTATACAGGAAATCTATTAAAAATAATACATAACTAAGCAGTATATAGTTTTCAATAGTTTTCATTATACCTGCACCAAGTAAATAAGAGTCTGCGTATTTTTATTACAATTATATTAATTATAATATACATTTTTTTTTATTATTATTTTGCTGAAAAAAATTGCTTCTTGCCTCTGCTTCAATTGTTCTTAGTTTTATAGTCCATATTTCTTTAGAATTAATGTAGCAAATCCCTATCTTAAAGAATATTCTAGTCTGATTATTGCCGTACAATTGAGAATGTGCCCTGAAGTCTCGTCATCCTTAAGATAGACTCTGCAGACAGCATCGTCCACAATTTTTTATGTATGACTTTCCTCTTGGGCGATTCCTCTATATTCAACAGAAAATACATATTTTGTTTATCTATGATTTCCTTAGGGCAGTGAGATCGCATATATTGTGATCCCAGCAAAATATTCAAATAAACATTAGTTAAATTATATAGTCAGCTTTAAATTTGTCTTAAAAGAAATGTTAAAGAATTTAAATACATATAATTTAAATAGACTAACCATTAAATATATTTTAAATAAGATACTACTATAAACCTTACCTAACAATTTCCAATTTTTTTCTTCTAATTTTACAGCGTGTTCCACCGCTTCGTATTGATGATTTAATCAACGATTTACGTGATGGTACGAAACTAATTGCATTGCTCGAAGTTTTGTCCGGCGAACGTTTGCCCGTGGAGAAGGGCCGCGTTCTCCGGCGTCCACATTTCCTAAGCAACGCGAATACGGCCCTACAATTTTTAGCCAGCAAACGCATCAAGTTGGTCAATATTAATCCCGCAGATCTGGTGGATGGGAGACCACCAGTTGTGTTGGGTCTGATATGGACGATCATATTGTACTTCCAGGTAAGACAAACCCTCTAAGCTTAAGAAAACAAAAGCTAAAATAGCCAACACCCATGAAGTGCACAGTTTATTATTTTACAAACAAATTGGAGCACAAAAATCACAGAAAATAAATACAAATTGGTTGCTAGCAGTACACTTTGTCACCAAAAAACGTTAAAAGAGCTACTTATGAAGCACCAAAATAGCTATTCACAATGCCAATTCTAAATGTAATTAACCCTCTATATCTTCTTTTCTGTATTTTATTTAAAAAATCTCTTAAAATCCAAATCTAACAAAAAAAAAAAAAAAAACACAAGCTTCGTAAAAAGAGGCGGAAAAACTTAGTTGTAGTTATAAATTATGCGCCAAAGGTAGGTTAAAATCAATGTTATCAGTTGTTGGTGTTGTTGTCCAAAGTACTTCATTTTGATAGTTTTTTAGTTGGTAGTCCTTAATTATGAAGCACCCAAAATTATTATTTACCCATTATATATCGCTCATTGTACATTATACAACTATATATATTTTGTTATACTAAACCTATGAATTTCCACAGATCGAGGAGAATAGCCGCAACCTAGAATATTTGGGTCATGGTATTGGCGGTTCGGTTAGCTCCCTCGACAGTGTTGGCAATCACAAGGCTGGAGGTGATCTTAGGGCTGAGAAATGGAAGCAAGGTGCCAAGAAAACGTTACTCAACTGGGTAACAAACGCCTTGCCAAAGTGAATACAAATCGATGACTTCTATTATGGATTGAAATTAATGTAGGTTTCTTCCTTTGCAGAGACATTGGTGTAGAGGTTAAGGATTTCGGCGCCAGCTGGAGAGATGGCGTCGCTTTCCTCGCACTTATTGATGCAATCAAAGCGAATCTGGTCAATTTAGCGGATCTAAAGAAGGCCAGCAACCGTCAGCGTTTGGAGACTGCTTTCGATGTGGCCGAAAACAAGTTGGGCATTGCCAAAATTTTAGACGCTGAGGATGTGGACGTACCCAAACCGGATGAGAAGAGCATAATGACATATGTGGCGCAATTCTTGCACAAGTATCCTGAACCAAAGGTGTTTATGAACAAAATATATATTTATAGACAGTTTGCTAACCAATTTGAAATGTTTTTTCAGGGTGCCTCGCATGAAGAGTCGCATGTGCAACAAGAAGTGGACGAATTGCGTCGTTTCTTGGTGGAGAAGACCACCGAATATGAGCCGATGGTAATGATGAACTCATTTCCACGTGATTTTGGTGAATATCTACTGGCACGTTCTGAAGTCGATGCACATTTGGCGGCTTACAATCGCCTAAAGCAACTGATTGAAAGCCAGAGCGGTTTTCTGCAGGTCTCACGTCAATCGTGGGAAGAGATTAATGAGCTGTGGCAGCGTCTCCAATACCAGATGATGTACTGGCTCTGGCTATTGGATGCCGAGCTGCCCGGTGAATTCGGTACGGTTGGCAAATGGTTGGCCGAGGCCGAAAAACTTTTGATGGACAACGATATACCCAATGCGATGAATGAGGAGACAGCTGCTGTGATCAGTAGAAAGCTGGAGGAGCACAAGCTGTTCTTCGCCAATCTGCCCCGTATTGTGGCCATGTTTGACAATGCCAAGCGCTCGCCACTGGCCCAACAGGTGCCACTGGAGCAGCTGCGCAACATGGAGCGACGCCTGCAAGAGGTCGGACCCAAGTCCGCTGAGCGTAGAATACGCTTAAAATTCCTGGAGCATAAATGTTGCCTAATTGCCTTCCTCAATCTCGTGGAGAACAAAATGCGTGGATGGACCGGCAAGTACGGGCAAGAGGAGAAGGTCGCCCAACAATTGGAACAGTATAAGAACTTTGTTTCGCGCAACAAGATCTTCCAGGAGTTCCAAAAGGCCTTTGTCGACATGCAACAGGTCGTCGAGGAATACAAGCGTGAGGGCAACGTTGCCCGCAAGGATATCAATGAAATCGATCGCTTCATGTATGAGACTGAGGAGCGCTGGAAGCGTGTCTCCATGGAGCTGAAATGCTGTCAGAATTCGCTCGAGGAGGTCGTCAATTGTTGGCGCAATTGGAACCAACTCGCACCCAGCTGCGAGGAGTGGCTGCTGCTCGCCGAGCAGAAACTGAATCAAAGCGAAGACGATCGATTGGATTTCTTCCAGGATATCAGTGTGTGGAAGGATAAATTCGATGCCCTGGGCAACTCAGCAAACTATCTGATTGCATCCTGTGAGGAGCCGATTGCCCAGCAGCTGCGTCAACGTCATGGCGCCTTAGCTGAGCGCTTCGACCGTTTGTTTGCCAATACCAAGCAATATATGCACGCTGGTGATATTATTCGCTCACGACAGGAATACAAGTCGGGCATCGAGAAGCTGTCCAAGTGGCTGCGTGGCGCCGAGAGTGTCCTGGATCAGCGCCAGGTGCTCGGCAACAGCGAACAGATACGTCGCTATGGCGAACAGCTGCAGCAGCTGGCCAGTGAGATCGATGACAATGAGGAGCTGTTCAAGAACATCAGTCGCACCTTCCAATCCCTCATCCAGGATCTGTCACGCGATGAGGTTGACAAAATGATGAAACTGCTGAAGCAGGAGAAGGAGTCACTGGTGCGCATACGCGCTCAAATGCCCGCCAAGCTGCACCTGTTCCATCAGCTGCAGATACAGCAAGAATCGCTGGAGGCGGGTCAAAAGGAAATCCATCAATGGCTCAGCGAAGCCGAACAGCTGCTGGGCACACACAACTTAGCCGGCGGCCGGGAGCTCATCAATGAGCAGCTGCACAAGCACAAGACTTACTTCTCGCGCACCGTCTACTATCGATCCATGCTTGAGAGCAAGAACAAGGTGTTCCAGAATCTGGTCAAGAACGTGGCGGCCGATGATAAAATTGATACGGCCCCAGCGGCACAGCAGATGCAGCAGCTAAACGAACGCTTCAACTATGTCATCCAGAATGCGGGCAAGTGGGAGCAGCGCTTGAGCGATGCTGTCGGTGGATGGAGTAATTTCAAGGATAACGAGCGCGTTGTAAACGAATGGCTCACCCAGGCCGAGTCCATGCTGGTGGAGAAGCACATCGAGTCGAAGACAACGATTGAGACGCAAAAGTACTTCTTCGAGCAGGTCAACGATCGCTGGATGAACGATCTGGTTGGTTCCGCCCAGCAGCTGCTGACAACGCTGCCCAGCGAGGAGCAAACGGATGTGGTTCAGAGTGTCGAGCAGCTGCAGTCGCGCTGGAAGAATGTGCTGTCCCAGGCACCATTACATCTGCTGAAACTCGAGTTCCGTCTGGACGAGAATGCCTTCTATCAATCACTAAAAGACGTCGAGAAGGAACTACAACTGGAGCAGCAGGCTCTGAATCGCAACGAAGATGTTGACTCCATATTGCAACGGAATCAACAATTTCTGTTCCAAAACGATGCGGTGCCCCGCCTCGAGAAGTGCCTACAGAATATGCAGCGTCTCTCACAGGCGCACAAGCAACAGCAGCCGGGTGATATCAGTCTGGATCAGGCATACGATAATGCCAAGACGCAATGGCAAATGATGTCCAACAGACTCGCCGATATGCGTCAGACACTGCAGCAGATCCCTGCTCAATGGCAGGGCTATCATCAGAAATTCAACGAGATGATCGATTGGATGAATAGCGTGGATCAGAGCCTTAAGAACATTGTCAATGAGGTCAACACCATGGAGGAGTTCGAAAAGGAGAAGGTTGTTTTCCAGGTGAGTTAAAAGCTAATCCTTTAAAAAAAAAAACAATCAGCTTTAAATTATAATCCCTATTTATAACGCCTGCATGCAGCTAAGGGAACTGGTGGTAACTAAATTAATTGCTTTTGCCTATATGCTATAAAACTAATAAAAACGAATTATTTACCTCAACTAAATTAAATTTTCAAAATAAAAAAATAATTATTCCTGTTTTGAGGTACATAATTCGTTAAAATTAGTGTAATCTATTTGTATTATACAATTTAATTAATAAACCTTTTTTTTGCTTTAGAAAATCTGCCAAGATGCAGATAACAAACGTGAGGACATGAAGTGGCTGGTCAAAACACTCGATTCTCTGCTCAGCTATGCCACCGAGGACGAGGCTAATCTGGAGCAAAAGAAACTCGAAGATCTAATTGCACGCTACAAGAACCTAATACCCACCATCGAGATAACCATGGTCAAAACGGAAGTGTTTTCCAAGTGTTACACATATCGCCGCGAGGTGCACGAAGTCGTCTGCCTGCTGACCAAGGTCAAGGATCAGACGGCCAATATACCGGCACCCGATAGTCTGGAGCGCGTCAATCGTCAAATTGAGGAGCAACAGTATGCTATTAATCAGCTTGATCATCAGCGGCCCCATATCATGTCCATGCTGCAGCGTGGACGCGATCTCAGCAAGGATGTCCATGCTCCGACCTTTGTCAATACCGAGGTCAAGAGTCTGGAGTCCGGCTGGAATCAGGCCTACACCGAATCCTCAGATAAACTGCAAGCACTGAAGGGCACTCAGGCGGTGTGGAATGAGTTTGTCGATCAGAAGAACGACATCTTCTCCATGCTGCAAACTGCTGAGACGGAACTCCGTGCCCTGACGCCACTGCAGACCGATCCCAAGAACGTAAGCCAAGATCTGATGTCGAAACGGGAGCTAAATGTACAGCTGCAGCAGGCATCACATCAATTGTTGCCCAAGCTGCATGCCCTGAAGTCGGAACTGGCGCCTTTGGCTGCTGCCGATAAGCGTCCCATACTCGAGAAGGAAGTCACTGAGGTGGAGAAGATGTTCTTCAATACCATGGAACATGTCAAGGATCGTGTCGGCTACTTGGAGGACTACAGTGCCAAATGGAACAACTACAAGACACGTCTCGCCGAGCTGCAGGAATGGGCCAACAAAGTGGCACCCAAAAATATTGAAGCATTGCAATCTGAGGATCTGACGCCAGAGGAGCGCGTTGTCAAGGTGCAATCCTTTAAGCGTGTTCTCGGCGAGCGCATGAAGCAGCTCGACTTGTTGGCCGCTGATGCATCCGAGCTGGCTCCGAAGGAGGGCAACGTTGCCGAAGCGAAGCGCCTCAAGGGTGAAATCTCCAAGCTGCAGGAAGTGCTCAGCGCAATCAATCGCAATGTGGACCATCAGTCGCAAGCCGTGCAGGAGGATCTGGTCAACTGGCAGCAATTCCAGGCTGGACTGCAACAGATCAAGCCCGCCGTGGAGCAGAGCGAGGTCAAGGTAAATAATATAGTTCCTAAGCCCATCACACTTGACGAAGCCGTTGCCATGCAACAAAATGCCAAACAATTTGAATCACAATGCCTGGACCAACTGGACAAACTCCAAGGCATATCAAGCATCAGTCATAAAATGTTATGCAAAACCAATGCTCCCGATGAATTAGATGCCATGCACTCCCGTTGGACTGCGGTCCATGAGAATGCTAAGCAGGCCAGCGGCAAGCTCGAGAAGCTTGTCGCCAATTGGAAGTCCTTCGATAATGATGCGGCCAAGTTGGATAATTGGATTGATCAGGGTGCACAGTTGATGGGTAAGCGTCCGGCTGTTTTAAATACGCCGCACATTGACAAGCTGGAAAAGGAGCTGGTCAAACTAAAGTCCTTCAACAATGAGATTTCGCAGCAGCAGGCCAAGCTCGTTGCTCTCGGCCAGAATGCTGACCAGATTAGTTTACATTTGGCGCCCGAAGGTGCCGTTGCCGTTAAGGATCGCGTAAACAACATGAAGGGTAAATTGCAGAAACTCTCCGAGGCCACACGTGGCAACATTAACGAGGTCTCCGATGCCATCATTTCGCGTCAAGACTTCAATGCCAAATTGGTCAACTTTTCCAATTGGATGGAGCAGCTGCGCAATCAGATCACCCAAGTCGAGGAAATCAATCCGGAACGCGTTGAGACCAGTCTGCATGTCATCCACGCCCTGTTGCAGGAGCATGCCGACAAGAAGCCCAGTTTTAATGCCATCTACGATGAGGTCAAGCAATTGGCTCTGGGCGCCACCCCCGAGGAGTCCAATGCTCTAAATGATGCGTATACCGCTCTGGTGGTCAACTACCAGAATCTCGAGTCGAACATGCTGCAGAAGAAGGCCGCTTTGGAGAAGTGGACTGAACTTTTGGGCTGGAAGCATGATACTGAATCGCATTTGAACTATTTGAAGCATCAGTTGGAGAAGCCCGAAGGACCTGCTGTCGAGGAGCTCAAGAAGGCCATCGACGAGATTGATCATCTCGGTCAGGGTCTGAGCTACTGGAAGGGCCAAGCTAAGGAAATCGATGAAAATCCGGCTATACAACTGCGCGATGCACTCTCTCGTCGTCCGCTGATTGCCACACAGATTGTCAACGATGTGGAGAACAAGCTGGAGAATCTGAAACTGCGTTCGCAGAATCAGCAAGAGCAATTGCAACAGATGACGGTGAGGAAGGACAAGTTCCATGCTTTGGAGCACAACTTTAGCCAGGCATTGGGCGAGAATCGCGCAAAGCTTGATGAGATACTGAAACAGCATCCCAATCTGGACAATATTGATCAGATCATTGCCGATCTGGTGACGCTGAATGATGCTCTGAAATATCAGGCAGATCTTAAGAATCGCATTCACGACGAAGGATCTTTGCTGATGCGCGAGGACATTGCCAGCATGCCGGCCATACAGGAGAGTCTCCTGGTGTTGGACAAAAACTACGATTCGTTGCAGAATGAAATTGCCGATCGCATACAGAAATACAATCTCATCAGCCAGGCGCTGCGTGAGTATGCCGAGTCCAAGGACAAGTTCTCCAAAGAGCTCAAGAAGGCTGAGGATCTCTTCAATGCCATACCCCATCACCCGGGCGATGAGACCGCATTGCAGCAAGCCTCTGAGAAGACACGCAAGACAATGGAACAGTTGCGCAAGTCCAAAATGAATCTCGATGAGCTCGATCGTCGCGGCAACAATGTGGGCAAATTGTTTAGTGCCATTGGTGAGCCAGTGCCTCAAGAGGTGCCCCAGGAAGTGGCCAAGGCCAAGCAGCAGTGGCAGGATCTGCACGATAAAACAGCCAAAAATGCGCATGTTTATGAAACGGAAGCGGTTATTTGGTCGCAGATTGAGGATGCCAAGAAGGATCTGCTTCCCTGGCTATCCGAGACCAATCAGGGTCTGTGCGATGCTGCCGATAACTCAATTGAAATTGAATTCGGTCCCATGCGCTTAAGCAAGTACCGCACGGAGTTGCCGTCATATCAGGCTCTTAAGGATACTATTCTGGAAAAAACCAACGATTTGATTAAGATCAATAATGGTGCCCAGATACCCGCACTGTCCGCACTCAATCAGCTGCTTGGCGATCAGTTCGCTGAGGTTAGCAACAATGCGGATCGCCTGAGCGCTGTCACCGCATCCTTCAATGATCAGGAACAGGAGTTGCGCCGACGCTCAAAGATTGCTGGCGAGCAGGTGAGCAAGCTGCGCGAACAGCTTATCAAATGCGATGACATGTCCGGAGATAACAATAAGATCATGGAGCGTTTGCAACAGTGCCGTGCACTGCGCGCTCAACTAGAGGACAGTGGCAATGAAATTGAAAATATCAAGCAGAATGTTGATGAATTGCGTAATCTGTATCCCACATTCAATGAGTCCATTATACCCAAGGAGCTGAACAATGTGCAGAAACGCTACGAAGGAGTCGATCTGTATGCCAAAAAGATCGAAAGTTCGCTGCTGCAGTTCCTCAAGAAGTTCCATGCCGATAAGGTGGGCATGCTGAAGCGTCTGATTGCGACGCAACGGGAGAAGGTGGCCTGGTGCCAGCCCGAGTCCACCAGTGACAAATACAACTTGGACGTGAAGAAATCGTCGCTGCAAGAGGTTGGCAAGAGCATTGATGACTGCAAGGCGCGCCATGCGGAAACCTTAAAGTCCCTGGAAATGCTCAAGGCTGTGGAGACGCCACAGAATCTGGTTGAGCTTAATAGCGATGCAGAACTTATGGCCAAGGAAATGCAAGCGTTGCAAGATAGCTTTGATCGCATCCGAGGCGTACTGGATGAGAATGTCGACTTGTGGTCGCAGTACGAACAATCAAATGAGCAAATATCCAACTGGTTGCGTGATGTTGAGGGTCGCGTCAAAGCGGAGACCAGCAGTCAGGTGAATCTGCCCGAGGTGCCACAGAAACTACAAGAGTTGGCTATCTTGCAGCAGGATGTGCTGGCCCACGAGCCCATCATCAACAGTCTGGAGCAGACATCACAACAGCTCATCGCGAAGAATCCCGAGGCGCGTATTGGACAATTTGTGACACATCTGGTGCAGCGATACCAGGCAGTTGCCAAAAGTTTGGCTGGCCACATGGATAAAATGCGCACCGCACAATTGTCGAATGCGAACTTCGGCCAGGCATCGAAGGACTTCAATGAATGGTTTGGCGATGCCAAGATTGAGTTCCAGGAACTTGCACGCATGGGCTCACCAGGCTCCTCATCGGCCACCGCCCAACAATTGGCAACCATTAAAAGCTATCTGAAAACCTTCGATAATGGTCAACTCCTGCTGAACAATGCTGTTGATATTGGCGAGGGACTCTATCCTGTTGTCTCGCCTGAGAATCGGGAACGCATTCGCGCTGATTTACGACAAATGCGCGAGAAATACGATTATCTGCGTGACGAGGCCAATGCGCTGATGCAACAGGTTGAGGGTGTTCTGATACAGAAGACATCCATTGAGGAAAGCTACACTCAGGTGTCGCACTACCTCAACGAATCCAAGGCCAAGGTGACCGCTGCCGACGACCTCTATCCTACGTTGGCGGCCAAGAAAGCAGCCCTCCAAAACTATAAGACACAATTGCAAGAGATCACATTGCATAAGAATGCATTGAAGCAATTGCACGATAAGGCTGTAACCCTATGCGATGATGAGTCTGAGCGTAAAACGGATGAGTCCATTCAGGAGTACAATGAGATCTCGAAGAAGATTTCCGATCGCATCAACACTGTGGGCAATCAGGTTGTCAAGCACGAGGCCTACGATCAGGTTCTGGAGAAGGCACAAGATTGGTTGAACACCATCAAATCGGAGGCTATTGATATACTGAACGAGACCACCTTTGAGAAAGAGGGCGCCGAGGAGAAGCTAATTGTTGTCGAGAATTTGCTGCAGCACAAGGACGAAGGTGATTCCATATTCGATACTTGCCACAAGCTATTGGAAACAGTGTTGAACCAAACCCATTCAACCGGTCATCCGGCGCTGCTGAAGGGCTTTGAGGAGCCCAAGCACGCATGGGAGGAGTTTATGTCTCTGTGCCAGGACTCGTTGGTTAAACTCAAGCAGCTCTGCTCGCAGTGGGATGAGTTCGACTCGATAATCGAGGAACTCGATAATTGGATGAAGAATGTTGAGGCTGTGGTGAAGAACCAGAATCTCAAGAGCACTGCCGAAGCCAAGGTTGCACATCTTAAGCAATTGCAGGATAATGCCAAGGAAATTGAGCGTCGCGGCACTGCCATAAACGAACTCATGGATCAGGGCCGTGAAATCGAAGGTGAAACGGATTTGAATCTCAAACTGTCGCGTTTGAATACACGCTATCAAACGCTCAAGAATCTCTGCAAAGAGTCCATTGCCAAGTATGTCAACTACGTCAAGGATCACGAAAGCTTCGATAGCGACTTTGAAAACTTCAAGAAAAATCTCCAAGACTGCGCCACTGAGCTGGCCAAGACCAATGAAATTGTTGGCGACCAGAGCGCTCTGCAGGATCAACAAAACAAACTGCGGGAGATGTCGGACAAACGCATCGTTGACTCCACCGTCTTTGAGAGTCTCATCGATCGCGGCGAGAAGCTGTACGGTCACACAAGTCCCGAGGGTCGTGAGATCATACGTCAACAGCTGCGCTCTTTGCGCACCATGTGGGACAATTATACAGATGATTTGAACTCGGCTACGCATAAGATCGATCAGTGCCTGTTGCAGTTCAATGAATTTAGCATTGCTCAGGATCAGTTGACCAAGTGGCTAAAGGATGTCGATAAGGCTATGCAGAGCCACACCGAACCGAAGACAACGTTGCAAGAGAAGCGTGCCCAGCTCCAAAATCACAAGTTGTTGCATCAAGAGATCACCACGCACAATGTGCTCGTCGACAATGTGTGCGACAAGGCTCAGATATTGATTGACCAAATCAAGGACAACTCGCTGCATGTTTACCTACAATCAATCAAACAGTTGTTCCAGAACATTGTGCAAAAGTCCGATGAAATCCTGCACAATCTGGAGAACTGTGTGCAGAAACACAGCGAGCTAAATAATGCGCTGACTGGTGCCAAGACATGGATTTCAAATGAGAAGGCTAAACTGCTTGAATGCGATGATTCCTTCGGTGAAAAGGCAGATATTAAGCGTAAAATTGAGACTCTCGGTCAGTTGGCCCAAAATAAACCACAGGCCATGAATCTTATTGGCGAGATACGTGCACAATTTGAAAATGTGAAGCCAGCCACCTCGGAGAAGGGCATTGAAGTGCTTGAGAAGGAAATTGACGAATTGGAAACGACAATGAAGAGTCACTTCGACGACATCGAGGGCATCGAAGGCAAGCAGAAGGATGTGCTGGCACAGTGGGACAAATTCGAGAATAATCTTGAAGAGCTCACAAAATGGTGTCGCAGCGCCGAAGCTGTCTTCCGCGATCAACAGCTCAAGTCGACGCTGCACGAGAAGGTCGAGCAAATGGATAAGTACAAGATTCAGCGTGAACTTATCTTACAGAAGGAGAAGGAGATCGATGCCTTTGGGGATACAGCACACTCTTTGCTCAACAACTGCGGTGCAGATCGCCTGAAGACGTTGACAACGCAAATCACAAACCGTTATCAACTGCTGCAGGTGTTGAGCAAAGAGGTGGTCAATCGCTGGTCTAATCTGGTAGATGAGCATCAGTATTACCAGGACAAGTACAACGAGGTGGACTTGTGGCTGCAGCCAATTGAAACCCAACTGGAAAAGGCGCTCAAGGATGAACCGACGCAAAGCTCGAACATTCTGCAGGTTCTTCTATCCGAGAAAGAACAGGCCGAGAGCCTATTTGGTGCATTGAATGCAGCTGGCGAAAAGGCATTGCCGGAGACATCCACTCAGGGTCGCGAGAAGATACGCAAGGATCTGCGTGACATACGCGATCGCTGGGATAAACTTGATGAAGGTATTCGCAATTTGGAGAAACGTCAAGAGGCCCAAAGTGTACAGCTCACCAGCTACCAGGACATTCAGGGCCAGTTACTCAACTGGCTGGATCAGGTGGAGAAATTGATACACAACGAGAATCCAGCTAGCTGGACAAGCGCACAGGAAATTCGCTCCAAGCTCTATAAATATAAGGCTACCAATCAGGACATCAATTCGCATAAGCGCATCGTCGAGGCTGTCAATGAGAAGGCAGCAGCTTTGTTGACTGGAGCCGCACCTGCAAATGCTGATGAGATTGCCAAATCTGTGGCCGAGATCAATAAGCGATATGAGCAGGTTGGACAGGACTGTGGCAAGCTGGTCGCCGACTTGGATGCCGCTTTTGAGGTGTATCAGCAGTTCAGTGAGCTGCAGAAAGCCCAACAGGACTATCAGAAGAATCTTTGGGATCGTCTCACCGGCTACTCCGATTACTCGGGCAACAAGGCGGCACTGCAAGCTCGTCTGCAAAAGATCAATGAGATCCAGGATGCCCTACCAGAGGGTGTGGCAAAACTGAAAGCTCTGGAGGAGCACATCGAGCAGCATGCGAGCAATATACCAGCCAGATCAAAGGAAGCCATGATTCGTGACTTGGCCAATTTGCATGCTGATTTCGAGAAGTTTGGTGGCTCGCTGACCGATGTGAAGAGCGGCCTGGAGAATCGCTTGCAGCAATGGAATGACTATGAAGTCGATTTAGATCGTCTGATTAGCTGGTTGGGCGAGGCCGAGAATGCGCTCAAAAACTACAATCTTAAGAACTCCTTTGAAGAAAAGGAAGAGCAGCTAACTCGCTTCCAGTCGCTGACGCAGAGTCTCCGCCAAAACGAAGCGGACTTTGAGAAAATGAAGGACGATACATCGGAGTTGGTGCAAAGCTCTGGCGAGACAAGGATTGCCGTCAATGTGCAACAGGTCTCCTCGCGTTTCCAGTCCATTCAAGCGACAGCCAAGGAGATTCTCAAGAAGTGCGAACAAGCCGTGCAAGATCACAGTCATTTCAACGAGAAGTACAAGCAATGCTCTGATTGGTTGGCCAACGCACAAATCCGCTACAATGAATGCAGCGACTTGACCAACGTGGCATCTCGCGATGATCTGCTCAAGAAGCAACTGGTCATCCAGGAACTGCTGGCCCAGCAACCAACCGCCACACAACTGCTGAACAGCACCGTCGAGTTGGGTGAAAAGTGCTACAGTTCAACGGCAACGGAAGGACGCGAAGCCATTCGTAGTCAATTGGACGATTTGACTTTTGATCAGTTGTTCGACAATATTGCAAGCACAGCTCGTAAGATTCAGGATAAAATTGCCAAGTGGTCAGGATTTGATGATACTGCTGACAACCTGAAGAGCTGGCTGGATAATGTGGAGCATGATTTACCCGCTGAAATTGAGTTGAGAACAACGCTGGATGAGAAACGCAACAAGTTGCAGTCGTATCGTGACGTACTCAACGATATTAACAATCATCAAGTGGAGGTTGGAAATTTGCAAGAGATTGCCGCCAATTTGCCGGAGAAAACAGCACATGTTGATCAGATCCTTAAGGATATTAACGATCGGTTTGGCAAACTTCAAAAGCGCGCCCAAGCGTACGTCGAGCGATACGAGGGCATCGTGAGTGCCCATCAGCAATACTCGAAGGCTGTCATGGATGCCCAGGAGTTCATTGATGCCACATTGAATACGGTGCACTATTGGGGTGACCTTGACTTGGAGCAAACATCTCTGCACACCAATCTGGATCGTCTAAAGAATTTGAAGGCCAGTCTGGCCGACGAGTTTCCGCGTGTGGATCAAGTTCGTGCTTTGGGCGAGAAGGTTATCCCTGGCACGGTTAATGTTGGACAAGTGAACATTAAATCGCAAATCGATACAACGCAACAGGAATGGGAGGGCCTGCTGGCCGCCATTAGTTCGACCATCGAAGCCATCGAATCACGATTGCAGCAATGGTCCGAGTATGAGCAGTTGAGGGATCAATGCTTGGCTTGGATTCGTGACACCGACAACGATCTGCATGCCATTGATCTGAAGGAGGATCTGCCGAAGAAGCGTGCCCAGTTGGATGCGTTGAAGGCGCTGCAAGGTGATGTTCGTGCCAAGGAATTGGAAGTGGATAATGTTACCGAAAAGGCGCAAACTCTGTTGAAGGGACCAACCACAACTCGATCATCTGGTCCAGAATTGGTAACCAAATATCAACAAATCTTCCACAAGGTCAAGGATTTGAACAATCGCTGGCAACAATATGTTAGTTTTCACGAAGACTTCGATAACTCCATCTCAGAGTGTACATCGTGGATAAATGGAATTAAAGAGAAGCTGGATTACTGTTCCGACATGTCCTCGATGAGTCAGAAGGAGCTGGACAAAAAGCTGGCCACCATTCAGGATGTGATTCTGCAAAAGGACGAAGGTTCGGCGCGAGTGCTCAAGATCTTGGAGCAGGCGCAACATGTGCTGGCAAATACTGCACCAGCTGGCCACGAGGCCATCAACAAAGAACTGTCAGAATTGCAGGATCTGTGGTCGGGCATTGCGCTGCGCATTATGGATGTCAAGGCCAACCTTGATGATTCGATAACACAATGGTCTGGATTCCTGGATCAAGTGCAAAATGTGCGCAAGTTCAACGAGTGGTTGGATGCCTTGCTGAAGGAATTGGGTGAGCATCAGACCACAATGACGGAGAAACGCGCGCAGCTCGATCGCGTCAAGTCGACGGAGGAGAAGGTGCGTGTTGAGAAAATCGATGTGGACTCATTAAAGATTCAAGCCAAGGAAATGATTGCCAGCGGTCAACAGAGTCAGGCTGCATTCCAGGCACAAAAAGTGCTGGACACCTTCGACGAACTGTTTGCCAAGACACAGAAACTGTTGTCCGATCGGCAGGATCAGCACCGAGATCATCGCCTCTTCAAGGAAGCCTATGACGATCTTGTTAGCTGGATAAGTCGTGCTCGGGAGAAGTTCCCCGCATTGAAACAGAGCAGCCTCAGCGATAAGTTGGCCATTGAGAATGCTGTGCAGGCCACCGAGCAACTATTGAATAAGCAAGCACAGGGTGAGCTACTGGTCGAGCATTTGGTGCATACGGGTGAGGTGGTTCTGGCAAGTACTTCGACACAGGGCCAAGAGATCATACGCAATGATATACGCGCACTACGTGATAGCTTCGAGAGTTTGTTCCGCGAGATCAATCAGCAGAAGGAGAACCTGGAAGTTACCATGGTGCAATGGCGCGCATATAAGGAGGAGTATGAACGTCTCATGGAGTGGCTCCAACAGATCGATATACTTGTGAAGAACCACAAACTGAACCTCTGCCCAAATCTGCCCGACAAGGAGAAGCAAGTCGCTGATATGCGCGATGTTATGTCCCGCCTCGAGAAGGGCAAGGATGATATCGATAAATTCAATGCTTCTGCGGCAGGCTTACTTAAATCTCATTTGGATAGCTATGTCAACAATCAGCTCAGACATTTGGGCTCTGTGTACCAGGTACAGGTCAACTTGGCCAAGGATGTGTTAAAGAAAGTGGAAACCAATCGTGATCAACATCGCGAATACGATGCCAACATGAAGTCGGCCAAGGAATGGATAGCAAATGCCAAGCAAACAATTCAGTCGGCTGACGAAGGTGCCGGTTCCAAGGAGGCACTGCAGCGTCGTCTGGAACACATTCAGGACCTCATACGTAATCGCGAATTAGGCCAAAATCTTGTGCACACAGCCATTAATAATGGTGAAAAGATTATACGGAATACGCGTTCCGATGGACGCGAAGCCATCAACAACGAAATGAAGGAGCTGCAAACCGATTGGGATCGTCTGGTTAAGAAAATGTCCACCGCCAAGGTGAAGCTGGAAACAAATCTGCTGCAATGGGCAGATTACAGTTCGAGTTATTCACAGCTGCAGCAATGGATCACAGACAGGGAGGCCAAACTGCAGCAGGCATGCGAGCAAAAGATTATTAAATCCCAGCGTGGTCAGCCAGGTCTCAGCAGTGGTCTCAGCGAGCGCAAGGCCAATCTACGCCAGACCAACAACATGGTCCAGGACATTGTCTCGTTTGAGCCAATGATCCAATCGGTCGCATCAAAGGCATCCGGCCTGCAACAGGGCGCACCCGCTACAGAAATCTCCGACAAGTACGAGAACCTAACTAAGCAGGCCAAGGATCTGTACGCCAAGCAGAAGAACACGATTGATAGCTATCAGGCACTGATCGATGCTGGCAACGATTTTGCCAGCTGGTTGCGTAACGCAAAGGAGCGGTTGAGCAAGTGTTCCGAGCCAACGGGTGATAAGCAGGCGCTGGCAGAGAAAACTCATCAGCTAAAGATTTTGCAAGGCGAGGTGCCCGAGGGGGCAAAGAAGCTGCAAAATGCTTTGGAACAGGGTGAGATTGCCTGTCGCACTGCCGAGCCCGAGGATTGTGCGATAATCGAAGAGGAGGTCGCTCTGCTGCAGGAGGAGTTTGATGCTTATGTGGAGGCCCTCAACAAGGCCAAGGATTACCTGGAGGTGGGCATTGTTAAGTGGTCAGACTACCAAGATCAATACACCGAAGCGCTTGAGTGGTTAACAAAAACCGAAGCTCTGGTGCAGTCCTACAACAAACTCCAGGATAGCCTTACCCAAAAGAAGGTTGTGCTGGAACAATTCCAGGGCCATTTGCAAACACTCTTCGACTGGCAGAAGACACTGGATCATCTGAACATGAAGGCTCAGGTTCTCCTCGAAACATGCTCCGATACGCGCATCAGCAATGCCATCATGCAGCTGACAACGAAATACAATGCGCTGCTCACATTGGCCAAGGAGGTTATGCGACGCTTGGAGATGCACTACCAGGAGCATCAGCAGCATCACACCCTCTACGAGGAGTGCCAGTCGTGGATAGAGAATACTCGCGAGAAGCTCGCAGATTGCGAACAAATACCCGGCACCCTCAACGAGGTACAAATCAAATTGAACACTGTTAAGAATTTGCGTCAAGGCTTCGAAACTGGCCAGAACAAGTTGCGCTATCTGTTGGAGCTCAAGGAAAAGGTCATCATGAATACCGAACAAAATGGTGCGGCCAAAATACAAGAGGATACCGAAGCTCTCAAGCAGGACTTTGATAAACTGCTGGTGGATCTCAACGATGTGCGACAGAAGCTGGCCAATCGTCTCGCTCAGCTGGAGGAGATCTTCAAGCTGTACAAGATTTTGCTTGAGTGGCTTGAGGAGATTGAGCCCAGTGTTAAGGCCAGTGAAGAGTATCTGAATGATCTAAGCGAGAAACGTGCTGCACTGGAGAAATTCCGTGTCACTCAACGCGACATCAATGGACACAACGATATTGTGGAAAAGATTAATTTGCGTCTGCGTGAGGATACCAGTCTGGACAAGAACGATTTTGCACCAGGTCTTAGAAAGTTCGAGGATCTGCAAGCCCAAGTGAACAAAATCATTGAGTCGCTGGAGAACCAGGTGAACAATCATGAGAAATACAAGCAAGCTTACAATGAGCTGCAGGATTGGCTGCGTCGCACACGCATCGAGGTGGAGCAGTGCGCCGATTGTCATGGCGAGAAGGATCAAGTTGAGGATCGTCTCAATCGTCTGGGTGACATACAGGCTACTTCTATGGAGGGTAAATCACTCCTCGATGCCTGCGAAGAGCTTAGCCAGGCGGTGATTGCCACCAGTGGCAGCGAAGGACAAGATAATGTGGCCCAAGAGATCAAACACTTGAATGGTGAATGGGAAACCCTACAGGCCTTGTCACGAGATGCTCGCAGCGGTCTGGAGTCCTGTTTGGCCGCCTGGCAGACATTCCTGCAAAAGTTCAACAAGATCAATTTGTGGATTGAGACAATGAGCAAGCGCGTTGCCAAATCAAAGGAAGCCGATAATAAAACCACCGAAGATTTGGTCAATGCCAAGGTAAGCCACAAATCTCTCGTCAAATGTCTTACGCAACGCTAACCAAAAACGATAATAATCTAAATGTACTAAAATTGCTCTAAAGAGCTCACCCAGTAGATCACAAAAAAAAAACCAAAATTAAAATATATGTTCACTACTTATGGGTAATACTGTATCACATACTAAACAGTATTTACTAAACACAATTGTCAATTTTTCAGCTAATCACTTAATCACAATTGCAGCTAATCATTTCTACACAGACTTTATGTCTAATATGCTTTATATGCCTTTTAACACAAACTGTTTCAATTGAAATATTTTACTAATCTGCAATTCTTTCTTAGAAACTACTCGATGAGGTGCTGGCCGAGAAGGAGAATGTCGAGGATCTCAATGACAACTGTGAACTGCTCATGGAGCAGAGTGCCTGCACTCGCATTCGCGATCAAACCATTGAGACTCAGGCCAATTATACCAAATTGTTGACTGCTGCCCAGGGATTGGTTTCCAAGATCGAAAAGAATCTGTCCGACCACACCGAGTTCCTCAACTACAAGAAGGAAATGGATGCTTGGATCGAGAAGGCTGACCAAGTGCTAAACGATTGCAGCATCGATGGTGATGCTAATGTCATTGCCCAAAAATTGGAGACAGTCAATGTGAGTTGTATAATATATAAGATTCAGTATAAATCTTTAGATATTTAAAGTCGAGGAAATTTGAATTTTATACATATTTATTTTATATTTTCAATTTAATTAAAATATTACAATTAATATAGTCGTTGGCCTCCCATTTGCCCGAGGGACAACACTTGCTGGCTATGGTTCAAGATGCCTATTCGAAGGCCTCAAATATTACACCGGAGGACAAACAGGAGAAACTGCGTGAGCTGATGACCAAGGTGCGTGAGGATTGGGATGCCTTGGGTCTGGCTGTCAAACAGAAGCTGAGTGACTTGAAGCAGGCACAAAATCGCTGGAGCGACTTTGCTGCCAATAAGGATAAACTTGACAAGTGGCTACTTGAGACAGAGCAGAAACTGAAGGTGGCTCCATCGACCAAGGGTGAGTTAAGCGAGATGAAAACGCTGCTGGAGCGCTACAAAACGCTCGGCAATGAGCTCAAGCAGAAGGGCAATGAGCTCGAGCAGCTAATGTCGGAGGCACGTGATCTGGGCACCGAGGTGGATGCCGTCAATCGGTTGCAGTCGCGTTGCGATAAGCTGAAGAATGACTGTGCCGGTTATATCAAGGATCTGGAACAGGAGATGCTCGACTACAATGCATACCACCAGAGTCTCCAGGATGTGGAGAAATGGCTACTGCAAATCTCCTTCCAACTGATGGCACACAATTCGCTCTTCATTTCAAACCGCGAACAGACGCAGGAGCAGATTAAACAGCACGAGGCTCTGCTAAGCGAGATTCAGAAGTATCAAACCAATTTGGATGATCTGAATGCCAAGGGTCAGGCGCAAATTAAACGCTATGAGTCCACAACGCCCACAATACGCCCAACGGTTGAGTCCCAACTGAAGAATATTCAGGATAGCTACAATTCGCTGCTGCAGACATCGGTTCAAATCAAGAACCGTCTGCTGGAGTCACTGGCCAAGTTCCAGGAGTACGAAGATACGCTGGACAAGATCATGCGCAATTTGGAAACCTATGAGCCAATCATACAAACCGAACTGGATGAACCAGCTACCAGCTTGGAGCTAGCTCAGAACCAGCTCAAGTGCGCCCAAGACATGCAAAACAAACTGAACAACGAGAAGGCCAGGTTGGCTGCAGCCGTCCAGGCCTGCGAGGCAGCAACAGCATCTATAAGCCGTCCCAGCTCCCCGCTCGAAACCGCCATGCATGCCATACCCGAACGTGAATTGATTGTCCGCGCCAAGCTCGAAGATCTGCTGGATCAGGTGGGTTATCCATGAGTTCAATTCTCTTTTATGCTTAGTTTGAGTTGTTGCTTGCCGTAGCAAAAATATTAACCTTACTAGAATTGGCCAAAAAGCAAATAGACTGCAATTAAAAAATAATTCTCTGAGTTTAATAGCAGCTTGTCTTATATATAAATCATCGTACCTATCTGCTAATTATTAATTGTAAAGTCTTGCTGTGAAATCTTCTTCAAATAAGTGTGCAAATCATTTTTATATATATTCCAACTATTTGGCATGCATTTATGCAATGCCAAAAAATATATAAAATACAACAAAAATTTAACTTATTTAAAGAAGTTTTCCAACATTTTTTTTTGTTAAATAAAAAAGGCTTTTTCTATAAATACAAAATAGATTAAATTAGTTCTCAGTGAAGAGAACTTTGCACTCAATAATTTAATTCCTCCATATTATGTAAAAGCATTTTTTAATTTGTTAATTTACAAACCCAACAATCTTTTGTTAATTAATTAATTTACTTTTATCGCAAAACCCAACTACTCCCACTACACCAATAAAAACACCGCTCCTCTAACTTATGTTGATTTGCCGCACCCGTAACTTGTTGTTGTTGTAAACCGCACTACCACGCCCCCTTTGAACCTGCCTGTCTGCCTGCCTATGCTTGACTTTGATATAAAAACAAAAGCCGCCAAACACTCAGAGTTCAACCGACGATGACAACGATCTCGACGTTGAGCTCAGCGATGTGAATGAGGCGCTATTGGATCCAATTGCTCACCAGCGTATTAGCAACTATCGTCGCATAGTCCGCTTGAATAGTGGCCACGTGAGCAAGCTGAATGCACTTGTCGCTAAGGTAAGCCAAAGGTCTGAACTTGACCGAACTCCAACTGGTGGCGGCTTGGCTTTAACATTTCACTGTAGTCACTGTACTAAAAATAATTTAATTTAATCCATTCATTATAAATCGCATTTGGCATAAACATATTATCTAATTGAGCGCTTAATTCACAGGTGCAATCCCACTTGGGTGGTTTGACTGCATCCGTTAGCGAACTGGAGCAACAGCAGAAGCAGCGCGGCGAGCTTCAGGATTGGGTTAAGAAACAGCAAAGCTCCGTTGGCGATTGGCTGATGCGGCCATGCAAACTGCGTCCCGAGGCTGCCCAACAGGAGCTGGTCGCCATGAATGATCTATTAAATTCCATTGGCGACAAACGCTCCCAGTTGATGCTCGAAATGACTGGTTCACGTAAGTATTGAATGATATAAATATTTTAGATCTTAGTTATTGGAGTTTCCAAAAACAATGTTTAAAAATATAACAAAAATCTTTTTGTTTTCAAACAGTGGGCGATGAGGACACTGATTTGGATGACAACATTGATAAGCTGGAATCGGAGCTGATGGATGCGATTGCCAAGAAGCAGGCCGGCCAGAATGTTATCGATGGCTATCGCCAGGGCATGCAGGATGTGCAGAACTGGTTCGATACCCTGATCAAGCGCATGGATGTGTTGGATCGCGGCTCGGGATTGAATTGTGCCCAGAAGATGGCGGCCATTAATGAGATTAAAAATGAGTACGAATTGCAGGGCCATCCCAAGATACAAGAGCTTAAGGGCAAGGCCGCTCAGGTGGCAGAGGTCATCAGCAATTTGGATGGTCAACAGGTGGAGGAGCAAATGAAATCGCTGGATCGTCGCTTTGCCGATCTGGGCAAGCGTATCGATCGCAAGTCCCAACTCTTGGATGTGACCAACAAAGGAGTCGAAGGCGCCAAGGGTGAGATTGACCAACTGCAGCAATGGGTTAAGCAGCAAATCGATGAGCTGCAAGCACCAGCCGTACTTGGCTTTTCCCCCAAAGATGCCGAGGCACGCCAGCAGAAGATCAAGAGCCTGATGAAAGATGCGGAGGCAAAGCAATCGCTAGCCGATGTGCTCGAGAAGCGTATTGCCAACATGCAGCCCGAATTGGAATCAGCTGAATATGCCCAACTCGAGTCGGCGTTGCGTAATCTCAACAGCGAGAATCGCAATCTGTCCGGCGTCCTAAAGGCGGAGCTAGATCGTGCACTGGAGGCGAGCAAGGCGCGCAAAGCGCTGGAGAATGATTTGGACAAGGCACGTCAATGGCTGAAGACCAAAATCTCTGAGGTGCGCAAGTTGCCCGTTTATCATCCGCTCACATCCGCGGAGATCGAGAAGAAAATCCAGGAGAATAAGAAATACGATGATGATGCCAAGCAATTCAATGACAGTGTCCTGACCGATGTCCAACGGCAGGCGGCGAACATTATGAAGGATTGTGGCGATGGCGACAAAGCTGCATTGCAGCAAATCCTCGATGAGATCGCAGCCGACTATCAAACGTTGAAGGATGAGAGTGGCAAGCGTGGCAAATCTTTGGATGATTTGCTTCAGGGTCGCAAGGCCTTTGAGGATTCGATGAAGAAGATGGGCGACTGGCTGAACGAAATGGAAACTGCAACCGAAAGTGAATTGCGCACAACGAGCCTGCCCGTGCTGGAGGAGCAGCTGGCGCACTACAAGAAGCTGCTGCAGAATGCCGACAATATGGGTGGCCTCATCAACGATGTCTCCGAGCAGGGCAAGAGCATCCTGCCTACGCTGAGCAATGCGGACAAACTGAAACTGAATGATGACATCAAGAACATGAAGGATCGCTTTGGACGCATCAAGCAGACGATCGATGATCGCGTAAACACCTTGGGTGATCACATCAAGAAGTACAAGGATGCCAAGAGTAGACTGGCAGATTGCAGTCAATTCCTGAGCACCATACAGCAGCGCATGCGCGAGCTGAATCGACCAATTGGCTCCCGGATTGAGGATGTGCAGGATTTGTTGGGTGCATATGAGGGCATCTTGAAGGAGCTGAAGGATAGCAAGCACAAAATGGGTGACATGCAAATGGATGATCTGCCCGAATTGCAGAGCATTCTTGCACAGCAGGACGACATGATTAAATTGATCGAGGATCAATTGGCGCATTTGCGTCAACTGTTGCTGTTGCGGGAACAATTCATCGCACTCATCAATGAGATTATTGCCTTCATTATGAAGTACACCGATGTCATCATCGACATTGAGAACTCACCGGACAGCCTGGAGGACAAGATCAACAAGTACGATGATGTCATTGTGAAGATACAGGAATGCGAGGGTATTCTGGCATCGGCCAATGACAAGGGTCAGAAGATTGCCTCCGAGGGCAATGCGGCCGACAAGAATAGCATCACTGAGCAACTGCAATCGCTGAAGAATCAATTGCAGAATCTACGCAAGGCAGTCGAATCGCAGCGCCAGAAGCATCAGTTGCAATTGGAATCCCACAAGAAGATGGCCAATGATCTGACTGAGATTTTGGATTGGTTGCACAACAACGAGGGTGTTGCCAAGTCGCGTCCACTGCTTGATCGTGATCCCGAATCGGTGGAACGTGAGCTGCAGAAGCATCAATCGCTCAGCCAGGATATTGAAGCACATTTGCAAAAGTTCAATAAGATCAATGCGAGTGTCAAGACGGATGTGGGCCTACCCAGCTCTCTGTTGGAAATGCTCTCCGAGGGCCGTTCCCTGGTCGCCTCTCTGCCGCATGAGCTTGAGGAGCGCGAGAAGTATTTGAAGAACAATCGTGACTCCCGTTTGGAATATATGCAGCTGGTGGCCAAGTTTAATGATTGGGTGCACGAGGCAGAGTTACGTTTGCAGAATAGCCAACATGGCATTGATTACGCAAATCTCGTACACGATCTGGACGAGCATAAGATCTTCTTTGGCAATGAGGCACCCATCCGCAATTTGGTGCACAAGCAAATCCAAGAAGCATCCGACAAAATCTGGTCATCCCTGAACAATTACGAACAGTCCGAGCTATCCGCCGAACTGACCCAGTTCCAAACCAAATTGGCCAACACCTTGGCCAATGCCAAGACACAGCAAAGCGACCTGGAGAAGGAGGCGGAACGCTGGCGCGAATACCAACAGTCCATCGATCGCGTCAAGGCCACCATTGAGCGCACCAAATTCAGCGATGAGCCTGTCCAGAATTTGGCTGGCCTCCACTTTAATATTCAGAAGCTGTCGCATGCTATTGGAAACGTACAGGTGAGCTTATAAAATAATCATTAAGAAAGATTCGGTCACAATATATTGAATAGTAATCATCATGAGTTTAAAATTTACCTGATTGAGTCACAGCTTTATTATATATGTTTTAAATTTAATTTTAATCAATCGTTTACTATTAAGAATCCAAAGGAACCTTATTTAATGGGAGTATTTTTGTAATCATTGTATTCTCCTTGTCTTTCTTATTGACCAGCAGACATATCCTATTTCTAGTCAAAGATTTATATACTTTAGTATTTCATTTCTACACATTAATTCACTTGTTTCTAGCTACTGTAATTCTTCAATTAAATATGCAAAAGTTAAAAAAAAATTTAAATAAAAAAACGTGGTATGTTAATTTTTTATCTACGAATGCAGCGTACACATTTGATAAACGCTTTTATAAGCACCATTTAATTAAATTTAAAGCAAGCCAACAATTTAGTCCGAAATTATTAAATTTCTGGCACCCATGCTCGAAGCTAAATTTCGTTAATCTCATTTATGTTCAGCTCTATCTGAATGTGAATGTACTTTAAAAAATGTATATATACATACATATATATATATCACATGCATTTATACAATGAGTCAGAATACGCACTTAAAGAGATAAATATAAAAAACTTCTTGAGCAGTTTTATTTTATTTTTATTGTGTCTTATCAATTTATTATGTTTATATACATATGCATATAGAGCCTTATGCTCACAGAAGACCTGTTTTTATGTGTGACACAAAGTCAATCTTTCATAAGTCTCTTTACATAAGCCACTGCAAAACAAGAATATGTATCTGCAACATTTTGAGAGAATTTATCTGAAATTTTGCCCTCGAGTGCAATCTTTACCCGCATACCGCATTTTGCCGGCCGGCATAAGCAATGCTTGAAACTTTTCACTACATTACTCTCTCTTTAGCGAATGCTCTTGCAATGAGTGCTATTTCTCTCTCTTTCAACTTTGATTGTGTTTTCGCTTTTGTGTGCATGTGTCTCTTACCTTGAAATCCTATTAATGAGTTAATCTTTTAACACGCACTTGTTAAGCTTATCATCGACCTTTTTTTTTCTATAGTCCGGCAAACATTGCTGACGAGCGGCAGACATAACTGGAATTTTAAGAGTAAATACAATATTGCATTTTTAAGGCCAGCTGTTCGGGTTTTTGTTGTTATTATTGAGTTTAGCTCATGACATCATCAGCAATGGCTACAGTCGCAAAATCCACTGAGAATAACCAGTTTATAACTAGGGATTCCACAAACAATAAAACCTGAAACAATTAAAAACAAATATGTAAAGTATTTTTAGGCATACAAAATTTTAAATTTATGAATAAATAATTTATTGTTTTGACTTTTAAGGTTAAATATTAAAGTTTTCTGTACGACCAGCCCTTAATTCAAGCGCGATGTGTGTGTAGCATTATTAAACACATGTTTATCAGCCTTTTGTTATATATATTTGTTACAAGAGCTGAGCGAGCTTTCGGCGCTCTTTCGGACAGCTGAGTTTGTTGTTGCTGTTGCTATGACGGGGCATGCCGGCTTATAGTCAAGTACAATTGAGATTGTATCGTTGGCGTATGCGTGATATTGTACGTGTATGTGTGAGAACGCAACTTGACGCTGTCAAGAGTAATTTTATTGTTTGACTCTGCCCACGCCTACGGCCTCGTATAATACCGGCTCTCCCTTTGAACTTACACTCTCTGCCTCTTTCTGTAAACAGAAAAACGTGTTCGTCGGTTTTTTATTCGATTTTCCTTTGGCATCAGATGTTCTCTTTAGCTGGCGCTCTCGATTTCGCGCTCTCCTTTTCTGTTTTGCTCTCATACTCAGTTCTAACTCATGCTTGGTGGGCATATGCCGTGTTTTTTTCCGCCGAGTGAGTCTTATTTTTGCGAGCAATTCACTTCTAGTTGAGACGTTTATCCGCACGGTTGCCTGTATTTTATATTATGCGCATCGCAAAGTGAAGAAACAGCGACAAAGCAAAAGCAAAGCAAAAGCAAAAGCAATAAAGAATAATATAAAGTGTTATATTTGTTAGTGTTTTCGGTGTGCAGCTTTGTCAAATTTGAATTACTCGTTTCGCTCACAGTTTCTAATTAGAAATGCCATGTGCTTGAGCAGCGCAAGTTGAAAGAGAAGAGAACAAGCAGCACAAGAAGAAGCAGAGCAAAAAGAATTAAAAGCTAACGTCATCAACAAAAAAATAAAAAAAAAGAAACCAGGAAATTACACAAAAAATAGTCAAAAGAACAACTTAAACTTATACACATATTGCGTATATAAGCATAACAACAACAAAAATATAAAAATAAACACAAATAAAATACTTAAAGTGTTACAATTAGCAAGTGCGTTTTGTGTTTGCGAATTTCGTTATAGGTGAGCTAAATTTCATGCCACATATGTCAAAGTTGAACCCATTAAAATGTGTATAATATGAAAAATGAGTAAAACAAAGTTTGCCTCACAGCTACAACTTAAAATATTGTAAATAAAACACAGTACACACTGACATAAACAAACAAAAATATAAATGTTTCATTTATATATTGTACTTTTTTAACACTTTTCATACCAAACATATTGTGAAAATCTCTACAGAAAGCTGTAATTGTTGATTGTTGATTGTTGACTGTTACTTTTGTTTGTTGCAGAGCCAAAACAGTGACTTGTCGCTCGTCAATCAGCAGGCGCAATCACTCATACGCCAAGCGGACGCACGCAATCGCCAGCTGATTGAGCAGGATAACGCTGGATTAAATCGCGACTGGCAGGATTTGGTACACAGTTTGGAACAGAGACGCGACAACCTGCAACAGTTGGCCGAGCATTGGGATTCGTTTGAGAACGGCTTGCACGGCTGGGAGAAGGCATTAGGTCGCTTGGCAGATAAGTTCCGCAATGTCGACCCAACTGTAAGATCCCGACGTCATTTGGAAGATACAAAGAATGCCATTCAGGTAAGTCTAGAACGAAAACCCACGCAAAATTCTCCACGTTTTTCGAAATACTTTGGGCAAATGAGCTCATATTTGGCAGCTCTTGATTTATTGTTGTTAATTTAATGACGTATTCGCTATAAATGCCTCTACAAACACACACACAAATATTTATTTTTGTATACATTTGTCGCGCGCAATGCCAGTTTTTATAAGCACAAAAAAAGAAGAAAAAAATTAGCAATTAATGTTTGTGTCTAAAGCTAAATGCTTGTTGTTGTAGGTTGTAATTAACAAGTGACCACTGTAAAATATTTCAACTATGAAATTTCATTCATTAACTTTTACCCCAAGCGAGCTTTTCCGTGTCCCAATTGTTTGCCCAGCGTCCGCCCTATCTATATATAAGTATTATGTATAGATACAGTTGTATACATACGTATATATACATCTATATATATATATTGATATACAAACATATATCCGAACATATCGCATCAAGTTCATGGTCACGCTAAGTTGCCAGAGAGCTTCCGTTCTCTTGCTGAGCAAAGCTTGCTTTTAGCACTACTCTCTCTCTCTAGCTTGCTCTCCCTTTCGTTTTCCACCTCTCTTTGAGCTTTAGGCGCTGTCAAAAACAGTTAATTATGTGTTGCTGATGATTTCTGGCAATGTAAAAACAAAAGTCAACAAATGATGTTTAACTTTCCATTTCTTTGAATGTTATCCAAATGAATTAGTCGTTTTACTTTTTACTTTCCTTAAATACAGCTTTTTCCCTGTACACTATTTATATGCATATTTTTACTATTATTCAGCTGTAGAATTGCTAGCGCATTTCTATCATCGTCACGTTTTTATTTTTCATTTTTTTGTTATCAACAATGTGACTGTGTTTTGTTGTTATTGTTTTTGCATGACTTCATAGCTAAACGTAATTGTAGGTTTTATAAAGTCATATTATAAGTTTTCATGCTAAAAATAGTAAAAGATTGCAATATATCACCTATTGGGCAACAAATCAAATGAATTAGGGGCAGTGTGAAGCCATTGAAGCTGGCTCTCAATCGTAGACATAGACTGGTGTTGTCATAAGATCAGCATATAAAGATCTTTCTAGCTCGAAACGCACAAAAATGTTGCCCTGGCAAACAATTCAACTTTTATGTAGTTCGCTTACTCAGAAAAGCCACAGAAAAAATTGTTATTCCGCTCTTTTCTTTTTTGTTTCATATGCGAATGAATTTTTAGTTTATTTACTTTTTTATATTTATTTTATTATGCTTACCACAACTATTTATTTATGTTATCTACACTTATTTTTCTTTTTGGTTCCTTTCAAGTCGCTTACTAAACTTAGCTTTTTAAGTCATGTTGAAATTTTTTTTTTGGTGTTGACCTTCGTTAAGTTTTGAACGGCCCCAAAAAACTGGAATTAAATTGAAACGTACAGAAAATTGTGTGTGTGTTTTTTGTTTGCTTTTAATCGATAGAATACATAAAACGTTGCATTAATTAAGTGCTAAAAGTCTTGATTTAATTATTAATATTTGTGCTTGTATTGTAAACAGGAACTGCGTGAAGAATCAAATGAACTTAAATCATCACATAAAGAAATCGAAGCGCTCTCAAAATCCATCCTCACATTCCTTGGGGAAGTACACAAACCCTCGGCGGAGGCCATACAGGCCAAAGTGGATAAGTTAGTCGAACAGCAATCAAAGTGAGTAAATTAAATACAAATACCTATATACGATATATTTATATAAATGACAGACCTGACTAATTATCAACAATATTTGTAAAGTGAGCACTGAGATGGCTAGTGAAAACATAAGGCCTAAAGTGCAGTAAATGTAAATGGTTAAACATTAACTAGTACTATATATGTAATATATATATATACTATATATAAATATACATATATATATATATATGGAGACAATGTGTTTAGCTGTGCGTAACGTTTGGTCAATTTGACATAATGTTTACGCCGGAAATCGAATCCGCAACGTTCACTGCATAAATTAACATTCTATAATTGATTTGAATTTGATGTTAATTAGCTGGCTAAATTAACTAAACATTATTGCTAGTCAATTCCAATATTTTGAACTGAAATTAAACGGGTTCTACTTAAAGATTGACACAAAATTATATTGCAAAACACATCTTGTTTTATATCACAGCTTTATTTATTTTTGTGACATCTGTTAAGAAGGGGGGTCTATGGGGTTAAAGGGGTCTCTTCATCTTTCTCTTTGCCTGTCTCTTGCGGCTCGTTGAGCAGCTAAGCCTTGTGCACTGACGTCATTCCAAAACGGTTACGCTCAGCTTGTTTGTTGTGGCGGCTTGTTTGGGGAGCTTGTTGGCCGACGCTGCTTACATAAGCCACGCTTTTAATAGCAACTTATATGCGTACGCAACATTTTAGCTTGAATTCTTAGAATGGTAGATCATTAAACTTCAAAAGACAACTGTTTGTCAGAAGTATGTGTTTACCTATACATAAACACACATATATATATATTAATGGGCCATATCAGCACTTGGGCATGCCCAATGCCACTGCTGGCTTGTTGGTATCTGTGCCAAAGATTCGACTTTATCAGTTGGGGACTGCTTTGAGACATACATCGATAATAGACAATCTTTGCCGCTATAAATTTCAAACTGTGTATACAAATACTATATTTTTTTATTTATCTATATTTATAAATTGTTGTTTGATAAGAACTCAACTTGTTTGTCTTATGCGGAAATTCTTTTGCCTGGCGCTTGTCAGCAAAACAAAAAAATAAACCACAAACAAGCTGTTGCCAATTTGCCAAATGATGTTTTGCATTCCGCTTCCGATTTAAATAAGCAACAAATTTTGAGCAACATTTTGTGGATGGCCCCTGCAACATTTGGCTTTAACAGCGTCATTAACAGAACGAAATTCACCACAGCTGGCATTAAAATCATGTGTGTGGTCGCTGATCACGTAAACAATAAAAACCAAAAAAACAAAATATAGATACTGAAAAGAAAGAAATGATAAATAAGAAAATGGAAAACATGCGGCGGCCTTTCTTAATGCAGCAGTGACACAAATTTTCAACCAAGACATGTGTTATACGTATTTTCAGCATCAGAGTTCGTATTTATTTTATTTTTATACACATTCATTCGCCTGACAGCCGCAGTTGGCAGACGGCGCAGTCGGCGTTCGCTGCCCGTTTATGTTGTTTATGAAAAACGAGAGCAGCAGCTGTTAATGTCTTTTTTCACTGTCCGTCATTTCTTCCGTCAAGTCTTTTGTTCTTTTTTTTTTTTAAGCCCTGCGATAATGTTTTGTGACGCTTTCGGATCGGAAGCGCTGATTTTAAGATTTATATTGTCGGCGGGGAAAACAAATTTGTTGAGGTTTCGTTTAACGACAATCTTAATTGTTAGGTAGGAAATTGATTGTGATAATATCTTGAGAATTCCATATGAGTGATCTTAGTTAATATTTCCATTTTTGTATACTAAACAGTTAATTACATTGTTGTAGGGCTTACAGCACCTGCTGTCGTAGCAGCTGTTCTGCGCTTTAATTAATATTAGCCTTCAACTTAATAGCCGTTTAAATAACAACTGGTACTAAATTATTTTTCGTAAATATTATTTTGCATATTTACATGGGAGTCAAGTAAATTTCAGCACTGAAATTTCATTATAGATATAGCTGGTTTTATGCTAATGTATTAATATTTACGACTGCTTGAAGTCCTAAACATATATATTAAAAATGACAGCTAAACTAAATATGAATATTAATGCGGTTTTTCGTTGTCCTGATTTACATATATTTAAATAAAATATCAATTCATCAATTGGCTGCCTGAACAAAAACTGACAATGCCATCATCGAAATGATCTAATACCGAAATGTTTTGAATGTTTGGTCATCGACAATTATACAGCCAACTATCCGTATATTATATAGATATTCCTTAACTGCGACGCAGAATTCTCAATGCATTTATACTTGAGATTTACTTTTTTTTTGGCTGGGTAAACATGCAAATATCTAATCAACATTTTGTTTCTCACTCAAAATTCAATTAAAAAAATAAATGGCGTAATGCTCGTTGCATTTAAAAAGTATTTTCGTGTATTTGCAGGGAATTAAGTTATTTGTAGATAAAATTATCTGCATTAGCGAAATTTTGGCAAATTAAACTGGTTGGTTAGATCATTTGTTTTTGTATGAATGAAATCATAATTAAGGAAGCTCCTATCAATTATTAATGCATATTTAGTAATATTTGTAAACTAAACATTTTCTGGTGAAAAAACAATTGGCTTTTCACTTTATAAAAACTATTAAACTAAAAATGTAAACAAATATCAACAATAGTCAATAATTGGTAAATTCCACGCTGATTGAAAACACGCATCTCTGACTTCATCTGTTTTGAAAAAAAATATTTAAATTTAAATAAATTATATTAAAATGATATGCAGAGCATTACGATAAGTTTGAACACGTTTCACACATTTTTTATACAAAGAATTGTCAAAACACAATTCGAAATTCGCGTATACAATCAAAATGGCTATGCATTTGCATTGCCAATTTGTCGTTTTGAAAAACAACAATAAAATGAGAAGAGAAAACAATCAATGAGCAACAATAATAAATAACAACAACAGTAGGCAAAAAACGTTGCCCAAATGAGGTAATCGCGTAATTATAAATGTATTTTTGCATTGGCCGGCGCTTGACGCCGCTAACAGTGCTCTGTTAAATGACGTGCTGCTTTTCAATTGCTATTTCGTTTCGGAAAGCTCTCAGCATGTTACTTTGCCGGCATTTCGTGTGCTCTGCGCTTGCCCCCTTATCTAAACCGGCAAAAATGCTTTGTTTTTTCCTTATCACAGAAATTTCAACCATGCCGAATCAGCTTGATATGTGCAAATATTATTATTTAATAATATAAATAATTATTGCAGTTAGGTAGATACATTTGAATTGGGGGATTTTTACAATAAGGCTGTGCGGCATATTTGGTTGCTGAAATCAGCGGCATATTTTGGCCTGCTAATGAGTAAAGCAAACCTCATTTTCAATGCCGGGCGCAAACTTATTTAATATACACACACAATTTTTTTTCACTCTTGGGTTGAGCATATGCCTGTGTGTGTGTGTGTGTCCGTTTGTGTTTACATTGCGCCTGACTGTGGTGAGTTTTGCAGTAGCAGTTTGCGTTCTTTTATTTCCCTTTCGCGTTCCACTGTTAACGATCGCTCGCACGAACACCACACCGACGTCGACGTCGACGTCGCTGTCAACGTTGACGCTAAAACATTTTTGGCAATTTTGTGCGCTGAGAACAATTTAGTTTTTATTTAGAGTTAGTTGCAAGCGGACGTGTTTTTTTAACTGGATGGCTGGAAACTAAATACGAAGAAGCGACCGCCCGAGCATATAATATATACACGCATATTTTTAAATACAATAAACCTAATTAAGAAGCAGTAGGAATAGAAGCAGCAAACAAACACAGACACAAACCAATAAAAAAGCGGCCACCAAAGAGAAGAAACCGTAAAGTATTTAACTAAAATAACTGTGCAACGGTTTAACAAGAACCGTTAACGCACAATTGAGATTTCAAGTAAAATGCTATACGCAATTTTCTATTCTATAATTATTCTTTCATGTAATGGGATGCACTTGAAAACGCCGCATTGTGGATTACCAGGCGTTTAAGCGATTTTATTGGCTGCTGAATTTCGCAAGAAATTCAAGTTTAAAGCGAACTCAAAAGTAAATAAAAGAAGCGCGATTAAACAATTGTTAAGCACACGTCTGCCTCCCCACAGAGGAGGTGCGAACGTTGTCGTTAAAAAAAAAAACAACTGTTGTCGGACGAAAACACGAGACAAAAAAAAAACAATAAAAGTCAAAAAAGACAGAAGAAGCAGCAGCTAAATCGAGTGCAGGCTAAAAAGAAAGAGGCGAATGCTAATTGCCAACACACACACACACTCTCCAAAAAGACGTCGTCAGAAGCAAAAGGTGAATGTTTATAAAAGATACTTCAACTTTTGAGTTGGCTCCGTGTGGCATGATTAAGTCATCGGGGCCGGCTTAAGAGTCACGAAGACCGCTTCGTATGCAAAAACCAGCCTCAATCTCTCTAACCGGGGTGAGTCCGGGCCCCGAGTCCGGTCTTTAGACGAGGTCGTCAGGTGTTTATTGTTTTTTTTTTTTTATATATTTATTGAGAGTGTTTGTTTTGCGACGTGTGTCTCTGATTTAAATCGATGACGTCGTCGACATCGCGTCAAAAATAACTAGAAACCGCTCAAAATTTCTTATCGACAGACACTGAATTACAATAGTTGATCAAACTATGGGCTTGTTGCTTGTTGTTATTGTCATTTCGTTTATTTCTGTCCACATGCTTATTTATTTATAATCACGCATCTTTGTGGCTTTCGCTTTTCACTTTTACGTTCGCATTTCTCGCATAGTTTGCCATTTAAATTCGAGATATGCACTAAATTTAATACGTTAATTCGCACAATGAAAAAAAAAAAAAAAACAACGCTCAAAATAGATGCAGGAAAAGAATAGCAAAAAAATTGACATTAGAATAGAAATTTATTGCTGTGTTTGATGTTGAAATTACTTGCTTTTTTTTTATAAAGAAATGAGCATAAAATTTATATCAAATGTAGTTGTTCCAGACAGAAATAATGTTGCTCTAGATGAGCATCAGCAGCAGCAGCTGTTTGAACTTTGCCTTGTCCTCCTGTCCGTTCTTTACCCTAAGATTCTCTCATATATACCACAAAAACTAGAGGTCAAGTTTATTTAAGTTTTTGCTTCGATTAGCTTTTCACAAATCAATAATACGTCATTCAGTAAGTAGTTTATTTTTTTGAAAACTAAAACAAAACCGGTTTCGAGTTTTTCACATATGTGCTTCAATATATCTCAATATGATTTTCAAATATGAAATTTTTATTGTTGAATTTTTCATTGTTCGTGGCTAATAACTAATTAGCTACAAATTTGTAGAAAATGTGTATTTCAGCCTGAATTTGGCTGAGTGCCAATAATATTGACTTGGCCTCCAATTGCTCGATGTTTTTTTTCCATTCAAACGTTTTTTGTATTTTGTTTTTGTTGTAAAGGGCACCAGGCGACGGCGTCCTTCAACGCCCTGCCATAAAATGATGCACTCACGATTTTATTTTCCCATTAAACTACTCGCTGAAAAGAAACACTTGTTGGCATCAATTTGGGTGAACCTCTTCTAGCGCCCACATGGCGAATGAACAATGTTGTGCGTCACTGCCTGGAATATAGCAAAGTCATAAACAGATACCAAATTGCTGTCTCTATCTCTGTCTCACTCACTGACTCATTGCTCGAATGCAGTGTGGCAGAGATGACGTCAGATGCAGTCCGTCTGCTTGTGCAAGTTTTGCTTGAGCTGCGAATAAATCAACATAAATAATACACGTTTAAATATAAATCGTAGCATAAAAATAAACAGCAGCCGCTAAGCAGGCCAGCAGATAAAACCAAAAAAAAAAAATAAACACACATAAATAATATAAATATAAATAATATTAACAAATTTAAAAGACAAGTGAATTTTTCGAGAACGGTTCTCTCTCTTCCTCTCTTTCACGATCTCTGAGAAAGAGCCCAAGGTACTTGCCGAATTATGCGCCTTATAGATGAAAATTCGAATTCGAATTTCGGCTCATGGCATATAGCAAAAATATTCGGCAATTCATTTAGAAAACTCTCTTGTAGCGAAACGGCAGCATTCATTTTCACGGAAATCTTCGTAGCGCCTCGAGGCCATATGGATATAATATATACAGAATTTTGAATACCCAGCGAATTGAATAATTATTGAAAACTTCAAGCCATTAGCTACTTTGCTTTGTGCCTTTTTCAAATAACTTATTTGTATATATAAATATATATATATATAAATAATTTATATATATTTAGATATATATATCAATATAGTGTGCAGCACGCGCTCAGCTCAATTCTATTCTAGAGCAAAAGACGACCGCGTGGTTTTTGTCTTCGCATCTACAGCAAAAACACATACAGAACCAAACTGACTGTTTACAGATTATTATACAATTTATATATTCTTCTTTAGATACGTCATTGAGTAATACGCCCCGGGCAAACTGCTCTTTTCCGCTTTGCTCTCTTGTCCATTACAGATTGAACGATACGCTACGCGAAAAGGATCAACAGGTTGGCAAGGATCTCGAGGAGATCGAGCAAGTGTTCCGCCGCATCTCGCAGCTGCAGGATAAATTGAACGCACTGCACGAACAAATTCAAGGTGTACACGTCTACGACGAGCATATTGCCCAAACGGAACAGGCCCTAATCACACTTAATAGCCAGGTGCAACAGGCCGGCGAAGAGAGTCGCTCGCTGGTTGCGCAAACCCAATCGCACTACCAGACCAAACAGAATCTATTGCCCAGTGATATTGCCCAGGAGTTTACCGCACTCGAACTATTAGCGGAACGCGTTCAGGTAGCCATGGAGACCAAAGAGAAGGATTTCAAGCGCGCCAAGACCGTACGCACCGAATATGTTGCCGGCGTGGATGAGATTCAGCGCTGGCTAATGCAGGCTGAGGTTCAGGTCCAAGAGCGTACATTGGAGCCGACACAGATGAAGGAGGTGCTGCAGCGCATCAATCATGAAATTGGCGCCATCTATGAGCGTTTCACTCTGGTCAAGACCAACGGCCAGCTGATCATTGAGAACTGTCGCAACAGCGAGGAGAAGACGCTGGTGAAATCGACCATTGATCAGTTGGCCGCTCAGCTGGCCCAAGTCCGTGGCTGGCTGGATGAGAAGAAGCAGGCGGTGGGCGATAGTCTGGATGCATGGACACGTTTCATGAATCTGTATCAGATAGTCATGTCCTGGGTGGCGGACAAGCGCACCTTCATCGATCAATCGATTGAGTTGCGCACACTGCCCGAGGCAAGGATCAAATTGACTGATTATGTGGCGGCTGTGAAGAGTATTAAACCGATTTTGAAGCATTTGAGCGAAATGGACAAAGAACTGGAACACATTGGTCAAGTAACGACCGTTGGCGATCTCAAGGATAAGCTACAGGAGGCCGAAGATGCGAAGATAGCCGTGGAAGCAGTGCTGCTGGAGAGAGTAAGCTCATCACAAGCAACCACAATTATAAATCTAATCCTCTGTTCGTCTCTCTCGTTTGTAGAACTCGCTGCTGCAGGAGGCCTGCGAGGAGTGGGATCAATGCGAGCGCAAGGTGAAGGACATACGCGCCTGGCATGAAAAGACCAAACAAACATTGGACTCATCATCGCCGCAGCAAAAGAAGCCGCTGCGCGATCAATTGGGCTACTGTGAAAAGACTCTAGCGGACATTAATGTGCAAAAGACCAAATTGAGATTGTCTATTGAAAAACTGGAGGTGAGTACAAATCGCATCCCATTAGCTAATTTGGAAGGCATTTCCATTTTTTTTTCCCCATTTTTCCCCCGTTTTGCGCAGGTACATTTCCGCAACGGAATGGGCGGTGATCCGCGCCTCAGCGAGAATGTTGATGATTTGGTGCGTTTGCTCGATGGTCTCGGCGAATTGGTTCGCTCCAAATCGCAGAGCCTGGAGCAGACGTTGAGCCAAATCGATGTATACCAACAGCAAATGCAAACGCTCCGACAGCGTATCATACAGGAGGAGCAACAGCTGCGCCTGGTGATGGCGCCCACCTACTTGCCACATGATCGTGAGCGCGCATTAGCCGAGCAACAGGTACGTACTGCTGCCCAGTTTCAGAATCTGAAACTGAGTTCTATTGTAGAGCACCCAGAATTTAGGCAATCAGTAGTAAGCCAGTTGATCAGTTGAATTATAAGTTAGGAAATCTTTATCTCTTTATATATCTCTCTCTATCTATAGTCGATATCGTAAATAACAGCAACTTTAATAAGCTAAGCTGAATATGAAATGATTTCCCCCCGTTTGAGTCAGTATTATCCCCCATATCATTATCACATGCTACTTACTATCTCTATATATATATTGAACGATTCTTATTGCTATGCAACAGTTGACAGAACAACCAATTTGTTGGCCCAAACAGTTATTAACACTCAATCACATGAATTGTCAAATTCAACTTTTCAATAAATATATAATATAATAAAATAATTTAATAATATAAATTAGTTCGCTAAAACAAAAAATTGTGCGGGTAGGTCCGAAACAAAAACCAAGTTGCACGGTGGCTGCGTATTTAATTCTATTTAAATATTTTTATTTCAATTAATTATTATCAATTATGCTGGTATATATTATTTATATTTTCTGTTTTTTTATTTCTATGCGGCATATAATTTTTTTTTCTATTTTTTCGCTCAGTCAAAATTTGCTTACGTTTTTATTATTTTCGAATTCGATTTATGCCATTCATTTCATAGACCCAACCACAAAACATACATCTCTATTCATCATATATATATTTACATACATATTTATTCACAATACATTTCATCTTTGTGCTCGCTCTTGTGTTTTTATAATTTGCTACGAAACATTTCATACAAACCGTGCAACTCATCCTTCATTGAAATACACAAACAAAAACAACAACATTCCGCCTTGTATGTAGTATATATATAGCATATATGCCATGCTCTCTCATTCTCATTCTCGTTCATATCATATCATGCATTATACATTATTGTTATGTCTGCCATGTCAAAAACCCAACATTTGTTGTGTCTGTAAAACCAAAACCGTTTCTGATTCACTGTCACGTGCCATACCGAAAGATATCTAAATATACAACATATATATATGCAAAAGAATTTAAATAAGTTCTTGTTGCCGGGGGTAGCCCAGCGGAAAAACAATCAATTCAAAAGAATACCAAAAAAATATTAAAATTCTTTCTCCAGACCATTATTCACAGACAGCTATTTTAAGCAATGCCAGATAAACATTACGATCATAGGCATTATATATACATATAAACATTCGTATATATGTATTTTGGCCTTCCTTTTAGTTTATATTATAGATTTATACAAATTTCGTTTTAAGTTTACATTGCGAATTGCAATGTTGACGGTAAGTGGCAAATTATCAAGTCAACAAATTTTCTACAAAATTTTTATTTGTTAACAACGAAGTTTCGAAAGACAGTAGCAAAATATATTTTTGGGGCAACTCTTGCTATGAGAACTTATTTGAAATTCACACACCAAATCACCAACTCACCTATCCTACGTACATCAAATCACGAGTATACTTGAAGCATATTTACATTATGATGGCACACTTTCAAAAGTACAGTCATTTTCCTTCAAAAATCATATCAAATCACATCACATTTTGTGGCACAAATGAAAAAAAAAAAAAATAAAATACACATTACGCTTTCGCTTAGATAAATTTTCATTTATGATTTTATTTTTTTTAATTTACTTTATTAGTCAGCTTTATGGCCGGGCAGACATTTTTCATAAAGCCCGTTCGACGTCACAGCTCTCTCTCTCTCTCTATTTATATATTCTTCCGATATTAGCGCTCTCAGTTAACTTTTAGTTACTAGTATGGTTACGGTTTTAATTTGACTTATATATTTTATTTTTGACAATTTGTATTTCTTTTTATCTTTTCTCTTCGTACATTTAAAAAAATATCAAAAATCTGGTGTCGTTGCGCTGAAAAATATATAAACAAAAACCGAAACAATTAAAATTTCCACACTACATAATGATAAAAAAAAAACATTAATGAATTGTTCTTACTAATATTTAAAATATACATAACTATATCTAATCGGTTTCTTGGGCTTTGCTCGCTTGCCTCTTGTGCTATTTGCTAAAAACTAAAAATGTGACTAATAATTCCTATCGATGCTGCTGCTATATCCTTATTGTAACACTTGACACACATACACATGTAACACTCCCAATCATAAACACGTACACCAACACATACAAACACACATATATAAATATACATGGGTTTTGCGTACTTCTACAAATATATATATGTATATATATATATATACTTGGTATATGGTTGCTTATCCTATTGGCGTACTTCTGCTCGCTGCATATACAACAAATATTATCATTATTGATTATATGCTGACCTTTTTCTATCTCTTCTCAAAAATGCTCACGCCAAACTTATATATCTCTCTCTCTCTATTTATCTATGCACCATACGCATAAAAAATATATCTACTCTCTCTCCGTCACCTCAAATATATATGCATATCAAATATCAAAATATAATCCAAAACAAATAGGCATGTCGCGAACGAGTCAAAAATTTGCATTCGAAAATAACCGCACGTAATGAGCGCATCAAATTGTTAATACATCGCGGCACGCCGGACGATGCTAAGCTAGAGATTTAGATGCCGCCCAGCTATGGCAACAGTACTTATAAGTAATCAATACAAACACACATATTTATATGTATATTTATATAGTGATGTATACTTATACATACTATAATACTAGAATACTAGATCGCCAAAGAAATTGAAAACCAAAGCAAGCTAAAAGCAGCCACCAGCGGCATCTCGTGTTTAATGCTGCCAAATGCAACAGTCTCCCAAATTTGTTGCAGAGGCAGTAGCTAAACCAGAGCCGTACCAATTATATTATACAAATATATATTATATATCATACATGACCCATGCTTAAGAAAAATACAAAAAAAAATAAGAAACAAAGATTAAATATTAAACTATATTTTTAAAAATGAAACCCCCGCAAAGAGTATTTCTTGAATAGGTTTTAGACAGTCGTATTAGGTAGCTGTTAGGCCCATGATCTGTCAAACAACTGAAAGCTAACCTTTTTTGGCAAATCTTCCCCCTATCTCTCTCTCTCTATCTCTCCCAACTACACCCGTTACTGAACGCATAGGCAATGCGACAATCAATCGATGGCATGCAGCAATCCTACGACGCAACCGCGGCCCAATCCTATGCACTGGATCCACATTCAGTGGTAACCACTTCATCGACTGTCTCGTTGCTTATGAAGCCAACGGCAGTAGGTCTAACCTATGCTGAAGTGTTATCAGGACATGCGAGTCCGGTAAGCGGTAATGAAACGTCGACCACATCCAGAAAAGAAATTCAAGAAATCCCGACCATAACAACAACAACAAGAACGACAACAAGGCAAGAACAACAAGAACAACCACTAACGAACTTGAACCAAACAATCACAACAACGACAACAACCACAATGACAACAACCGTACGTACGCACGAGGATGACCCATTAAATGTGGAGTCAAGCGAATCAAGCAACAGTTTGCCCACTGTGCTCTATAAGCGCAAGGAGCAACAACGTGTTACACCATCCAGCAGCAACAGCACAACTAACTCAGCGTATGATGAAACGACCAGCTTTACACCCATAGATCAAACAGTTCCTAGCACTAGCACCAATCCAAACAGTCAGTTTATCGAAATTGAGCGTAATCAGCAGCGTCGCGTTAATCCAAGTGAGAAACTGCAGCTACCGCGTCCAGAACGTCGCGGACGTTCTCCGAGACGCAGACGCGAGCCACACACAACCATTCAGGTGGAACAGCCACAACAACAACATCAGCAACATCAGCAACAACAACAACATCGGCAACAGCAACATCAAAACCAACAACTTTATATACCCCAAGAGGATCGGACGCGTTCACGCAGTCCCATGTGGGTGCCGGGTTCCACATCCTACGCGGAAGTTCTACGTGGCTTGGAATTGGAACGCTTGCAAGCTGAAGAGCTGGCAAGACAAGCGGCACAGCCGCATGCCGATCTAACCATACAGGATGTAGTAGATGCCAGTGCCGCAGCGGCCAGCATTTATGTGCCACAAGCAGCACCCGAACAGCACCAACAGCTGGTAGAGCAGCAGTTTATTAGCGAGCCAAACTCGGAGCTTGAGTATATTCAGCAGCAACAGGAACAACAACTGCAGCAAACGCAACAACAACAGCAACCGGTGCAGCAGATCAGTGGCTATGCAGTGCCAATGAGTGCTGAGGAAATAACCGCGACATATTTGCAGCCAGATCCTCAGCTATATCAGACCATGTATGAGAACGTGGCCGACAGCGGTCAGTGGGGATATGTCGCTGAGCCAAATGGCAACGCACAGCAGCAACAACAGCAGCAGACACAGAATTACTACGATCAAATCATGCAGATGCAGTACCCCATACAGTATCAGCCAGTTGCGGTGCCACCCGCGACGACACAGTATCAGCTGTTAACGGGTTATTATCAGCCCGTTGCTCAAGCAGAGACTTATCCCACGGTGTATACCACAACGGATACTTCACAAATCTACTATGCACCACAACAGCCAACTGAGTATGCACAAGAATACGCGCCACAAGAGCAGCAACCTGAGATACCATCAGATGTGGCAGTTTATCAGCCTGAAATTGTTGAACAATCTTATCTGCTCGAACCTTACCGCACGGAAGTAAATCTGACAAGCACATCCACAACAGGTAATAGTGTACTCGATCGTGTGGTGACAACACTTGCATCCATGGTGCAACAGAGCTCCGAACCACTAACCACGAGTACCCAGCAAATACAGCCCACGCTTGTAACCCCATATTCTCAACCGGAGGAGCAAATCCAACCCCAACAGGTATTCATTGAGGAGCATGTCCATATGCTACGACCTGTCGAACCGCAAGACTTTGAGATGAATGAGCCGCGACCCGACATTACTTTTGGCCAGTTTGATGTCGATGCTATTGAGACGATACCTGTTGAGGTACCTGAGACACAACCACAACCCCAGCTGTTGCAACAGCAACAATTGCAACAAGAACCACAGCCACAGCAACTAACACAACCGAGTGTGACTCAAACGAGATTTGTGGAGCAAACAATTGTTTTGGAGCCCGCACAGCCAACTGTGATAGTAAAAGAGAAAAGGGAAATTGTCGTCGGCCCAGAAACCTTCATTGTTCGTCCGCAAGTGCAACAGCCCAATCAGAATGTCTATCAGCAACAAAACCCGAGTACTGGCAACACCTATGCCGAGGTCCTCTTTGGTCAACAACAGCATAGCAAAGCACATCCAGTTTTCCAGCCATCCAGTCAGCAACAGATTCCAGTACGTGTAGCGGTTCCAAATCCGAAAATTCGCAATGCTGATCATGCAACAACAACGACCACAACAAAGCATACAACAAGCACTACGACGACCAGAAGTCAGCCCAGCAGATGGGCAGATGACATTGCAGAAACAAGGAATACCAAGCCTAAGCGACAGCGGCATGAACAACAACCGGAGCCATTGCCAATAAAGATTAGCAGTCGCAAAGATCCCAAAGCAGGCAGGAAACACAAATCTCCTGAAAACAATGAAACAACGCAAATCCATGTAGAGAAAACTACAATTGTGGATAGTGTCCCTGTACCCGAGGAGTCGCACAAGCATCCAGAACCAAAACCTAGAAAATCTAAAAAGGGCAAATCTCAAACTGAACATGCACCAGAAACGACAGTTACCAGCAAACAGATTGTACAACCAGTTGCGGTGGTTCCAACAGTTAAGGAGGAAAAGCAACAATCGAATGTTACAGAAACGACAACCACCTCAAAGAAAACTACCAAGACGGCTGTTAAAGCACAGGAAACTATCACAGAAGTGGAACCTGTTGTTATTCAAGCACCTACCAAAAAGGATAGAAAGAAGCCTTCGACAGTTGTCGAAACCACAACTATCCCAACGAAAACAGTGGAACCGATTGCAGAAGTCATCAAACAAACGACAACAATTCCTGTTGAACAGCCAACTTTTGATACTGCAACCAATGTTACTGCTCCTTCGAAGAAGGATAGAAAGAAGCCCAAAGCGGTTGTGGAAATAACTGCGGCTCCCCAGAAAGTAGTTGAGACTGTCGAGGAGATCCTCAAGCCGGCAGAAATTGTACATGTCATAGAACCTACTGTTGATGTAAAAACAACTATTCCGTCTAAAAAAGACAAAAAGAAACCCATATCTGTTGTTGAAACAACTACCATATCAACGAAAACAGTTGAACCGGCTATTGAAGTTGTCAAACAGACGGAGATCCAACCCGTTGTGGAATCTATTGTAGCCACGACGACGACAACTTTTAACCCGATTGAACCAACTGTCGAAATCGTAAAGGAAAAGGAGATTGAAGAAACAATTACCACTGCAACTGAGCCAATTTGTGATATCAAAACTACAACAAAGGAAGATATTACAACGCCAATTAAAACAGAAGAATTAAATAACGTTGCATCCATTATTGAAACAATTGTTGCCCAACCTGTGGAGACATCTGATTCTACTCAAGTGTTCGACCCAACAACAGTATCAAGTATCGAAACTGATGAAACATTCATGGAAAGCGTGCCTACGGTAACAACATCAACCAACACGGTTTCCACAGAAAGCGGCACAACTACAATTACCACCAGGACGATCACAAAACACATCACCAAGCGCATAGTCAAACGTATTATCGATGGACGAGAGGAAATCGTTGAGGAAGATGTAGTTGATGATTTGCCCGAAGAAAAAATTTCCGTGGAACAGTTCGAATTGCCATCGGTAGAAACGACAAGCTTGAGCACAGTGCCTAGTAGCATAATTGTACCTGGACTTAGTGCAACGCTAGATACAACTGTTGTTCAGGGCGGTTCTATTACAAAAACGACAATAACCAAAACGAAGCGTATTCTTAAACGAATTTCCGCCGAAGGCGAGGAAATTGTTGAGGAAGTCCTCGAGGACGAGCCAGAGGTGGAGCGTGATATTACTTTACTACCAACGACAGTGCTTACTTCCAGGAATGTTACATCCCATGATCAATCGGTTGCACCTCAAGAAGCTATTATTGATGCTGCAACCCATGCAGTTGAAGAAATTGTCGATCAAGTTGAACAAATAATTGTTCCAGAGCCCCAAAAACCACCGCGTAAGGATAAAAAGGAAATGGAAAGCTTTACTGTAAAGGAACCAGGTGTTGAGGTTGAGGCAGAGCCGACGCCACAAAAGCCAACTAGAAAGGATAAGAAAAAGAAGCAGAAGAAATCAGAGATTGAAGAAAACAAACCTAAAACTGATGCCATACAAATACCAGATAGTCCCATTGTGCAAACTGTAGCTGAAATAATTGAGCCACAAGCACCACTAAAAATCACAGAGCCCCTGAATACAACAAGTGCAATTACAATTGATGAGCCACAAACTCACTCAACCAATGGATCTGCTATCAGCGATGATGGCAGCCTAATCAAAACAATCGTCACACGTACAACAAAAATCGTGAAAAAAATCAATCAACAGGAAAGTCAGGAAATGTCCACATCATCTCATTCGGATGTACGTTCGCTGGATTCTTTCGAATTGGCAGACGAAGCCACAGAACAGCCCAAAGTAGAGAAATCTGAATTGAACAGTCGTGAAGTCAGTGATGAGGGTGTAGTTAAGACAACTAAAACGACCACCATACGAACGATAAAGAAAGCCAAAACTGAGCAGAAGAATGAACCAATTGCTGAACCTGTCACTGAAGTTGAAGCTGCACCCGAATCAAAAACATCAGAACAAACTTCGCTAACCGAAGATGGTTCTGTGCTAAAAACAACAATTGTGCGCACAACTAAAATAGTAAAGAAAATCTCACAAGATTCGGAAAATATCAGTGAACACAGTTCTGCATCTGAATCGTATTTGCCACCTGCTGAAACCATTATAGTGGACGCACCAATCGTAGCCGAATCGGTAACCACCGAATCGAACAGTGAGGGAATTAAGAAAACTACAACGACGCGTACTACAAAGGCTGTAAAACAAACTACAAGCGAAAGTGTGTTAGTCAACCCTGTTGTTCCTGAACCGATTTCCTTAGATCCCCAACAGAATGTAGAACAATGGCTGATTGCGCCAGAGACTAAGGATGTGAACATTAAGTCAACCACATTGGACTTCATAGCCTCTGAAAAGCAAACTGCACAGCCTGAGCCTGAAAAGAAATCGCCAAAATCAAAGAAGCAGGAAAAACATAAGAAATCTTCAGTTTCTTCTGAGCCCAATCAAACTGAACAGACCACTTTAGTCGTAGCTAAGGAAGTTGTTGCTCCAGTCGTAGAAGAAAAACAAACTGTTGAACCCGTGCCTGAAAAGAAAACGAGAAAATCAAAGAAGGCTGAGAAAGCAGAAAGGCAACTGGAATCTCTAGTTGTTGCTGCTCCAGTTGAAGATGAACCAAAACCAATTGTCCAAGCTTCTGAAGTTTCGGTATCTGAGCCTTATGATGCAAACGTTGGCAATGATGTTGTTAAAACTACAATTGTGAGAACGACCAAAATTGTTAAGAAGATTGCACAAAATGTGGATACGCAATACGTGACAGAAGGGGAAATCCAAAAACCTGACGAGTCTGCTCCTGTTGCTGATGAATCAATAAGTGATGATGTTGGTGGTGTAACAAAAACAACAACCGTGCGTACGACGAAGATTGTAAAGAAGCGGAATGAAGCCGGCGAAACAACCACAGATAGCAGCAGCACAATAAGTGAACCGGTCACTGTGCGTGAGAGCTCTCCGACAATTTCGGAAGCACAAAGTGAAACATCGACCACATCTAGTCAAACTGATGGGGCCATTATCAAGACAACTACAATTCGTACAATGCGAATAACTAAGCGAGTAACAAATGACGGACGCATAGTTCTTACCGAAAGTGACGCACCTAGCGATGTTTTGGTTACATCCAGTATTGAAATGCCTGATCAAAGGCCAACTAGTCCCATTGTATCTTCGCAAACACCTTTGGAGACAACTCCACCAGTTGTCACCTCTACAAGCGAATTAAAATTAGCGAATGTTGGTGTCAATATTGAGTTAGGTTCCAGGGACTTTGTGAGCAAATCAGGCATTAAGGTGTTAGACATTGAAACCATAGAATTACCTACTGTAAGCGCTGAAATGAATGCATCAAACGGGGCTATGAACGAGACAGATCATACTGCTACTACTACAACGACAATTACCAAAAATACGATTCTTACAACGACACAACGACGTAGCTTCGAAACCGAAGATGGCACAAATGTTCTTTTCGTTGGAGAAGGCATTGACGGTGCCTATCCGCCAGGCACAGTTCAGAAAATTTCTTTAATAACTCACGAAGAAAAACTGAAGACTCCAATCGTGAAAATGCATCTAGATTTTCCGGAGGTTAGTCTTCGCGTGACCGAGACTGTGACTGAAAACGTTGAATCCCTGCACAGAACTGCCGAAAGTAATAAAACTTCTATAGTTGAGTTCACTGAATCTGAGCCAGTTGTTGTCGAGTCAGTTATTTTGGATTCTTCGGATGAGAAACTTTCTGTTGCTAAAACAGATTCAATCGAACAGGTTGACAAGCCAACTGTAGTAGACAAGAACATTGACACCCCGTCTGATCTTAGTCCAGAAGAGCAAAAACTGTTTGAAGAAATCCAGAAGAAACTGTCAAAGAAAGATAAGAAAAAACGTCCCGCCATTCCAGAAGAGTTCATTAAGCAAGAAATTTCCCAGGTCATTGTAGAAGAAAGCAAAGGTAATGAGAAAATTTCTATATCCATTCCTGATGAAAAGCAATCTCTTATTCCTACATCTAACGATACTCCCGTCCCATTAGCGGAGATTATATCTCAAGATGTGCCATTGATTTCAAAAGCAAATACCATCGAGCATGACAAAGTTGATATACTTTTCCATGAAACAACGCAAGAAAAGCCAGTAATTCCTTCTTCTAAAACTCAAGTAGAAACGCAAGCTGATATTCCATGTGAAATTCAATTACTCCCCGATCCTACTAATATCGCTAATCAAATTGTTCCTGCCAAGCCAATCGCATTAATTGCTGAAGCATTTGTGGCTAACACGGTAAGCACTTTAAATATCACTAATATTCAAACTATTTGTTCTGCTGAAAAAATTTTCGAAGCTCCCAAATATGATTTATCTCAATATAATACTGCTGAGGCCAATTATCACATAATCAATTCTAAGCCAAAATCTGTAGAAACTCCCTTGACTTTGACACTTGATCAACAGGATCAAACTGTTGAAGAGACCATACCGGTTGTAAGTACGGTTAAACCTGTTGTTACAAAGACTTTGGTGGATTCATCTCCCAAACATATAGAACCAGTTCCTACTGAAAACGAAAAGGTATACGAAATTCCACAATACAATATAGCTACATTCAAATCAGCTGAATGTAACTATCACATAATCAATAATAAACCAGTAATTGAAGACCCACAACAAATTATTGAAGAACCCAAAACGGTTGATAGTTCTGTTGATTCTCATACAATATCTGAATCAAAGACGGCATCTGCAAATTTGAGAGTTGAAAGTTCTAATACTACAATAATCGAAACAACAATAGAAAAAGCTGTGGATACTTCTACTAAAAAGGAAATCGAGGATGATAAACCTTCTGCATATAACTTCGAAGTTCCAAAATATAATACCCTAGAGCATAGGTATGCCGAAAATTTGTATAGAGAAAACCTTAACAAATCTGAGACAGTCCATGTGTCCATTGTTCTGCCTGCTGAGCCTGAAAACCTTCCGGAAACCGTTTCAGAAGACACTAAGACAACTGTGACTGTCACAACAAAAACAACTGTGACAGAAACAGTCACTGAGTCTGCACTTCTGGAGGAACCAAAGGCAGTGGAACTTGAAAAGAAACCAGAGGAACCAAAGGCAGTGGAACCAGTAAAGAAACCTGAGGAGCCCAAGAAACCAGCATATGCAGGCTTACCTGTGGATGACTCGAGTAGTTCTTGGATGGATGTTATGGATGAACCAATGACTTTCTCTGATGAGGAAGAAGAAGCGCCTATCCAAGAAATTCCAGTTGAAAAGGCACCTGTTCCTGAAAAGATTACTTCACCAACTGAGACGGTCGTTGTGAAGGATATTGTTCAGCCTGCTGAGCCTCAAAAGGATCTGGAAACAGTTTCAGAAGACACTAAGACAAGTGTGACTGTCACAACAAAAACAACTGTGACAGAAACTGTCACTGAGTCTGAACTTCTGGAGGAACCAAATCCAGTGGAACCAGAAAAGAAACCAGAGGAACCAAAGACAGTGGAACCCGAAAAGAAACCTGAAGAGCCCAAGAAACCAGCATATGCAGGCTTGCCTGTGGATGACTCGAGTAGTTCTTGGATGGATGTTTTGGATGAACCAATGACTTTCTCCGATGAGGAGGGAGAATCGCCTGTCCAGGAAATTCCGGTTGAAAAGGCACCTGTTCCTGAAAAGATTGAAACACCCAAATCTGCGACAGTCGTTGTGAAGGATATTGTTAAGGCTGCTGAGCCTCAAAAGGATCCGGAAACAGTTTCAGAAGACACTAAGACAACTGTGACTGTCACAACAAAAACTGTGACAGAAACAGTCACTGAGATTCCACTTCCGGAGGAGGCAAAACCAGTGGACTCAGAAAAGAAACTAGAAGAAACAAAGGCAGTGGAACCCGTAAAGAAACCCGAAGAGCCCAAAAAACCAGCTTATGCCGGTTTGCCTGTAGATGACTCGAGCAGTTCTTGGATGGATGTTTTGGATGAACCAATGACTTTCTCCGACGATGAGGAAGAAGCACCAGTCCAGGAAATTTCAGTTGAAAAGGCACCTGTTACTTCAACAATGGAGACGGTCCTTGTGAAAGATATTGTTCAACCAGCTGATCCCGAAAAGAGCCCAGAAACAGTTTCAGAAGACACTAAGACAACTGTGACTGTCACAACAAAAACAACTGTGACACAAACAGTCACCGAGTCTGCACTTCTGGAGGAACCAAAACCAGTGGAACCAGAAAAGAAACCAGAAGAAACAAAGGCAGTGGAACCCGAAAAGAAACCCGAGGAACCTAAGAAACCAGCTTATGCCGGTCTGCCTGTAGATGACTCGAGTAGTTCTTGGATGGATGTTATGGATGAACCGATGACTTTCTCAGATGAGGAAGAAGAAGCGCCTGAACAGGAAATTCCAGTTGAAAAGGCACCTGTTCCTGAAAAGATTACTGCAGCAATTGAGACGGTAAAGGACTTAGTTGAGCCGGAAATTATTTCCGATTTTGTTTCCGCCACAACAACAACAACGACAAGTGTCAGTGAAGATTTAGAGAGACAGTATAAATCAGAAACAGGCAGTATAAAATATAAACCAGCTTATTCTGTCTTGACACTTGAGGGTCCAATCGATACGTGGTCTAGCGTTTTGGAGGAGACGACACCAAGCGCAGTAAATGTTGCTTTCACATCGACATTGTCTGCAGATGCTCCAGAATTTACACCTTCTTATATGAAGAACGCATATGTGTATCAAACAAACACATTCCTTGCTAATGAAAGAGTTTACAACGAATTCATTCCTAGAAGTAAATTAGAGCAAGTTGTGGTACTTCCAAAGAAGCCAAAGAAAGCTAAACCAGCAAAGCGTCAAAAGAAGCCAGCAGATGAACCACAAGACATTCAGGTTGTATCTGAAGCACCACCCACTTTTGTCATGGAAGCAGAACATACAATCGAACAAAGTGTTTGGAAAAATAATCGTGATGGCAAGTCATATGCTGATATCTTGTTCAGTTCAGCCGAGGTCCCACTTACGGAAAAGCCGGTAATTGTGCATGAAGAAAAACAGACCATTGTTGAGCCCTTGCCCAAAACTGTGAAGCCAAAGGAGCAGACGAAGAAGCCAAAACAATTAAAACAGAAGTCAGTAGAATACATTCAAGAGAATTCAAGCACGGATAATTCGAAGCCAACTACTGAAAGCTCCAAAGAACCATCATCTGACGAGAAGGAAGTTCATAAATCGTCTGAAATAAGTTGGTCTGCCTTGGTACGAAGACCAGGTGAATGGTCTGACAATATATCGGCCAAGAAGGAATTAGTGCAGACGGCAAGTATTCCAGACCGTAAGAAACCGGAGAAGGAAGAAAAATCTGAACGGAAATCCACAAAAACGAAAAAGGCAAAGAAATCCAAAAAACCAATTCAAGAGACAGTTTCAACCACTTCAGAAGATGAAAAACAGGAGCCTGAAGAACCAGCACCGTCCACTCAAACAATGATAATCACACAAACAGAGACAGTCACAGAGACAGTGACGAAACCAACGGAAGATGAGCAACCCGAAGCGAGTGGATTTTCGTGGGCCTCATTGGTGAAGAGACCTGGAGAGTGGGTTGATACAACTGTAGCCCAGATTAAGACTGCAATAACATTGTCCACGGACAAATCGGAAAGTGAACGCAATGAACCAGAAAAACCACGGAAGGTTCGATCACAGAAGAAGGTCGATCGGATTGAGTCTAAGAAGCAACAGGTCCCACAGAAAAAAGAAAAGACATCTCAACCACCTGTCGAAGATGTATCCCCAATTGAAAAGGAGCCAGAAAGTATTTCACATGTGGAAAAGCCCATTGAGAGTAGTTCTGATTCATTCTCGTGGGCTTCTTTGCTCAAAAAGCCTGGTGAATTTGTCGATGATATAGCGTCTCGTAAAAAGCCAATAGCCACCCCGAAAATTGAACTAAAGTCAGAGCCTAGGGCTCAAAAGGAACGGAAGATTCCCAAGAAAGAAGCCAGGATTGAAAGACAGACAGTTGAGCCTAAGACTAAAAAGGTGCAACCCAATGTAGTGTTATCCACATCTGACGAAAGTGATGTTCCTGAAACTTCTTCGTCTCCAATTTATGATGAAGGAGTGACAACTTGGGCCAAGATTGCCAGCCAAATAGACAAAATGGCTGATTTACCACCCAAAGAAAAGAAAGAGTTGAAGCAAAAGCCAGTGGAGATTGTGAAACAACACACTGAAAAGAGAAAGCCTATACTAAAAGAACACACTCCACGTCCACAGGATCCGCACACTAGCTCCTGGTCATCAGTAGTAGGCCATCAAACCATTGACTTCATAGAAACAGAAAAGGTGACTCCAAAACCAGTTGCTGTTAAAAGGACAGAAAAAATATCAGTTAAATCCAAGTTGGTTACCGAGTCTCCAGTAGTCGAAACTCCAGAGGACTCCAAGTGGTCGAGCATTGATGAAAAATCTGAAGAAACAACGTACAAATCTTGGGCTGAAATGATTGACGATGGTGGCGATGATATTGTTGTAGAGAAAAAATCTTGGAGAGAATTAATCGAAGATGAAGTTGAAATTCCTCTTCTTGCTGAAAATGGCGATGAAGCCAATATTCACAAAATTATGGAAACCATTCAAGAAATTAAGTCTGACAATATTTCCCAAGCCGAAACTATTTCAGAATCCACTAAGACAACTGTCACAACAGAAACAACTGTGACAGAAACTGTCAGTGAGACTGCTATTCCAGAAGAGCCAAAACCAGTGGAACCAGAAAAGAAACTCGAAGAGCCCAAGAAACCAGCATATGCAGGCTTACCTGTAGATGACTCGAGTAGTTCTTGGATGGATGTTTTGGATGAACCAATGAATTTCTCAGATGAGGATGAAGAAGCGCCTGTGCAGGAAATTCCAGCTGAAAAGGCGCCTGTTCCTGAAAAGATTGAAACACCCAAACCTGAGACAGTCGTTGTAAAGGAAAGTGTTCAGCCTGCTGAGTCTAAAAAGGTTCCAGAAACAGTTTTAGAAGATACTAAGACAACTGTGACTGTCACAACAAAAACAACTGTGACAGAAACAGTCACTGAGACTGCACTTCCGGAGGAACCAAAACCAGTGGAACCAGAAAAGAAACCAGAAGAACCACAGGCAGTGGAACCCGTAAAGAAACCCGAAGAGCCCAAAAAACCAGCTTATGCCGGTCTGCCTGTAGATGACTCGAGCAGTTCTTGGATGGATGTTTTGGATGAACCAATGACTTTCTCAGATGAGGAGGAAGAAGCGCCTCTCCAGGAAACTCCAGTGGAAAAGGCACCTGTTCCTGAAAAGATTGAAACACCCAAGTCTGCGACAGTCGTTGTGAAGGATATTGTTCAACCAGCTGAACCCGAAAAGGTTCTAGAAACAGTTTCAGAAGACACTAAGACAACTGTGACTGTCACAACAAAAACAACTGTGACAGAAACAGTCACTGAGTCTGCACTACAGGAGGAACCAAAGGCAGTGGAACTTGAAAAGAAACCAGAAGAACCAAAGGCAGTGGAACCAGTAAAGAAACCCGAGGAACCAAAGAAACCAGCTTATGCCGGTCTGCCTGTAGATGACTCGAGCAGTTCTTGGATGGATGTTTTGGATGAACCAATGACTTTCTCAGATGAGGAGGAAGAAGCGCCTCTCCAGGAAACTCCAGTGGAAAAGTCACCTGTTCCTGAAAAGATTGAAACACCCAAGTCTGCGACAGTCGTTGTGAAGGATATTGTTCAACCAGCTGAACCCGAAAAGGTTCCAGAAACAGTTTCAGAAGACACTAAGACAACTGTGACTGTCACAACAAAAACAACTGTGACAGAAAAAGTCACTGAGACTGCACTTCCGGAGGAACCAGAAAAGAAACCGGAAGAACCAAAGGCAGTGGAACCAGTAAAGAAACCTGAGGAACCTAAGAAGCCAGCTTATGCCGGTCTGCCGGTAGATGACTCGAGCAGTTCTTGGATGGATGTTTTGGATGAACCAATGACTTTCTCAGATGAGGAGGAAGAAGCGCCTGTCCACGAAATTCCAGTTGAAAAGGCACCTGTTCCTGAAAAGATTACTTCAATAATTGAGACGGTCGTTGTGAAGGATATTGTTCAACCAGTTGAACCCAAAAAGGTTCCAGAAACAGTTTCAGAAGACACTAAGACAACTGTGACTGTCACAACAAAAACAACTGTGACAGAAACAGTCACTGAGTCTGCACTACCGGAGGAACCAATGGCAGTGGAACTTGAAAAGAAACCAGAAGAACCAAAGGCAGTGGAACCAGTAAAGAAACCCGAGGAACCAAAGAAACCAGCTTATGCCGGTCTGCCTGTAGATGACTCGAGCAGTTCTTGGATGGATGTTTTGGATGAACCAATGACTTTCTCAGATGAGGAGGAAGAAGCGCCTGTCCAGGAAACTCCAGTTGAAAAGGCACCTGTTCCTGAAAAGATAACTTCAACAATTGAGGCGGTCGTTGTAAAGGATATTGTTCAACCAGTTGAATCCGAAAAGGTTCCAGAAACAGTTTCAGAAGACACTAAGACAACTGTGACTGTCACAACAAAAACAACTGTGACAGAAACAGTCACTGAGTCTGCACTTCAGGAGGAACCAAAGGCAGTGGAACTTGAAAAGAAACCAGAAGAACCAAAGGCAGTGGAACCAGTAAAGAAACCCGAGGAACCAAAGAAACCAGCTTATGCCGGTCTGCCTGTAGATGACTCGAGCAGTTCTTGGATGGATGTTTTGAATGAACCAATGACTTTCTCAGATGAGGAGGAAGAAGCGCCTGTCCAGGAAATTCCAGCTGAAAAAGCATCTGTTCCTGAAAAGATTGAAAAACCCAAACCTGAGACAGTCGCTGTGAAGGATATTGTTCAGCCTGCTGAGCCCGAAAAGGTTCCAGAAACAGTTTCAGAAGACACTAAGACAACTTTGACTGTCACAACAAAAACAACTGTGACCGAAACAGTCATTGAGATTCCACTTCCGGAGGAGCAAAAACCAGTTGAACCAGAAAAGATACCCGAAGAACCCAAGAAACCAGCTTATGCAGGCTTACCTGTAGATGACTCAAGTAGTTCTTGGATGGATGTTTTGGATGAACCAATGAATTTCTCTGATGAAGAGGAAGAAGTGCCTGTCCAGGAAATTCCTGTTGAAAAGGCATCTGTTCCTGAAAAGATTACTTCAACAATTGAGATGCTCGTTGTGAAGGATATTGTTGAACCAGCTGAGCCCGAAAAGGTTCCAGAAACAGTTTCAGAAGACACTAAGACAACTGTGACTGTCACAACAAAAACAACTGTTACAGAAACAGTCACTGAGTCTGCACTTCCGGAGAAGCCAAAACCAGTAGAACCAGAAAAGAAACCAGAAGAACCAAAGGTAGTGGAACCAGTAAAGAAACCCGAGGAACCTAAGAATCCAGCTTATGCCGGTCTGCCTGTAGACGACTCGAGTAATTCTTGGATGGATGTTTTGGATGAACCAATGAATTTCTCTGATGAGGAGGAAGAAGCGCCTGTCCAGGAAATTCCAGTTGAAAAGGCACCTGTTCCTGAAAAGATTACAACTATCGAGACAGTCGCTGTGAGGGATATTGTTAAACCATCTGAACCCGAGATAAAGGAGTCTTCTCAAGTTCTGCCAGTCGATCTAACTTCATTTAATACATCCACCACCGTGTGGGATCAGAACTCATCATATGCAGACGTATTAAAGCATACAACGAGTTTTATAGAGGGTGAGAAGAAAAACGTTGAGAAAGTTACTGAAGTTAGGACACAAACCACAGCATCGATTCCAACCTCAGAAATTGTTGAGAATGTTTCTAAAAAACCAAAAGCAAAGAAAGACAAAAATAAGAAAAAGACAGTTGTTGAAAACAATACCAAAACCGAAAATGAAGTTATTACAAAGGCTGAAAATGTTTATCCAACAAATCAAGAAGTAGAAGACAAAAAACCAGCGATACAAACTCAAAAATGGTCTGAAATGGTCGACGACGAATCTATCAAAATTCAAGACCAACCACAACCGGAAAGTTTCTTCTCATGGTCATCTATAGTCCGCCAAGGAGCCGAAGAGCCTTTCACGAAAATTACTCAGCAGTATTCTGATGACTTGAAGGGTATTGATTCAACATCTACAATTCAAACTACCATATCTGAAGATGTTTCTGAATCTCGTTCTTCAGATTTTGCTCGGAATGAAAAAGATAAACCGAAAAAGCAAAAACCGAAAAAGGTGAAAAAACCAAGTACAGACTTCGTGGACAATATTGTGGCTAAGGAGGCAGTCAGTTCAGAAGAACTTCCATGTCCTGCAGGCACTGCAGAAATTGCACAAATTACTGTGGAAGATGTTCCAACACAGACTCAGTTGTGGTCATCTATTGTTTCACAAGCTGTCGAAGTTTCTCCGGCAATTGCCCCCGATGCGGCTTCTCATGACATACAGGACTTTATCCACAAAGAGCAAAGCTTCTCAACTATTGTAAATGACAAGCCTAAGAAACAAAAGGCCAAAAAGGAAAAGAAACCATCTAAGACTAGGTCGGTTCCGGATCCAGAATCTGTACAATTTGTGGAAAAATCGCCAGAGCTGAGCAGCCTAGAAAAACCAGCTGAAAATGTAACAGATTTGCCATCCCCAACTTTGTCGTGGTCTTCAATTGTTTCGAAAACTGTTGAAGTTGCTCCAGCAATTGTCGAAACTGAGCAAGTCGAAATAATAACCGAGACTGTTTCTGCTTCCCATGACATACAGGACTTCATCCACAAAGAGCAAAGCTTCTCAACCATTGTAAATGACAAGCCTAAGAAACAAAAGAACAAGAAGGAAAAGAAATTGCCACATATTGAGCATGAACCAGTCGTAGTAGAGCCTGTTGTTGTTGCAGAGCCTGAAGTAGTTGAAAAACCAAAATCAGTTGAAAATATTCTTGAAACAGAATCCACAACGCAATCGTGGTCATCAATTGTTTCCCAATCTGTTTCGGATTCTCCAGCAACCGTTGAAATTGAGCGAGTGGAAATATTAGCAGAACCTGTTCCGGCTTCCCATGGCATACAGGACTTCATTCACAAGGAGCAGAACTTCTCTACAGTTGTAAATGACAAGGCTAAGAAACAAAAGCCCAAGAAGGAAAAGAAGTCCCATAAGTCAGAACCGGTGGAAACTACCCTTGTTAAAGAGGTGGAGAAAGAAAAAGAGCCTGAACTTTTAGTAATCGAAGCAGAAGTGCCGTCTCAAATTCAATCGTGGTCTTCAATCGTTTCACAAACAGTATCAACAGAAACATACCATCCTGAAATAATTACAGAAATTGTTTCGTCGGCGTCTGACGCCATTCCCAAAGAAGTCAAGTTGCTTCCTGTCGCCGATAAACCCAAGAAACAAAAGCCAAACAAGGAAAAGAAAGTGTCTCAGGTTGAACCTCACAAAGAGCCAGTTGTCCCTCACAAAGAGCCAGTCGAAAAAGCAATTATTGTTGAAGAGACAAGAGATGTAGTAGAACCTAAGTCAGTTAAAAATGTAGAAGAAACTCAATCTTCAACTCTATCATGGTCATCAATTGTCTCCCAAACTGTTGATGCAGCTCCAGTAATAGTCGAAACTAAAACTGAGCGAATTGAGGTAATACCTGAGCCAGTTCCCTCCTCCCATGACATACAGGACTTTATTCAGAAAGAACAAAACTTCTCCACTGTGGTGAATGATAAGCCTAAGAAACAAAAGACCAAAAAGGATAAGAAAATACCACATAAAGAAAATGATGCTGAACAAAATGTTGTGGAAACTACCGTTGTTAAAGAACTGGAGAAAGAGAAGGAACCGGAGCCATCCGAATTTGTAGTAGATACGCCGTCTCAAACTCAGTCGTGGTCTTCAATAGTTTCACAAACAATAACAACCGAATCTCAACGTACTGAATTGCTTCAGGAAATTGCTTCCTATTCACCTGACGTTCCTGACTTTGTTCCCAAACAGGACACTTTAATTCCTGTTCATGAAAAGCCAAAGAAACAAAAGTCAAAGAAGGAAAAGAAAAAGCCCCAGGTTGAAGATCAACAACATCTGGTTGTAGAAAAAACTATTGTAGTACAAGAAGTTGAAGAATTAATAGAACCAAAATCTATTGAAAGTTTAGTAGGCAGTGAAACCTTACCTCAATCGTGGTCTACAATTGTTTCCCAAACTACTGAATCTTCTCCAATAATTGTGGAAACTGTACGAACTGAAATTGTAACTGAGCCTCAGACACAGGACATTCAGGCCTTCATTCAGCAGGAGCAGAACTTCTCTACTGTTACCCATGACAAACCAAGGAAACAAAAGCCAAAGAAGGAGAAGAAGACGCCTCTGCCAGAATTTGAGACAAAACCTGTTCTGGCGGAACCCGTCTTTGTCAAGGAGCTTGAGAAAGAAAAGGAACAGGAGCCAGTCGATAGTATTGTAGATACGTCGTCCCAAATACAGTCATGGTCTTCAATTGTTTCCCAAACAATAACAACCGAAACCCATCATACTGAAATAGTACCTGATGTACTGACATCCGCTCCAGATGTGGAAGAGCCCATTCGCAAGGAGGAGAGCATTTCCATTCCTGTCAAAGAGAAGCCTAAGAAGCAAAAGCCAAAAAAGGAAAGGAAACTGCCTCAAGTTGAACCTCACACAGAACCAGAACCAGTTGTTGAAGAAACAATCGTTGTTGAAGAGACGAAAGAAACAATAGAACCGTCACCATCTATAAATATTCAAGAAACTCAATCTTCAACTCTATCATGGTCATCAATTGTCTCCCAAACGGTTGACGTAGCTCCAGTAATAGTCGAAGCCGAAACTGAGCGGATTGAGGTACAACCTGTTCCAGTTCCCTCCTCCCATGACATAAATGACTTTATTCAGAAAGAACAGAAATTCTCCACTGTGGTAAATGATAAGCCTAAGAAAGAAAAGATCAAAAAGGAAAAGAAGTTGACTCAGCCGGAAACAGATACTGAATCAATTGTTGTCGAAACTACCGTAGTAAAAGAACTGGAGAAAGAGAAAGAACCGAAACCTTTCGAGGTTGTAGTAGATGCGCCGTCTCAAACTCAGTCGTGGTCTTCAATTGTTTTACAAACAATATCAACCGAATCTCAGCATCCTGCAATAAATCCTGAAACTGTTTCCTCTGTCGTTCATGAGGTTGTTCCCAAAGAGAAGAATGAAAAACTGAAGAAACAAAAGTCGAAAAAGGAAAAGAAAATGGAACATCAGGAAGAACCCATTGTTGAAAAAGCAATAATTCTTGATGAGCCGAAATCGGCAGAAATTGTAAAAGATAGTGAAACCATCTCTCAATCATGGTCGACAACTGTTTCTCAAACTTCTGAGGTTTCTCCGGAAATTGTAGAAATTAACCAAACTGAAATAATAACTGAACCAGTTCACGCAAATGCTATTCAGTCCTTCATTGAACAGGAGCAGAACATTGCTACTGTTACCAATGACAAACCAGAGAGACAAAAGCATAAGAAGGAAAAGAAGTTACCTCGCGAAGAACCGGAATCTAAACCTTTTGTTGTGGAACCGACCTTTGTCAAGAATCCAGAAACTGTCGCTAAGCCATTAGATACACTATCTCCAAAACAGTCATGGTCTTCAATAGTTTCACAAACAATTACAACAGAAACCCATCATACTGAAGTTGTACCTGATGTAGTGACATCTACTCCTGAACTACAAGAGCCCACACAGAAAGAGGAGAACATTTCCATTCCTGTCAATGACAAACCCAAGAAGCAAAAGCCCAAAAAAGAGAAGGCCATGCGCAAGGTAGATCATGTTCCCGATGTCATTGATATAACTGAAACACAGAAAATTGAGAAAGTATTGGAACCTATTGCTGTATCGGAAGAAGCTCCAAAAACTCAATCTTGGTCATCAATAGTTTCGCAATCTACTGAAATACCTTCAATAATCTCACAGGAATTCATTATTCAAGAACAAAAATCACAAGATGTGCCCCAAATACCAGAAAAGACCGTAAAGCCAAGAAAAGAGAAGAAATCGGGCAAGATAGAATCGGTATCTAAACCGATTTCGGACACTGTCGTTGTGCTAACAGAATTAGAGAAAGCTGAACCTACTCTGATTATTGATGAAATTCCATCTCACATTCAGTCTTGGTCATCGATGGTTTCGGAAGAAATTGATGTTCCATCGACTGACAACATCCAGGACTTTATTCTTCACGAGCAAAAGCAAATAACGGCTGTCGACAATATAAAGAAGCAAAAGTCTAGAAAGGAAAAGAGACCCGTCAAAGTGGAGCCAACACCAAAACAACTCAGTGAAGATAGCTCTGTTGTTTATGAGGAACACCACGAAATTGAACCAGAGACGTCATCCCCAGACTTCAATATTCAATTGCCGAAACCCATACCATCGGTATGGTCGAGTTCTGAGACTTATGCTGAAGTTGTGAGAAAATCTGGCTTTGCAGACAACACAAATATTCGGTATAAGGACACTGAATCTGCCCCTCAAAGCATTGAATACACTGAAAATTATCAACTTGTCAAACCAATTTTAGTCGTAGAACCACCACAAGCTTCATCGACTGTCAACGTCGAGGAATTCCCAGATCCTATTATACCATCGTCCACTCACACATTTGACAATGAACCAGTTGAGAATACTGAAAAGTCAATATCGTTGTCTTGGAAAGAAATGATGGATGATGAAGCGGAATTTGATATACCGTCCTGGTCGGATTCGCAGCCTATAGATACGACAGACTCAATAGTTGAAAGGCAATCTCGTTCAATCAGCCGACCAGTTATACAAGTCACCGAAGTTGCTACATCAGAAGAACAGCCCAGTCCACAGGAGGTTCATGGTTTTCTGGAAATAATTTCAAAGAAAAGAAATCGTTCGAGATCACGTTCACAACAGTCTCAAACTTCTAATGTGACAGAGAAACCACAAAAGAAGAAATCGAAGAAACCAAAGGAAAACAATCAAACTAAACCTAGCAAAACCTTTGTTGAACCTTCTATTCCAATTGAGGCGGTTAAAGTTGACACTACTCCAGTTGAGGAAGACAATAGCCAAACTATATCCGCTCCTATTCCATCGACCTCTGGTATGTCATGGGCGGCAATCGCTGCGCATAATGTTCCCGAACCAGCACAACAAATACGTCCCCTTCAAATTGAAACTAAAGAAATTACTTTCGAAAAAGTTAGAAAACCGACGATAGACAACAAGGTTATTATACCAATTACACTGGATACGGAACCGAAGACTAAGAAATCAAAGCAGAAGCCAAAGAAGAAACCTGCCTCAGATCTTCTAGATTTTATCAATGCAGAAAAGGAAAGTTCTCAAACGCCAACTCAATTGCAGCAAAAGCAAGAACAAATTGAAGAACCTGAGCCAGTCAGTTGGACTGCAACTCCAGAAAGCAAACCGGATAAGCAAGAAACAGTACAAGTAAATGTTGAGACCGTTGTAGAAACGGTTCTTTTGACTCAGCAAACTCCTTTGGCTCCATTCGAAAATACTGACCAACTCAAGACGAAACCACTTATTGAAAAAGCAATTGAAATAGTTTCGGACATCGTTGATTCTGTTGAAACTTCAGAAACTCCTGAGGCGATTCCAATTGCTTCAATCAAAACAGATAAGTCGCACAGAAAGCAGACACCTTTGGCTCCATTCAAAACTACTGAAAAGAACAAGTCAAAGCCAATAAATGAGGAAACAACCGTTTCGGAAGTTATTGAATCTGTCGAACCTACAGTAACTCAATTAGTCTCCGTTGCCTCAGTTGAAACAGTTGAGCCTAGTATTGAGCAGACACCTTTGGCTCCTTTCAAAACTATTGAAGAACCCGAGACAGAGTCATTAATTGAATTAACCACTGAATCCGTTTCGAACATAGTTGAATCTGTGGAACCTACAAAAGCTCCAACGACTGAATCAACTGACATAGTGGAGACAAATGTCGAACTGACCCCATTGGCACCATTCCAAACACCTGAACAGCCCAAGACAATCTCTGTCGTTTCAACTAAAACAGTTGAGCCTAATATTCCATTCAAAACTGCTGAAGAAAACAATAGCCCAGCTTCTGATTCGCAAACCAAATCGGATGGTGATCCATTTATATGTGAGACATCCTATTGGTCTGCCACATTGAAGCCGAACGTAATACCAGTCACGACAACAGCAGAAATCGAAGAGTCTAGTTCAATCGTAACTAAGAAGGATATCCCGATTACTGTTGATATACCAACAGATGTTATCCTTCCCGAAGTTGCAGTACAATCACCAATTAATCAACCAACAACATGGTCGGCTATAGTTCAAACTGAAACAAAAGTATTCCCATCTTCAGATTCCAAAGAAGAGGAACCTGCTTCGCCTGCATGGTCTACGGTTGTTGTAAGCAAAACAACAGATTTCCAAGATCCCAAACAACAAATTGATATCGAAAATCAAGAAACGACTACAACCACAACAACCTATGTGACCACAACAGTAACAACACACAAAGATGTCAAAACAACTGAGGATATTAAGTCCACAATTGAGAAAGAACCAGCATCATACGTTTCAACAGTGGTGACCACTCATTCCAATGAGCTGGCAATAGCCCCTGAACTCAATGAAACAATCATCATCCATCAAGAAGAGCCAGTTGCCCCAAGCAGCTTGGAAATACTCTTGAAAAATCTACACCTTGAGCCATACCTACTACATCCCAGATACGACATAATTGAGGCACAATACCAACTATTAAAATCAGAAGAGCGTCCAGAAATTCCGCAGCCTATTGTGGCTGCCGAATTTTCTGAAAAGGTGAATGATGAAATTTTAATAGATGATTATGTGATAATTGAACCCGAAGCATTGCCCGAACTTAATTCAGAGATTCTTGCTTATAATTTGTACCTTGATAAGGAAACGCTTTTGCGTCCCGTACCAAATAATTCCATTAGTCAGTTGCATTTGTTGAAAACCGAAGTAGAAACAGAAACCATAGTCGAAAAAGTCATAACTGTGGATGAGCCACAAACAACAGTTAAGGATATCGTTTCAGACAACAAGTTAATCGAACCGACAGTTGAGGAAGTAACAATTGAAAAAATACTACCTTCCGAGCCAATTGATTCCCCCGTTGAGCCAATATCCTTGCCGGTATTGCTAGCCCCAGAGGCGAGCAAACCAAGTGACTTACTCTGGCATCTGAGTGAAGACAACTTTAAGAAGTTAATTATTCACCACAGGCAAATTGCAGATGACCCGTACGGTCTATTTATCAGTACGACCACAGACTTGACTAATACGGACACAGATAAAACTCAGGAAACCCAGGACGATAAGCATAAGACTGACATCATTACTGGAACTGTAGTGAAAACAACTACGATAACTGAATCAAGCAAATTGATAACAGATCAGGTTGTAGATAAGACTGAATCAGAGACATCGTCAAATGAAAGCATTCCTACCGTTGAAGTGACTGCAACACCAACCGTCAGCAGCCTCGACCAGTTGCGTCTAAATCTGTATTCGGATCACTGGCCAAAGCCAAGCACCGATGCCGATTTATTCGAATACACTGTCGACATACTGAAACGGGATGATGTGGCAGGCGCCGATACAAAACTTGACAAAGACAAGAAACCCGATGATGTTATCACCAAGCCAGACAAAAAAGATGACGACGAGGACTCAGACGATGACGACGATGACGATGACGACGAAGACGGAGATAAACTGACTGTGCCTGATATCCGTAAGCCGCATGACGATGACGACAATTCGAACGACCGCGATCCTGGTAGTGGTAGCAGTGGCAATGCAACACCCACACCCGAACACGATGCAGCCCAGCATGAACAGAATCGCAGCTGCTCATCAGAGTATATGTCCACCGATCTGCCCGGCGGCGTCGGTCATTGGCGGGACCAAAGTACTTACTTGGCTTTAGAAGCCGAACCTCAGGTCAAAGTTGAATTGGCACCAACCGTAGAGAGTAAGAATGTTCTAACCGAAACTAAAACCATTGAATTGGCACCCTCTGTGCCAGTTGAGCAAAACAGCACGACCCCAACTCCTGAAACAAGTCCCCTACCCACTGCTACAACTTCAGCTAATGTTGCAAATGCACTAATCCAATTGGCGAGCGCCACAACTCACAATCTGTCCGTTGCTGCCACTGCGGCAGCATCGGCAGCACTAACGACAAAACTGGCAGCGACAAGTGCGATTCTGCCAGTTGCAGCAGCCGTAATCGATAAGTTTACGGCAACAACGACAACAACACCAGTGGAGACACCAGTCCAGCCAGAGCAGCAGCCACAGCCACAGGCGTTGACAGCAGCTGCTGTCGAGACGCCAGCAACAGTTGCCGAAGAGACAGTTAAATCTACAAAGACAACGACGACAACAAGCAGCGTTTCCGATGAGCAGCTGCCCGCAGCTCCTGCTCCTGAAATTGACAACACAAATGTCGTGAAACGCACCGTAGTAACAACTACAACTGTAACGACAACAACAACCAGTGAAACGGCAGAGGCAGCAACACCAAGCGGCAGCACAACGACAACGACAACAGTAACAACTAGCAATGATTTGCTACAACTACAACAGCAACAACAACAACAACAACGCGAGAAGGTGAAAATCACATTGAGCCTTCGTTTGTTCATAATTCTAATATTTGCAGCTTTTTTGTGTGGTTTTGGTATTTGTTCATGGCTTTTATACGGCAAATGCTCCTCATGTTGTTGTTGTTGCGGCGCTGCCAATACAGGCTGCACCTTGCTGCCACCAGCAACAGAAACGCACCCTGGCAATGGCCTACAATAAGGTCGCCCACGGGTTGCTGCTCTGTGTTGGCGTATACGGCTGGCGCCCAGACAATAGCAATTATAATTATAATACTTAAATACTAACGTAACACAATTGTTAAATTTAATATCTTATTATGTTCTTGATTTTCCTTTTTGATTTTCATTTATAGTTTCTTAAGATTTATGATTTGAATTGTATATGTTGTTTTGCTAAATGCATCCTTTATATAGTAATATACGTATAAGAGTAATCGTAATCGTAATTTTATGAGTTTATATATACACATCCTATCTACCTAGATCATGTTTTAACTCTCTACTAGTTGTTTGATTTTTATTTACCAAATGTTCCTTACTAACTGATCTTAACCTTTGTAAATCCCAGTAATACTACTACTACTACTAAAATCTAGTAGTTCTTAAAAGTCAAACTTAACAAAATAAAATACATATTAACCAACATGCACGTTTTAATACATTGAAATCTATTTTAAATATTTGCACAGTATTATTTTCGTATACACTGATTTGCTCCTCACTCACAAAAAAAAAACACAGATGCAAATTTGCACACAGTGCTGCTCAAAAGTTCGCACCCAACATACACAGTTTTTTCAAGCAGAATATGCTCATTTTTAATGTGCCACACATGCATACTTATGAGTTCATTGCCTTCTCTGCCGCCCTACAGCCCTCGCCAAATGTTAAGCATTTATATATATATATTTATATATATTTATTTCTTTTTTTTTTGCGGCATTTTGCTGTGCTTAGTTTTTGCTATAAATAAAGTGCAGCGTCTGGTGCATACATAAACATTTAGAGATCCACGCATTGCAGCCCGAATTACTGACTCAAAAATATCTCAGTGCGGCAGTCAGTCAGTGCTAAAGTGCTAGTGTTGCATTCATGCATTTTTAGTGTAGATCGCGACTTCAACGCGAAAAGTACGCATCTTATATAGTTTTCTATATGAAATTAAATACCTGAGATTACTTTGTGCATTTGGAGAACTGTGAAAATGTGAAAAGTGCAAAAGTATTAGAAATCCATCAGCTTGAAAATATACATATTATTTTTTACCCTGCTATACATATAAGTAAGTTTTTAGGCATAAAAGATGACATCCTCGGTACCATAAAGTATGTACATATATATATATATTTTAATACTTGCTCTTTATTCTGTCTGATTGTGATGTATAAAGTCCTAAATAAAATCATAGTTTTTTACGAGCTCAAGTTAATTACAAAATATTCACTTGCACTTCTCCGTAAATCGCTGTGAGCTAATTTTAATCTCATAAATAAGACAAATTCTTTGATTTCATCAATCTTATTTTATCTGTGATATTTCATGGCTCTTAAAGTAACTTTCATCAGTAGTAAATTATGTAAATTCATATTTCTATAGCTAAATCTTTGTATATATTTCATACTTTGTACTGGATATCTTACAGTCGGACTTATTCGGCTACATTTTTTGTTCATTTTCTGCAGTTTTACTTAATTAAGAATATACATATAATATAAATTTACCAAAACCACATAATTTTTATAAAAACCAATTATAAATGAAAGGCTTATTTTTTTTAAAAAAAGAATTTTCGCATTTGGTGCTTTTGTCTATCCGCTGTCCCTTTCGCCATTCTCATAATATGCCGTCCATTAAATATAAGATTTTTATGCTATTTACGCATGCGTTATGATAAATGCAGTTATATTTAAGCTACTTACTCCTTTTATTAAAAAGACAATTTTAAGGCCTATGCATTGCCTAAACTAATATATGGCCGTGCCTTGCATCCATTCCAAAATATTTTACACTTTGTTTCATGTAAATATGTTGTGTGTGTATAGAAGCCGACAACAAATATTTACAATGCTATATCTTATCGACTTATTTATGCAAAAGTTAGCAATGTTCCTTATTATTAACATGTTTATTAATGTTCCCCACAAAAAAAAAAAAAAACAAAAAACAAAATTCACATTGCACACATGCGACACAATGCAAAAATCATAGGATCAAATCACACAAGAACTCGACGAACTGCTACAATCGCTGTCAACAGTCGAGGATGGCATTGGAAATATGAACTACAGCAGCTTGGAGGGCATGCTTCAGGGACTGAAGGTAATATTATATATTGCATATCTTAAGCTCTCTAACAAACAATCGTTTTGGATGATGCCTTACCAAGCACGCTAACCCTTGGCAACCCTATAATATTACTATGCTTTTGTAGTACTTTTAGAGACTGTAAATAGTCGTAGCTTTTGTATTTTGCAAATAATAATAATAAGAAACGATTATTGGATGCTGGCGTGTGTCACACAATTCACATAACACAATCGCATCACTCCATAAGAAATCGTACATTCCAATATTACCGATAGAAGAATCTTATTAGAATATTCTTTCGTTAGTATGACCCAATGTTTTTATATATATAATTACAAATTTATATATATTTTTTTTTAATATATAGTAGTCGGGACTTTTATTGTCTTACTATTTACGTGTGTAGGTTTATATTCAAATATTGTGTTTCCCTTTTTGTCTGTTTTGAAACACTTTTGTTAAATACGTTTTTTTATGCCTGATGCGTAGCTAATCCAAAGCAATCTGGAAGTACACGAGAAGGACGCACAGCACCTTAAGGATCAAGCAAAGGCATTGCCCACAGATCCGGGCACAGAGCGTTTGCTAAACGAGACAGTTGACCGTATTGATTTACTATTGAGACGTACGCAGCAAGGCATTACCATGATAGCTGTAAGTGGAATAAAAATAATAATAATAATTTAAAGGTTAATCTTTTGCTTTTTTTAAGAACGCCATGCATGGTCAGAAGAAGCGTGAGCAAGAAATCGATGAGTATCAGCAGCATTTGTTAGAGCTCGAACGCTGGATCAATGAGGTATCCGCCGAGTTGGCCTCGTTTGAGCCCACAACAGAGAGCAGTACCGATGAGCAGGTGCTAAAGTTGCAGGTGGAACGCAGTCAGCAATTGCTGCGCACTCTCAAGGAGCGCCAGCAGTCCATGGATGATTTGGTCGAGCACACGCGCCAGCTGCAATCACAACCAGATGTTTCACCATTGGCCGACACGCTTATGGAGCAGTTACAGAGCATTATTATCATATTGCGGGAACAGATTACCATTGCCACAACGCGCATCTTTACCATTGAGAAGCGCATCGTTGAGCTGCGCAAGGCGAAGAGCGATGATGCTCAGCGCAAGCGCATTCTAGCAGATGCACAAATTCAGCCACCAGTTATGGTCAGTGCATCGCCCGAATCCATCGAGTCCAATGAAAACACAATTGACTCCAGCTCTATGCCCGAGGAGGAGATCAAACCAACGGGTGTTTATGTGGAGACACAGACTTCGTTCAGCTTAGAGCAACCACAACCACAACCAGAGCCACAGCCGCAGGTTACTACAAGCAACGTTGAGGCTCAGACTAGTTTCCAGGAACCGCAACCAGCTGCGATCATTGAAACTGCGGAAGTGGCATTGCAAACAATTAAGGAGCGTCTGCCGACAGAAAACATAATGGTCACACAAACGCTTCAGCGTGGACAGGAAACTATTCAGATTGATACTACGCTGAACGAGAAAGACATACACGGACAGCCTGAGGATGTGCAAGTCGAGGCACGCTATCATCAACAGCCCAAAGGCGATGTGGAACGTGCCACTGAGTTAATACTGAAGAATGTGCCACAGTCATTTGAGACCACATTTGTCGAACCCGACGATACCACAACTGAGGTGGTTGTTGGCCCCGATGGCACCAAGCACATCGTCCTAACGAAGGTGACTCGCACTCGCCAGCAAATTGTGCAGCAGCAACAGATAAGCTCCATTGAGACCGCCAGCGATTCTGATGGAAACATTGAAGTCAAATCGACAGGTCAGATAAATCTAGAGAATGTACATACGACGGACACAACAGCTGATCCACAGCAAAATAAGTTCCAGACTGTGGTGACCCAACAAACTCGTGGAACCATATTGGATGGTTCCCAACCGGAGACTGTGACCGTCAGCGAGTTCGAGTCGGAGCCGGTAATCGAACAGTTTGAGCAGCTGCTATGTCCCGATGAAGAGGGTAAACTGCAGCCATTCCGTGCTGAAGCCGGTGAATCCGTAATGCAATCTCATGGCAGCAGTATACACACTGTGGTGCAACAGGTTACCCGCAAGGTTATCCGCAAGAGTCGCAAGATCATCAAGCGGATAGTCATCATTGATGGCAAGGAGCATGTTACTGAGGAAATTGTTGAGGAGCCCGACGAGATTGAGATGATGGAGGAGGAAACAATGCCACATATCAATGTCAACATTGTGCGCACCGTAAATGGAAATGTGGTGAGCGAAGAGGAATTCCAGCGCATGATGCAGCAGCCGGGCGTTGTCATCGAAGAAGTTGCCACGGAACTGTCTCAGCCGACAGAAGAACCGCAGCAACAGGTATTTGATATTGAGTCTATCAACATCTCCAACACAACAACAACAACCACACCACAACAACAGCAACAACAAGAACAACCCGATAAACAGACACCACCAACAACTGCAAGTACAACAGAAACGATCAAAGAAGCACCAGTAGAATTGCGAGCACCTCAAGTAGACATTGAAGAAACCGTAGTTGTTGATACTACTAGTCCCGTTCATGTTACAGCCGCGGAAGTAATTAAGACAACAACAACGATAACAACATCTCAAGAAATCGCACCAACAGTAACAACAACAACAGCAATTACTGAGCCAGTGGTGCAAGACTTGAACGAAATTTGGCCCTTGAAGCATCATCTGCAACCCTCAAACATTGAATTATCCCAGCACGTCGAAAAGCCGTCATTACCAGAACCAACCGCACCAGATACGTCAATGCCCGTTGAAGACATTTGGCCAACTAGCCCTCAAACTGGTAACTCAGTCTCGCTAGAGTCTTACGAATTTGAGCCGGCATCAACAGCAGCTAGCAGCATCAAATCTGAGACTGAGCTGGCACCACAAGAGACTGAAGCACAACCAGAACCGGAGCAGCCAGCAACAGCAGTTGCCAAACCAAAGACTGATATAGAAAACTTCTTGCAAGCTGAACAGGCAGCTGCCTTACCCATTGAAAAGCCTAAGCCATCCAAAGCACCTTTGCAACCCACAACAGAAGATGCACCACTACCACAGGCTGCTGTGCAAGCACTGCCAGAGCAGCCTGCTGCAGAAGAGAAACAGTTGGATATGCCGCAAAAGGACATACGCGTTGCCACACAACTCTTCATTACTGAGGAGTCTGGTTCCTCGAAAGCCTACCAGATGACGGCACCATCAGTGGAAGTCCCTGGTGTTGGTGTTCTGAAGGTTGCCTTGGGTTCAACAACAGAACTCGATGAGTCTATTGCTAAACAGCCCGCTAAGGTTACCATGACTATTGTAGAGACTGTATCGGCACCTCTGGATCACGACGATGATGCGAGCTCTAAGCGAAGTCGAAAGAAAAAGAAGAGAAGAGATGTTGGTCAAGTCAAACCATCTCCAGAAATAGCACCAGAATCAGCACCAGAACCAGAGACAGTGCCCTCTCCGGTTGCCGTTTCAGACATCGAACCGGAGTCCGTGCATGAAGCAGACGAGAAGAGTGCTGCAAATGATGACGAATTGCCCATTTCATCTGACCATTCGCCACGAGATCACACCACTAACATTGAATCCGAAGGCAAGGTTTGCCACGAATCAATTGTGGAAATAAGCACAGAGAGTGACTTATCCAGCATTGAGATTGACACAAGCGTTAAAGTGATTGAAGATTCTGTTGTTCCCTCACCCACAGAGCTGTCACGAGATCCCATCACTGAAATCGTCATACCAACCGAGGTGGTAGAGCTTGCTGCTCTCGAAGATGTGGAGCAGCAGACGACGCCACGTGCGCCGACACCAACAGCTACTGTTGAGGTTGAACAAGATATAAAATCTGTTCAGACTTCACCGGAACACAAGCCACAACTCGATGAGATGGCAGTGCAAACAAGTCTTGACTTGCAACCGAATAACCAGGAGAACGAGTCGCAGACTTTAGTTATAGAAATAACAGAATCCGAAGCCCAAACAACGCCACGTGACGACGCAGAGAAGATTGAGCCCATTGTAACGTCCAGCACTGAAATGCAAACTGATGTGAGTGGCCAGCCACGGGAAACAGTGGAGATCTCTAGTCAAACCGTTGTAACGACAACCATTGAAAAGGAGCTGCAAACAACGCCCAGAGAATCGCCACGGCAGGCTGAATCAAGTAGCGATGATGTGGTGGAACCACTTGTTCAAGAATTGGTTAAAGACATGACCATCGATTTGCCCACACCAACAGCGGAGCAATCTACAACCACTGAAGTGACCTCAACCACAGAGACGCAAATGCAAACAACCACACCAGAGCCAACGGAGCAAAGTCAACTAATCGAAATGAGCGATATCCAGACTACGCCGCGTGAGCCGATCTCCCTTGAGGACACTTCACTGACTGCAACATCGATTTCCGAACCATACGAGCTGGAGGTGAGAACCACAGTGGCAATACCAGCTGATTCAGATACTTCAGTCGTTGAGCCCACACTGTATGAGTACACGCAAACCATGCAGTTGCCAAAGCCCGACAAGAAGACGCGTAAAGACAAAAAGAAACAAAAGGGCAAATCTGTGGCGGCTCTTCCAGCTAACGAGGCAGACCAGCAACAGATCAGTGTAACCGTTGAAATAGCTCCAGAATTGCTGTCCGAAACAGGCATTGTGCTGTCAACCAATCAGCAAATCGAAGAGGTACCACATCTGCCCCCAACAGTCGACTCCGAACCAACCCAAGTCGATCCACAGAAGCCGCAGCGTGTCTCATTGCAAATCACAAAGACAACTGTCTACGATGAGTATCCTGAGCTGCCGGTGCACATAATCGAACAAAACAAGGTTAGCATCGCCTCGCAAAAGCCACGCACCACTGGACCCACATCCTCGGTGACAATTGAGGAGGTCGCTTCACCCACCGAAGAGCTGGTGGTGCCCATTACGCCGGGTCCCGATAATTTGAATGAGGAGAATATCTGGCTAGCAGCGACGACCAGCAGCATAGTGGACAGAACACCGATGGACTCCTCTCAAGCGTTTATCCTGAGCGAGAGCAGTCTGCAGTTATATCCAGGCAAACAAGACGCGCAACCACAAGTGAGTTGGGCAGAAACCAAGGCTGCAATTGGCAGTCGAATTCAACAGCTGAAACAGGCGACTCCACAGCAGACGCCGACTCCTTTGAGCGATGTGCTGCACCTGGCCACACTTTCAGAGCAAATCAAACAGGTGCCCAGCGAGCAGCGTCTGCAGGAAGTCGATGAGGAACTGCAGACCTTGGATACGGCCATACGAAATGGAGATCGAAAGGTTATACACACCACAGTCATCACGGTCATTGAGAAGGTATCTACTTGGCTTGAAACCATCGAGTATCGCGTCTATCTCATTCGACAAAACTCAAATGAAGGCCCCTCCGAGCAGAAGCTGAACAATTACAATCAGCTGAATGATGAGCTGCACACAATTAAACAGAATGTCAACCAGCTAGAGGGACAACTGTCTCAAGTGGACGATCCAACTGCTGGACTCTTGCAATGTGTGGACACGCTCAAGGAACACGTTAACGCCGTGGAGCAGGTAACACAACAGAATCAGGTGCAGGACAAAAAAGATCTGGACAAGTGGATAAGTTTCGAGCTGCAGTACAGAGAAGTCGCCGCAATGCTGGAGTTCCTGCAACGTCGCTACGAACATGCTATCACCGAAGAGCATCCGCTTTCAGAAAAACTGGCTTTGCTTGATAATCTGGAAAGGGAGCATACGTCGAGCCAACAGCAGTTGGGTCAACTCATGCAGAGTGCACGCTTCTTCCAGCGCGACTATCCCGGCAAGAAGATGCCGCAAGATGTGTACAGTGCCTTCGAGACGAGCAAAAATCTTGGTAACAACATTGAGGCCGAGCGGGATCGTCTTCTTCAGCTGCAATCTCTGGCCGAGGAATACGAACAGACGCTTAAGGAATTCACCAACATCACTGTGCTAGCCGACAAAATGATGGAGAGCCCGATTGTATCCAGTTCGCTGGAGCAGCTGAACAACGAGGTGCAGAAACAGCGTAAGTTCTTTGTCAATCTGAGCCACTGTCGCGCCATGTTGGAGTCTCTCGAGGAAAACATTGACAGCGAGACCCGCGAAAAGCACTCGGAACTGCACAAGGAGCTCTACCAGCGCGCTACCCAGCTACTGGACCGCGCATCCGAGCGCTCATCAAAGCTTGTGCAGGCTGCATCCCGTTGGACAGTGTTGGAGAAGGGAATGCGCGATGAGTTGCAGTGGCTGCAAGTGGCACAGCAACGTGTGCCGGATCTTTCGGCAGTTACCTCTGCCGATTATGAACAGTATGCGACGCTCTATCAATCCCTGAGCAATGACATCTCCCATCATTATGTAAAAATGACACAACTCTCGGGCATTGCCAACAAACTGCAACAACTGGTGCAGGCACCAAATCTGGTCGAGGAAACCAACGATGCGCTTATTGTGCTGCTCAAGCTTCGTGAGGAGGTGGCATTATATTTGCATCGCCTGCTTGTCTTCAAGGAGATCTGGGTGCAGTACGAACAGCAAACAGATAAAATGGAGTCATTCGTGCGCGAGGCAGAACAGGAACTGCGACAGATTCAAATACCCGCACAACCCACAGAGCAACCAATTCCCCATATGCGACAATTCTGGGAGATTAAGGCACGTTTCGAGCTGCATAACAACATACGCAACGATGCGAGCCACAGCCTGGAAAAGTCCCTGCAGGTCATACCACTAGCCGATGAGATGCTGCAGCGTCAGTTCCACGCCCAGCTCGAGGATCGCTGGCAGGCAGTTGCCCAAGCAATCGAGCAAATACAGCGCAACATTGTCGACTGTCTGTCGTCGGAGGACATTGCTCCCGATGAGAAACTCAAGCTGGTGGAACGAGAGCTGCAGGAGATCTATTTGACAATGACAAGCATGAAGGGTGTCATTAAGAACGAGGAGGAGCTCAGTCTGTACATTGAACGGGTTCAGGTGCTGCGCACCCGAGTCGGTTTCATTGGCAACGAACTGGGCCGCATTGGTCTGCAGGAGCCGGCAATTGAGCCCGAAAAGGTTGGCGAACTCTTTGCCCTCTCGCACAAGATAACCACACAAATTGCCGAGGAGCTGGAGTTTGCCTCCGTGTTGAAAAATCAACTACAGGCCATACACGAAGGCATCAGCAATCAACGCAAGCATCAGGCCAAAATCTCAGTAATACTGGATGAATGTGAAACCGCCGAACGCCAGGGCGCTGATGTCATCGAGAAAGCCGTCGCTGATTGTCAAGGCGCTGGCGAGGAGCTCGTTGCCAGTTGGCAAGAGATAATGCGCATACGCCAGATGCTTCACACACTGCCAATGCGTCTCAAGATGTCCGTGTCGCCGGTGAAGCTGGAACGTGACATCTCCCAGCTGCAGGATGACCATGCATTCCTCGAGAGCAAGTGCACCAACATTATGGCCATACTACGCAATCGTCTGGCACTCTGGCTGCGCTATGAACGCCAGCTGGAACTTGTGCATGGATCTGTGCAAGAGACGGACTTTATGATGGAACTCATACGTGTTCACGGTCAGGTTGACTACGAACGCCTACGCAAGGCGACTGAAAGATTGGAGGTAAGTTATAACCCCCATTTATTAAAAATTACAAGCAACGTATATTGACCAAATCAAACGCACTAAAAACTTGAGCTCTTATTGGAAAAGTTGTTATGGTTTTATATTTTGTATTATATACATCTTTATAAAAGAGGTCAACCTATTTTTGTTTTTCTAAATTCGAATAACAAGATTTGTTATTCTTTTGTGTTGAATTTGATTTATGACTTTTGGTCAGCAGGCAGTCGGGTAGGTGGCAAACAAACCGTTTGCTACCTGCCTGAACATGCATATTATTGTGAGCATTTTCTTATCAGTAATTATCAGCATCTGCTCGAAATCGCCTACATAAAAACGACTTGCATTTTCCGAATGCGTTCAGTGAAGCGCACTCATTCAAATAATCAACAACGGTTTAACGTAAATTTCAATTGAGTCGCTATTTTAATTAAAAGAGCAGAAAGCACCGCAACCACTGCGCAGCTCTTTATTAAAGCTCTCTCTTGGAAAAAGCTCTCTTCGTGCTTCGTTTGAGTTGTCTATGATTTGCTTGCTGCCAACAGTTGAAGTTGGCATCGAAGCGCGCGCGTTGCTCGAAAATTAGCCGTTTGAGAACTTTTACTAATATTCGTTTTTTTTTTTGGTGCGTGTCGCAGGGACTTGCGGGCGATCTGCACAGTCGGGAGCAGCTATTGGACGAACTTAAGGGCGCTGCCAAACCGTTAATCGAGAGCTGTGATGTGCAAATTGTTGAGCAAATTGAATCGTCCGTACAGGATGCAGTAGTTGCCTGGAATGATACCACCGAGAATCTACAACAATTGTGCACACGCTACCAGCGAGCCGTAGAGCTGTGGGATAAGTACCGTAACGCCTCTGCTGCCGTCAAGAGTATTATTGAACAGCAAATGGATACCGTCAAGTCCTTGGAGCAGCCATTGGATGCCATGCAACATGCCAAGGTAAGTGCAGCCAAGAATGGAATACTTTTCCACCAGTCGTATAATTGTAGGTGTGTGTAGGTGGTTAGTTAGACCGTCACGATTTTGGCGGCAAAAGAAAATACAAAACAGGAAACCAACAACGCTTAATTGCACTACACTTGCCGGACCACTTAGGCTGGGTAGTAAGTCAGTCAGCCAATCAGTCAGTCAGTCTGACGGTTTGACTGTCTGACTGTCTGTTTGTAATTACATTGATTTTACACACGGTTCGGCTCGACCCAATCAATTTTGGACGTGTCTATGTAATCGCTCGTAATAGTCCATGGAAATCAGCTAACTTTGCACCTACCACGTCTTGTTTGTGTCATAAATTATTATGTTTGACACCAAACGACATAAAGACCGTCGAACACTTGGGGCGGATAGAAAAATGTTGTTTGAGTGTTCGTTTTTTGATTTCCGTTTTATTTGCTTTAAATATTAACACATAGTTTTGTTATTTATGTGTGTTTAATGATCATTAGGGTCATTATACAGAAGCCCAGCAGCGACGCAGTGTAATTATTATCGGTTTACATAGGTAGCAATAGCAACCCAAATGTCATTTCTCATGACGAAGTTTATCAACCTGCCCCGCCGGGTAGCTTAAGCTGTGTGTTTATTTAGCTGCTTTGTGGGTAGAAAACACACACGAAAATATAGGAACAAAATACATATTTGGAATGCGCATAAAGATAGTCTAAGCGTGTCCGAATCTAAAGATAATTATACAAATATTTCTTAATGCTGAGCTGAGTGTAAGGTTTTCAATGTCACAAAGCGCCAAAGCGTTTGTTTGCCCCATTTTTTAAATTTGTTGTGATAAGGCAAAGCATTGCTGAATATTTCACAGATGATATCATAGGGCATTTAGATAGGGCCGGACGCGTGCTCTTTAAATTTCTAAATGTGTATAGTCGCGCTAGATCTACATAAATAGCACCCATTGAGGGCTGGCAGCTGAGGGCTGCGGGTGACCCGTTTTTCTAAATTGAAATTGAAATTGAATTCGAAATTGAAAGTGCACTCGTCGTCACTTGTCACTTGGCCCCAGCGCACTAATTACGAATAGAAAATGCACTCAGTACGGGGCAAACGGAATCGAGTCGAATTAATTGATAAGCAGTATTTGTTCTCGTAATTAGAGGGCTACACGATCCGACCCAGCCCGGCCGGCTTGAGCTAAACACATTTAATGTGCTCTCTTTGAGCTAAAAATATACACAAATGGCATTTGCATGCATAACGAAATCATCTGGGTGATATGGATAATCCGGGAATATAATGGTCACAAAGATTAGAACTTTCAGAAACTGAATCACTATTTGTGAGCACACTTTTGCATGCTGTGTTTTCTCAACATTTGCCAGATTTAGACAAGGTTCTATTTATTTACACTTTTTTGACACATATAAATAACAATAATAAATAAAACACATTTTTATGTATAAATTGTTTTTTATGCCAGGTCTACCAAGACAATCTCAGCACACAAAATGAACGACTATTGGAGCTGCGCGATATTGTGGCGAAAATAGCTGCCGATGTTGGTCTGGATGCATCCTCCCTAATGCAAGGTGAACTGGATGCGCTGGGTCAGCGATTGGTAGAATGCAAGGACGCGATTACAACGCTGGCGAATGTGGCCGAGACACAGGATAAGGAGCGCAAGGAGCTCGACAAGCAGGTGACACAGGCCAAGGTTTACTTCAACAATGTGCAGCAGGTGAGTGCTCCGAGCAAACTAAACTCAATTCGGGCAATGGAAGGAACCATCTATCGATTAGGGTATACTCATTAGTCTTATAGGCCAGAGTTGGCGTGCGGAAATCCCCAGTCTAATTCTGATGAGGTCCAAAACAGTAGCGTCGGCATTCGATGTTTTTGTTGTTTTTGTTGTTAATACATTATGAAGGACATGCTATTTTAAGTGGGTTAAAAGTTGAAAAACTTTCGCTGGCTTTGCTACTGGTTGGTTTGAGCCACAGTTGCTTAGTTTTACAATGGTCTTTATTGATTGTTGAGAGGCGTGAATTTGTGATTGGCTTAAGTGAAGGCATATTTAATTTTTATTGACTACATCGTCACATCAATTTTTAAGCAGCCTGCCCCACAAACTTAACATTTTTCCCTGTTATACATCTCTTACATATATAAATTTTTTATATATATTGGGAATTCATTGATTAAAATGTAATTAGTGGCAAACAATTTAAGAGCTGTTAAGTTCATATTTTTTATTTCTAATCAACGACGAGCTTTGTGGTCATCGCCATGGCTCCACTGTGCCATTATTTGCCACAAATTTTCACATGCTAACCAGTCGTGTCTCTTTGCCGCCGCCAACTTGCCACCCCCCTCCCTTTCCGCCCAGCAAGTGTGTGTGGCCAGACAGTTGAACAACGAGCGCATGTGTTGTGTTGCATGAGGTCATTGCCAGTTGGCGGAAAGAGTTGCAACGTTTTTATTTATACTCTGCTCCCACTGGGACATAAAGTACACAACACAAAAAGTTCTTGTTTCTCCAGTTAATAAATAAACTAACAAAACTACAGACCAAAAATCCCCTTCCCGTCAGTTTAAAGACTTGAATTTGGTCTTTAGAAATCAATAGATTTTAGATATGAGTAAATTTTAAAATTAGAATTAAAATTAAATTAAATTAAATTAAAATAGAAAAAACAGAGTATCGCGAAGTGAGTCGTTTTTAAGTGGCAAAGTTGGCAACACCTTTTTCGTTTTTGTGGCTATTTGCTGCCTATTGTGAAGCCGTTGCAAAGTTGGCTTTAAGTGGAGACGGCGATGTGATTATTAGGGTCAGGCCAATTAGCCATGTACAAAACGTTGCAGCATATTGGCCAACCTGTCATCATACATCATAATTCTAACACAATATTCCAAATAATAACTAATAACTAAAACGGTTTCTATTCTCGTTTTAGGATATTGCACGCGGCGAGCCAAAAACGCCAAAGGAAAGCGAGGAACAACTGGCCGCTTTGCGTGCACATTTGCAGACCTTGGCCCGCACCGAGGAGCAACTGCGTCAGTTGCGTGAACGCCAACAGAACAACAATGAGCTCTCGCCTGTGGGTGGAGCAGCAGCAGCAGCCGCCGCGGATGATAGCATTCTGGAGGTGCTGGCTATGTGGCAGAAGATATTCCAGGATACGTTCCAGGAGTATCATCGTCTGTCCACGCGCCTCGCTCGCACCCAGAACAGCTCGGAGGCACTGCGTCTGTGGCGTCAGTACTTGCAGCATGTGCAATCGTTCCTAGCCTGTGCCATACCTGAGGATTACAGCAGCCTGCGCGAACAGCAGCAGCTCTGTGCCATCCATCAGAATCTGCTCATCTCGCAGCAGAGCGTGCTCTCAGAGACGCCACTCGAATCGGAACTCTCGGAGCAATACAAGGCTCTTACAAATCTGCACAACGAGACTCTGTCGCGCATCATGCAGCGCAACGATGAACTGGAGAGTCGGGTGAGCGGCTGGAATGCCTATCGCCAACAATTGGCGGCGCTGCTCGACTGGCTGCGTCAGCGGGAAGCGGAACGCAATGCGCTCCAGCTGCGCTACATACATCTGAAGCGTGTGCCCCATCTGAAGGCACGCATGGACGCACTACTCATTCAACTGGCTCGTGGAGAACAGCAGAGCGCCGCTCTGAAGGCACAACAGCAACAGTTGCTACCATACTGCGACGATGCATTGGCCACTGCGATGCGCATGGAACAGGCAAGCATCAATCAGCGGATTAGCAACTTGCGTGCCGCCCTCGAGACGTGGCAGAACTTCCTCAAGCGCATCAAGCAGCTGTCCGAGTCGTACGAGCAGCGTGTCCAGCTGCTGCAGGATGAATTCAGCAAGGCGCAGGAACTGATTGAGGATAGCAACTTCAGCGATACATCAACGCCGGCGGAGATCGAGCAGCGCTTGGGCGCACTGCGAGCACAGCGTGTTCAACTCAGTAGTCAAACGCCAGCGCTGGAGAGCCTCACAGTTAGCCAGGAGGAGCTGAAGGAGTGCATCAGTCCGCATGATATGAAGGGCATAAGGCAACGCAGTTTCCTGCTCTGGCAGCAGCATGCCGATCTCGATTATCAGCTCACCGTGGCCATCAATGCCATCGAGGAGCGTCTCGCCCTGCTGTCTAACTATCAAACCCGTTATGCCCGCATCTCACACTGGCTGCGCGGATTGGAGGAGCGTGTTGAACGTGACGCCGATGTCGCAGCAATGACAAATCCGGAGCAGGCAGCCAAGCAGCTGGAGCAGCAAATCAATGGTGAACTCCAGTTGCGCGACAAGGAACGCGAATGGCTGCTCTCCGCCAGCCGTGAACTGATCACTCTGTATGGCGAAGCCACGACGCAGGCGCAGGAAGTGCGCGTCCAAGTTCAACAGCAAAGCGACGCCCTAATCGATCGCTGGAATCGCTTGCAGTTCCTCTGCAAGCAGCGGGCCACAAAGATTGGCGAACTGAAACAGACGCTGCTGCGCTTGGAGGAGCGCATTGCTCTCATCCGTGCCTGGCTATTCGAGGTGGAATCGCAGCTGGACAAGCCGCTTAGCTTCGAGAACTACACGCCGAATGTGATCAAAGCGAAGCTGAAGGAACACGAGCAAATCCAGCGATCCATCGAGCATCACAGCAGCAATGTGGGCGAGGTGCTCAACCTGGTCGAGATGCTGCTCAATGATGCGGACAGCTGGCGCACACAGGTCAACACAACTGGATTGGCCTCATCCGCCCAGAATCTGGAACAGCGTTGGAAGAACGTTTGTAGCCAGTCGGCGGAGCGTAAGACACGCATACTCTCCACATGGAATTTGCTGCAGGAACTGATCAAACTGACCACCGAGCAAAAGACCTGGGTGGCCAAGCAGGAAGCTCAACTGGCCAGCTACGAGCGCGATGATAAATTCGTCAACAAACAGAAACTGGAGGCGCGGCAGCAGGCACTGCGTGACAAGCTGGAGGCACTCGATGCCGAGTCGGTGAATCTGCGTCGTCTGGAGCAAACATATGCCAGGCTAACAATGAGTCCGGGTGTGGAGCCAGAGAACATCCAGAAGCTAACGATGCCCACCAAGGTGATGCTGAGTAAGTGGCGTGTCTTGGCTCCACGCTTCCATGCGCTCCTCGATGCCATTGACAAGGATGCCAAGCTGATGCGCGAGTTCAACAACTCCCAACTGGAGCTGACCAAATCGCTAACAAGCATTCAAACATCGCTCGACCAAATGCCCTCTACGGATGATCAGCAGGCCGAACCCAAGGCGGTGCTGCAACGCTTAGAGGGATTGGAACGCAAGCTACAGCAGACTCAGCAGCAGATACAGCAAGCTGATGCCTTGGGCAAAGAAGCCGAGCAGCGCAACAAAGAGCAGCCGGCACAGCTGACACATCTGCTCAAACTAATCACAGAGTACACAACTCTGTGGCAAACGGTGCAAACGAATCTTCTCACTCGGAAGGCCAGCTGGCTGGCACGTGCCGCCTCCATGGCTGGCGCTGCTCTGCCCGTCAACGAGACACATGCCAGTGTTCAGGTGAACACACTATCGCAGCGCAAGCTGCGACAGGCGCAACTGCAACGGGAGACGTCTATAACGGCCAAGGATGCGTACATCATGGAGCTGCAGACGGCGATTGCCGAGTGCCAGACCAATCTGGATGAGCTGCAGCGCACCATTGTGGACAAGACACGCAAGCCGGGTCCCCAAAAGATTGCCAAGCTGCTCAGCAACGCACAGTCCTCAACGGAGCTGGTGAAGCATCTGAGCCATCTGCTGCTCACCGAATGCCAAGCGGACAACCAAGCTGCCCAGGTGGACACCGTGTCAGAGCTGACTCTGCGCTTCGATACGCTGCAGTCGCAGTGGAAGGCGCGTCAACAGCACGATCAGAATGCAAGGTATGTTCATCAAAATGCCATATTCCTTTATTTAATTTATCGATAATTATATCGATTCTACTTTTGTACTAATCAAATACTTGCAAACTATCTACGATGCAGCTCGATATCTTTCCTATCCCTATTTCGTCTAATCGGAGATATTATTGGCTCACGTTAAACAGTTTAAGCGAGATTAGCAATTGTTTTAGATTCCCCATTCAGAAGTTGAATCCATGCCAAGATCAGTAAAACTGGACATGGATTAGCAATTCATAATTTCTTTTTTGATTTGTCAATTAAAATTTGTTGTTCATGATTATAAATACAATTTATTTTAATTAATATTCATATCCCTTTGTTTGAAAATCATATTTTATTAAAGTCTTTAATCTTTAATTTCAATGTTCTCTCTTTTTTTGTGTGTAATAGAAAAATAGAATCTAGAATCTTTTGTGCATTTAGAATTACGTCTGAAAAGAAGTTTTATAATTCAAAAGTATTTTCTCAACTATAAAGTAAGTAATTGAAAGTTGTATTTCCAAGTTTTGATTCAGTTTCCCCAAAAATCCAAGAGTTTCATATTTAAAATATTTTCCAACGTCGTTTAAGAATTTCTTAGTTTGCAAGTATTTTCCCTTTACATGTTACCTGTTGTTTTTTTTTTTTTTTGGGTGTGTGTATTTTATATGGTTATATTGGCTAACAAAATGTTTTATTGCTTTATGTCTCGCTCTTGCTCGCTCACTCTCTACACACACACACTACATACACACACACACGCATTTGCGAACCTGCGCATTCATGATGCTCTGCATAACAGGTGCCTTCTGCCTGCTGCCTACAAATACACATGCATACAGTAAGTGTTAACCAAATAGATTGACATAATTCTACCTGTGCATTAACCACAATAACCCAAAACTCAGGCAAGTCTCCTCGTGTTTATTGTTCTGTGTGCTCATCATCCACCAAAACAAAAGCTGGCAGTTCCTAATTTTATTGGCTGCCAGTCTCCAGGGTGGAGCACAGTAAACACTTGGAGCTTGCCTGTGGCAATGCTGACCACGACTTGTTACCAGTCAGCAACATGCAACAGCTTTGCAAGTTAACATTGCTAGTAAAGATTTTCAAGTGGTTCCCTTTCTAATGATTCAACTTTATTTGTCCATAGTGAGGTCGGCCGGCTAACGTGTCCGCTCTGCACGCAACGCAACTGGCAGCAGATCGACAATGATCTGTGGCGCTTGGAGCAGTGGCTGCTGTTCGCCGAAAGCACACAGAAATCGCAAACGGCACCGCCTTCAAATATTGAATTGTTGGAGGATGTGACTCAGGATCATCGCGAGTTTTTGCTGGATCTGGAGAGTCACAAGTCGATCATCTCGTCGCTGAATGTCGTCGGTGATCATCTGGCCACACACACCCTGGACACGGAGAAGGCGCGTCAGTTGCGCTCCCGTCTCGAGGCTGATAACGAGCGTTGGAACAATGTGTGCATCAATGCCACCAAATGGCAGGGTCTGCTGCAGACGGCGCTCATGGGCAACAGTGAGTTCCATCAGACAATTGATGAGCTCGTTGATTGGCTGCAGCGCACCGAAAAGAATATCAAGGCCTCCGAACCGGTGGATCTCACCGAGGAGCGCAGTGTGCTCGAGACAAAGTTCAACAAGTTCAAGGATCTGCGCGCTGAACTGGAGCGCTGTGAACCGCGTGTCGTCAGCCTACAAGATGCAGCCGACCAGCTGCTCCGCTCTGTGGACGGCTCCGAGGAACAGTCCCAACACACCTATGAAAGGTAAGTGTAGCTGGCGCCAGTACCGAGGGCGGAACGAAATAAATGCCTGGGTGCCACTTGTGCTTCCTAGAAGTCCATGTCAGAGAGTTCGAGAGGGGGCTAGTAAATGAGGGGCAATTATATGTTATTGATTGGTTTTAAAGTATTTGCATCTAGTAAAAACTATGTTTTTGTCCCCGAGAATATTTTGTAGAAAGTAGAAATGTAATATTTGAAATAATCGTACAAACTTTTCCTCTAAAGTAGTTTCTATTTTTTTAAAATAGTGTTTGTTCTAAAATATAAATTATAAATTTAAGTTTTAACTGAGCTAAAATTGAATTGCCTTGGTTTTAAAAACTATCTAAAGGATATATTTGACTATAGTAATTCATACATAGTATTTGCACCTCCTGCTTTAACTTTTGTATAATCGGCACTATCTGTTGCTTGCACTTTTATTTAACTTAAATTTGTTATTATTATTATCTACAACACCTTTCAACACATTAATTAAAATTTTCATGTGTTTACCTATCACAAATATATTACAACAAAATTATACTAAAAATGTTCCTAAGAACAATTTCCTTTTGGCATACAAAACTTTTGCATTTCTTACTTTTCGACGTAGCTTTTTTCATTCAAAAATAGTCAGAAAACCACATTCTTTTAGCCTAGAAATATTGTTTGCTTATTATTTTAATCAACTTTATTTTGAAACATTTTTTTTGCTTAAATATTTTTGTGTTTGCTGTTTTTTGTTGCGTGTATTTGATTTATGTTTTTTTGGTAGTCCAAAATTTTTTTCGTCCGCCCATTCTAACACTTCATCAAAACTGACAACGCCTTGAGCCGCCTGCATATGTTTTAAATTTTCTAGAACCCTTTCCAGATTGACCGATCTCCGGCTACGTCTCCAATCCCTGCGTCGCCTCTCCGGCATTTACATCGTCAAGCTGGGCGCCGTGCTCGGCTATGAGGGCGACAATTTGGGAGTACCGCTGCACATGTTGTCAAGTGAGGTAAGTGCTGCAAACTTAGATATTCAATAGTTAACACAATTAAACGAGAATTTGTCCCGAAACTCCCAATAAAATGTTTAATTTTGATTTTTTTTTATGAGCGCACCAAAGTAAGTGAAATAATTGGCTGTAAACAAAATATACATTTTATGTACTATTTTCATAGTGCGTGAAATGAACTGAAAATTTACAAATACAAAATATAATGATTTTATTTTAAACATTATTCAAATATTTGATTTTTTAATTTTATTATTTTTTCATTCTTTCTTTTTTTTATATTATGCCATATCTAGCTTTTGGATAATACTACATTATCAACCTCTTCTATGCAGGCCGCCGCACCAAACACAGAAAATGCAAAGTAAATATTCATAGAACAGTTGTTTAATTTTTAATTCAACGTCGTAGTTTAGTTTATCCTTTATATTTTCAAATTTAATTTTAAAGCAAATATTCGCACAAGTACAAACTGTAGTTGCACTTGATCTTTAAGAAATAAATTGTAGCATGCTTTGTATATTAACTTAAGAATTATGATTATCGTTTTTCTAATATTTATATATGTATATCTGCTGCTTCCACAGTCCCGATGGCGATGCTGCCGATGGCGATGTCATCAATACCACGGTACTGGCGCGCGGTGCTCGATTCCTCGGGCGCGTTGCACGTGCCTCCCTGCCCATACAGGCGCTCATGTTGCTGCTTTTAGGTGTGGCAACACTGGTGCCCCACGGTGAGGACTACACCTGCATGTTCTCCAATACGTTCGCCCGCAGCCTGGAGCCGATGCTATCCTATCCGCACGGACCGCCGCCAACGTAAACAGTTGTCAGTTGTCAGTTGTCATTGGATTAGTGCAATAAATGCACATTCAAGTCCAGAAATAACAGATATACCCCTAGAATATATATAAACAAACAGAACACAAAAACCTACACGAATATGCCTTCAAATTAAAAACAAAATAAGAAACTATGAATGAAAAACAAAACAAATGATGTAAGCAAATGTTTGTACACAAAATGATTGTACATGATGTAATAATGTAAGAAATGTACGTTCGATAATTTTGTCATATAAATTTTTGTAATTTGCCACATTTTGATGAGAATTTGTAATTTAATTTTGGTAGCTAGAGACAAAAAACAATACCGAACAAAATATGTACATAATAAGCAAACTACTCGACGAGCAGAGAAACACTTGATAAAAAGATTATGAAAAGAACTAACGACTTGTAACGAGAAAAAAAAACACTTTTACAAAGAAAAGAAAATAAGAAAACTTATATTAACGATATATACATTATACATATATATTTGCACAGCAAACATTTATATATATTAATATATATAACCCAATGCCCAACATTTTGTATATAATAACTAAGCTAAAAACACAAAAAACGAATGCAAAAATACGCACACGAAATAATTACTCAGCAGCGCCCGCTCCTCCAAAGCAACGAATGAGAGCAACTGCAGCCAGCGGCGAGTCCTTGCGAATTTCGTGGAACATTTTTGCACGGACTGGCCACAAGCTGCAACGGCGGACGGACAAGCCCACAAGACAAACCATGACCCATAGACCAATTGTCCAGAGTGCTAACCAAAAGATAATCCACGGCAATCAGCTACACGTCTATCTCCCAAAACTCAAGGCGTTGCAGCTGCTGCTGTGCGTTAACTTTTGGTCAGGACACTGGACGCCTGATAGCCAAATACTGCCACTGAGGGTTAATACAGTTGCCATTGGCCAAGTTCTCTCCCACGGCCTTTGAGGAGCTGGTTAATCAAGCACACCCGCCACAGGTGACAGACCGGCAGCATTTGGTTCTCGGTTACCTCAAAGCATTCCTGAAACTCATTTCCAAAATTTCTAACCATAGATCAAATCAAAATATTGTCCTGTCCGTCAGCTTGCTCATGCACTCTGCAATGATCTGTATTTGCCGCAGAGAGCGGGCGCGAACGGAGCATTGAACAAATAACGAAGCAAGTGTCCTATGCCGGTGCTAAACCAAACTACAAACAATTTTTCTAATTACGAAGATTGTTCGTTTAGTTGCGTATGAAAATGCATAAAAAGAACCTTAAAAAAAAAATAGCAAACGAAAAAAAATGTTGAAAAATTTTGCAAATACTAAAAATGGAAAATTATCCATCCAGTTAAAAAAAAATCCTTTTTGTTAATATTTTTTGATAATTATTATTCTATATATTTGCCTTATCATACATATATATTTTTTATTATTTAACGCCTCGAGCAGTTATTGAGAAAAAAATACAATATATATTAATTTATTAAGTTTACACGATATATACTTTAATTAAGTTGATTTAAATGTTAACTTTTGTGTGTTTTTTGCTGCTTCTGTAATATGTAAGATTTCCTTTCTTGTGAACAACTGTACCTTTATGCATATATATTAAAGAAATATTTAAAAATCAAAAAGGAGTTTTTTTTATTTCATGAAATTTTCTTCTCATACATATTACATTTCAGAGTATTGTAAATATTTCAATTGTTAACTTCTACAAATTATAATAATATTCGTTTATCCATCGGTCAATGATAGCTGCCTCCTTCTGGCGAGCGTCGATGGCGGATGCGGGATCTAGTGGATTGCTCTCGCGCAGATCCAAGTGATGAGCGCCCTCTGGCAAAATGATGATGTGAACGCGATCGTTCGGTGACTGGAGGACGCCGCCACCACTCCAGGGGTCGAGCAGACCGTTGCTAAAGATAATGTTGCTGGCAGAGACCAGATCACGTCCGCCATAGCGTAGCACAATGTCAAATGGTTTGGGTGTGAGTTTGAACTTTTTGTAGCAGTCGGCGGACACTTCTTTAAAATCCCAGTTTTTGGTGCGGTACATGGTGTTGCTGCTGTTGGAGCAGAATGGCATCACCATCTGGTTGCACGACTGGATATCCCATCCGGCGCTGTCGACGGTGGCACTGCTCGCATTTGAGTTCTTGTAGTCGACACATGGAGCGCTGCCCGTGTAATTTGTGTAAACAGCCAATGCACTGGCCATGGTACTAACCAGATCTGCGTCGCCCGAATGTAGATCTTTGAGATAGAAGCACAATTGACGCACCGGATTGGCGGGCAGTGGGGCTAGAAAATTGGTATTGTAGGGGTAATTGCACATGGCTAGATTGGCATACACATCCTCCAAGTAGTCCATAAATTGATTCAAATCATTTTCGTTCTTGATGGGATCACATAGATGAAATTTTTCGGCCAGTTGCTTCTTTCCGGCATCTGTTGCCGCCATCGTTTCGAATGCATGCCATGATTTCCCAATATTAGCGCTGCAATTGGCATTGTAGGCCGTGTTGAAAATCGATGTGGTTATCTTGTCAAAGATGTCGCAGGGTGTCAATCCCTCGAATTGGAGAATTGGTGCCGAGGAGGCAAGTGCACCAACCACAATATGTGGATACTTCATGCGAAACCAGGCGGCCAACATGCCACCATAGGAGCCACCAAATGCCACCACAGGCAACTGCCGTCCATTGCGCAGAAATGTGATCAACATGGCATAATCCTCCAGCGTCTGCTCCACTGTGAAAAAGGCCAAATGCTCGGGTTTGCTGGCATTGAAAGTGTCACTGCCAAAGGGCAAAGATTTTCCATAATATCGATGCTCGGCAAACACAACAATTGCTTGCTGCTTCTTGGCCAATTCCCAGACGAATCCGGTGTTCTTTGCAAACCACTCGATGTCGCCCTCATTGCCAGTGTAGAAAAATATCGATTTGGGATTCGACTTGTCTGCATACGACGCGTTGTACAGATAACGGATGTTAAAGCTCTCGTTGTTCAGAAAACTAAAGTGATCCAATGGCACTTGAAAATTCTTTGTTTCATATTCGAATATCGTTTGAGCGCTTGTCGCCAACAATAACGTCGAGAACAGAACAGCCCAAATGAATACGTACATCTTCGCTGTTGGTTTGCTCCAAAATAATTACGCAGTAGACCCGTTTAATTCGACTAATTCAAATGCCTTTGTCTTCGCGTGTCTTCGCTCATCTGTACAGATAAGAATGTTATTTTAAGCCGGTGTTAATGATCGAAACCATTGACTAGAGTTGCTTAGTAGCTGCCCAACAGTGCCATTTTGAGTTTAACAGTCATTAGTGGCACGGAGTTGCCAGATGTTGTAAATAGCTTACAAATTGTTTTTATTTTTTATAGATTTTGTTTGTATCTAATAAACGTACATTTAGTCTAGCAAAAATGTTTTTCAATTGTCTGCATGCGAAATTGTTTTCGTTACAGGTTGCCATTTTAGTAAGTAAGGGCTCGCACCATTGACAAATATTTGGTTGTCGCATAAGCTAAGTTGCTCCCAAGGAAAATACTGTGACATACTTTTAGGAGCAATTTTTAGGGCACACAGACCAAAATCGTTGATCTTTTACAAAGGCAGCTTAAGTTTAGGTCAACAGACAACATACAAATGTTAACAATATAATTTTTAATATTCTTTACTTTAACCAATATCAATATTTTAATGCCAGATTTGCTATTTTAACAACACATATACAACATTTCTCATTAGTGTCACTTCAAATAATATTAGAAATTCGTAGCATCGAAATTATTTTTTAAAAGTTAAATCCCAAACTTCGAGCAGTATTTGGGGAAAGATCAACCAATGCGTCAGCCTTTCCGTAAAGCATCCGTACATATTGCACTTCTATTAATATTCGAGGATTTAACCGGATTGGGGAACATAATCGCGACTGGTCTTTATCAGTGGATCTTGTCCAGCTACTTGGAGGACATTGAGCGACGCTCGCTTATCAGCTACGTCTCCTCCTTAAACGGTTCCACATGGACACTCTGCAAAGGAACGTCACAATCAGTTGGTCGCCGAAGATGTAGAAATGGACTTCTTCATCTTCGCCGGACAACTGATTGTTACGTTCCTTTACATCTTGTCCATTTGGAACCGTTTGTGGAGCAGTCATATCTTTGTTAATAATGGAGATATTGATGTTTTTCGCTTTTTTTTAATTTTTAAAACAGTCATATCTCCGTTAATAATGGAGATATTAATGTTTTACGCTTTTTATTTTTTTAAATTTTTAAAATTGTCATATCTTTGTTAATAATTATTTATTTCAAAAGCAATGTTTTTTTGCCAATCGCGCGAAGCCAGTCGATTTTTTTCGTGCATGCATCTAGCAAAATTCACAAATTTTGGATGACTTCCAGCTCCAAGAACCAGGCGCACAGAAATCAGCTGGTGGTTTCTAAACATTACTAAAATAAACGTAGCATACTTTTACTGCACGCCAAAATCATTTTTCGGCACCGCGTAAAAGTATGCAATGAAAAATTTGGATCTTAAAATTACATGCAATAAAAAGAAGGCAATGTATTTTAGTATTTGCTGAATTTTGGCCCTGAAAGTATGCTTTACTTTTATTTTGGCACATAAACAGCAACTTGCTGCTGATTTCTGTTCGCCTGGTACTTGGGGCTGGAAATCAACAAAAGTTTTGAATTTTGCTAGATGCATGCACGAAAAAAATCTCGAATCGAAAATCAAAATAGATCCTGCTGCTGACAGGCCATGTGAATGTGAATACTTTTGAATAAAAATTTAACAGCAAAAAAAAAGTATAATAATCCGGTTGATCCTAAAATCAATTTTTAAAACTGTCATATCTTTAGAAATAATGGAGATATTGATGTTTTTCGTTTTTTCTTTTAAATTTTTAAAACAGTAATATCTTTGTTAATAATGGAGATATTGATGTTTTACGCTTTTTTTTTTAATAATTTGTAAGACTGTCATATCTTCGTTAACAATGGCGATATTGATGTTTTTCGCTTTTTTTTTTAAATTTTTAAAATTGTCATATCTTTGGAAATAATGGAGATATTGATGTTTCTCGCTTTTTTTTAAATTTTTAAAACAGTAATATCTTCGTTAATAATGGAGATATTGATGTTTTACGCTTTTTATTTTATTAAATTTTTAAAATTGTCATATCTTTGTTAATAATGTAGATATTGATGTTTTTCGCTTTTTTTTTTTAAATTTTTAAAATTGTCATATCTTTGGAAATAATGGAGATATTGATGTTTCTCGCTTTTTTTTAAATTTTTAAAACAGTCATGTAGATATAGATGTTTTTCGTTTTTTCTTTTAAATTTTTAAAACAGTCATATCTTCGTTAATAATCGAGATATTGATGTTTTACGATTTTTTTTTTAATAATTTTTAAAACTGTCATATTTTTGTTAATAATGGAGATATTGATGTTTTTCGCTTTTTTTTTTCAAATTTTTAAAACAGTAATATCTTTGTTAATAATGGAGATATTGATGTTTTACGCTTTTTATTTTATTAAATTTTTAAAATTTTCATATCTTCGTTAATAATGGAGATATTGTTGTTTTACGCTTTTTTTTTAATAATTTTTAAATCTGTCATATCTTTGTTAACAATGGCGATATTGATGTTTTACGATTTTTATTTTTTTAAATTTTTAAAATTGTCATATCTTTGGAAATAATGGAGATATTAACGTTTTTCGCTTTTTTTTTAAATTTTTAAAACAGTCATATCTTTGTTAATAATGGAGATATTGATGTTTCTCGCTTTTTATTTAAATTTTTAAAACATTTGGCTGTTCTATTCCTGCCGGCGCCAGTTCGCAATGTAGCAACCGAACCAGTTTTGCACCCATCACCTGCTTAAAGAAGAGCGCCGAGAACAGCTATCTACAGGATCTCAATAACAAGGATTGGCCAACGCTATCGCTATCAGTTGAGGCGATTTACACAAATGGATGACTGGCGGGATATTCGGCTGCACTTTGGCAATATTTTTACATACTTTTCTAATTCTAATTCTAATTCTAATGACTTTGGAGTTTCTGGTAAGCGAGCAATCTGCATAAAATTAAAAAAATATATTTTATTCATTGGTGTTTTTTTTTTGTTTTTTTTTTTTATTTTCTGCTCACGAAATGGCTGTGATAATGGCGGGCTCATCGACGAGAAGGCCTTTCGCTGGTCATGGTCAAATATCCGCGCAATGTGCGCTGCGTCATCATAGGCGACGACGACGTGGCTTCCGACGTGGCACCAGATTCCTATTGCCATTGCGAGGAGGCCGCAGCAGAAACATGCGATAATTGCGCAGAATAAAAAAAAGATAGTTATACATTTGAATAAAAATATATTTTGTTTTATTTATCTTGTATTTATTTATTTATAGTGCTCTATTTAAATTTATAAAAATTAAATATATACATTTTGTATTTTTTTCTCTTGTAATTATTTATTTATAGTGCATAATCAGAAACTATGCAGTTATTATTAATATTAATAACTAAACAGTTTTTTTTTAGAACTTAAGACCAAAATATTTGGTATAAATTTGATATATATCAACAAATCTAGTATTATTTTGTGAAAAGCAATATGCAAGTGTACATAAAAAATGGCGAGAATAATATTTTACATATATATAACGGTATCTACTGCTAGTCCTAAAAAAGTGACATTTGAGGTTCTTTCGTTTTCCAACACTAGTTGTGACTTACAACACAGCTTGTGGTAAAAGCTGTTTTCATTCTATCCCTTTTGTAAATTTCATTGTAATTTGGAAGTTTAATTAAGTCAGTCAAAATAAAGGATCAATTAAAATGTTACCAAATGAACCACATATGTATAAGGACGACGAGGATTTCAACTTGGCTAACGACGATCAAGAATTGCTCAATGCGTGAATATACAAATATTTAATATTTCTTTAAGAGATACTAACAATAACAAAAAAACAGCGCTCCGAATTGTCATACCAACTCGATAGATGACAATGCAAATACATCCGATTCAGGAACATCCGATACAGAATCCGACTCATCGGAATCGTCGAGTGAGGACCAAAATGAAGAAGCGTAAGATTTTTACTTATTTATCCCATAGATATATATTTATTTTTAAATATTTTAGGGGCTACAATTTAAATGCCGATACGACAAGTGATGAGGAGGAAAAGCAGGATGATGAGGAGAAGAAGCTGGATGATAAGGGCGAAAAGCAGCAGGATGAGGGCAAAAATGAACAGAATGAGCCAGAAAAGCAGGATGCAAAGTATTGGGTGGAGAATGAGGATGCAGATGACAAGGAGGAGAATGAGGATGCAGATGACGAGGAGGAGAAGGAAGAACAGGAAGAGGAGGAAAAGGAGGCAGAGGAAGAGGATGAGAAGGAAGAAGAGGAAGAGGAGGAGAAGGAAGAAGAGGAGGAGAAGGAAGAAGAGGAAGAGGAGGAGAAGGAAGAAGAGGAGGAAGAGGGGGAGAATTGGTCCAACAACATTACTTATATTGATCGCACTCCGTAAGTATTATTTACATATCTTTGCACAAAATACATTTTTGTGTTCGAGCCAAGAAGGAAAACTTGAATGATGACTTTGCAAAATGTCGAATACATATCTGAACCGGCTTTAGCAAAACCTATCTTATTCAGATCCCTTATGCAAATATTACTATTACAATAATTACCTATATAATATTTTATTTTACAAAGAATATTTGAATGAAATTTGAAATTTACAGAGGTAGGCAATTTAGTGAGGTTTACTTATCGAATGAATCCTATGGCATTCCAATGAATTTCCTTGAGGATGATCCAACCGAAGATAAGAGTGTGCAATATTTAAACATTGACATGGATCAGTCCCCAATCGATGGTTTTAAAGATAATCCTGAGCTGGAGGTGGTGGAGCCCAATGCGAACACGCCACCCATCAAAATTGAAGAAGTGCACCCAATCGAGGTGCAGCCAATGGAGGTGCAGCCAATCGAGGTGCAGCCAATCGAGGTGCAGACAATCGAGGAGCAGCCAAACAGTGTGGAACTGGAGACAATTGGGGAGCTGCAGCCTAAGCTGGAGAAGAAGAAGAAGCACAAGCCAAAGACAAGCCGCAAAGCAGTGCAGCCCGAGGACCTTCCAAATTTCAACCTGAAGGAGTCATCGGCACAGTCACGTCGCAGATCGCTCCGTTCGGCAAGTCGTCGTGCGGCTCCAGTTAAATCCCTGTCAGCAGCTAAAACAAAGCGATCGCGCAGTCCTTCCCTGAAAGCGAAGGACAAGTCGTTGCCGCCACCGAAAAAAACCAAAACGACGCTTGGTCCATCGCTGGCCATTAAAAAATCCAATGTGAAGGTGAAGAACAAGCCAGGGGTGAAGATGGCCCGACCCATCGAAGTGTCCGAGTACTTTATCCAAGTCTCGGCCAGGTTGGTCAGCGAACGTGTGAATCTGTTGCCATTTCTGCACCTGCGCCAACAAGTCGATCTCCTGGTGGACAAAGCAATAACCAAGTCCCAAGCACAACGCAAATAGTGAGTCCATAGGGATCTAAATTGTGTTTTATATATTCTCTGGTAAACAAATTATAAATAAAATTATTAAGGCAATTATTAAGGCTGCTCGCCATAAGCACTAATCTGATCTTGGTCAGATAGATCGGAGACAACAGCACTGCTGGTGCTGATCAAGAGACGGCTGGGCATTTCCCCAATCGATGGCATTGAATTACTGGACGACAGACCGCCCAGGCTGGAGAACGAACTATAATCCTCCTCCTCCTCCTCCTCGCTATTTAGACCAGAGTCATTGGTCGTCTGCGGTTGTGATGCTGATGGGGATTCATTATTATCCAGATTAGGTGGCTCATACAGCGCACGTTTCGCATTAATTTCGTTGTTGGTGTTGGCACCGCTGGCCGCCCGCTTTAGAAGCGGGCGCTGCTCCCGCTCCAGATTCCAGTTGAGCTCGTGATGCACCACAGCCTGCACGGTGATCCGTATGGGATCAGTTGGAGGACTCTCGCAGTCCCGTTCAAGATTTGATGGCCAATTCGATGTTGTTGCAGTTGCTGTTGACGTTGCTTGTATTTCCGGCGGATAGCCTATCATCGTCGAGTTGGCCATCATTTGGAAATCAAGTTCGCTTTCCTGCGCAAAAACAAATTTGATTATTTCTTCATTTATTTGACATTACTTCATTCAGTTACCAAAAGAACGCGTTGAATGTCGAAGCGTTCCATGTAATCAACGGATTCGCTGGACAATTCCATGGCCAGCGCCAATTCACGCATCTCCACCATTTTCATGCCGTCCTCGTAGACGCCTGCGTCGCTGAGCGCCTCCTTCAATTGATCAAATGCTTTACTGCGCAGTTGCATTTTTATTTATTATTTTATTTGATTTTTTCGTTTGCAATGCTTTTAACAAGAAGCGCCGTTATTTGAACACTCATACACATGTACCGGCTAGCGATGTGCGTTATTCTAAAATTGAACTTATCGATATAATTGGTTCTCGGCAAATATCGATATCTGAATGTTTGGTTTTATCCAAGTGATAAGTTGGACTTATATATGCATTTTTCTAACTCGCAAATTCTCTGCAACGCTATCAATTTGCATATTATACTTATTAGATATAATAATAATATAAGCTACAAGAGAAAGTGATCATATTGGAAACACATTTAATAATATAATTTAATTATCAAATTAGCAAATGAATAATTATTTACTTATTATTATTACTTATTTGCATTTAGGATGCAGACCGTTTATAGTGTACAAGGCCTTACATTGCATTCCATTTTCTCAATTTTCACTACTGTGGCGCCCTAGTTGGGCCAAACAACTGCTGGTTTCCGTCCCTGCATACAAAATAGATTTATTGCATACTTTAAGCTGGGTGTTCTATTAAGCGACGAGCTTTCGCTTTTGCAGCATTGAGCTTGTGACAGTTAGCACTGCTGTTGACGTTCATCAAAGCTGCAAAACAAAATGAATAAAAAACTTCGCAAAAACAAGACGTACAAATTATATTTTTATGCATTAGGTTTTTTTGGGGGTTGGGTGAGCTCTAAATTTGTGAAGCTGTTTTTCACTGCTATAATAAATGCGTCTCTGTTCGCTCAATTTGCAAGGCTAGTTGCACTTGGGATCCCCGACCACTGACCCCCGACGCCTGACCCACAACTAATGCCACCCAAAAGTTAAATTTGAACAAAAACTCAAATCCCACTTGAAGCCAGTTTTTGCACATCTGCATTAATTTTACCCACACTCGAGGGTATTTTTAAAGTACTTTGTGCATGGAAAATTTTATTTATGACATTTCCTGCTAGTCTTATGTATTTCATAAGGTTGATAAATTGTCAAAATAAAAATAAACTTTGAAGATAATGAAAGCATTTGCTCTGTTTACACAAAAGTTGGCAACTAGTTTTTTTTTTGCCGTTTAAGCCAGTTTATTCTTTGCGGTATCTCGTAAAATTCTTGTGTAGCAATTTGGATTGCAAAAACACATTTGTTAAATTAAAAGTAGAACTGAACTAAGCAATATTAAAAATAATCTAAAAACAAACTTCACAGAAACAGCAATTTTGCAAAAAAGAAAAGTAGTCAAATCAATTTAAATTTATTTTAATATGCAGGAAAACTGATTTCTTCGGCTTCATGGCGCATTTAATTAAAACATTAAGTTACTAATAAAAACCGACTTGCTCAAAGCAAACGAGCAGAAAGCGTTAAGCACAAATATTTACGTGGCTTTTGTTGCTCCATTGCAGTAAATCTTTGAGCAGGCATATAGTCATATAGTCTGCTACATCGTATAAATTTGCTTGGACAATTTACAAGCAAACATTAAAAAAACCAAGAAGGAAAAAAAGTATGCTGCCAACCGTTTTTGTGGTAAAAATTATGCTATAATTCAAAAACAGCGCTAAAACACACACACACACACACACATACACACACACTCTTTCCGTTCATTAGCACAAAACCCACACATTAATACCACGTGTGTGTATGTGGGGGATTGTGCTAATCTTAAGGGAGTGTGTGTGGGTGTGTCTCACAGTCTGTTTCAGTGTCTTCGTATGTTTCTGTGTTTGCTTTTGTCGCCATAAGGGATATAAGCCATGTTTTTACTGCAACGTGCACTCAGAAAAAAATTGACATAACAATTAAAAAATTGTTCTAAGCCAAACTCGCAATACACACTAGAAAAACAAACATCATTTCTGAATATTGCAAAGGAAATATGCTAAAGTTAGAAGGTATTTTTTCTAATTTCAAAAGTGTTTCTAATCTTTTCTAAAATTATGTTATGTATTAGTAGTGAAATTTTGAAATTTGTCTTAAGCTACTGTTTATTCTAAAGAGTTTCAATTGCCCTGAAATTTAAATATCACTTCACGTTATACTCTATAAACTCTTTAAGATATTTGTATATTTGAACTGAAATAGACAAACTTTTTCAAATTAATAACGTAAAAAGCTATTTTTCCAAGTGCTTCTATGTGTGTGTCTGAGTGTGTGTGTCTTTGAGAGTGTGTGCTTGAGTGTGTGTGTTTAAATGTGTGTGGGTGTTACTTTATGTTGCGACATAGATGCAGAGAAAAAAGTGCAAGCTTTTTGTTCCTTAGCCGGCTGTAGCTAAGCAAGGACCTGCCGAGAAGGACACGCCAACCAGGCCAATTTCAGTTTCGGTGATAAATTTCGTATAATAAAGAAGACATTAAGCAAACGCTGCCGACAAGAACAACGACAGTGACAACAAGGATCGCCTGCTGCGCTCTGTCAATATAATCCACACCAACACCCACACACACACACACACACACACACACACACAGACACCATCACGGTTTATACCTTGCAGCTGCAGCACTAAAAAATAATATTGTGCTTGCTTTTCAAAATGTATTTTTTAGTGTGTAAACGCTTTAACGTTAATTCCTCTTCTGTTTTGGTTATCTATTTGGAATTGGCTTAAACTCTTTATATTCGTTACTTAAATACTTAATATTTTTTCAGTACATTTAAAATCGTAAATGATCCGCATGGATAATCCCGTACCGTAAATAACTGTCAATCGCAATGCGATGAAAAGTAAATGCCATTTAATATTTATGCAAATTTATTATTGATTTTGACTTTGGTTATAAACTGCAGTCCAGCAAATATCCTGTTAAGCACCCAAAGGACTTAAACTAGGCATTGCAAATGCAACATTTTGATTTTATTTCAATTGCAATAATTCAATTATTAGCTAATACAAAAGTGCCACTTTATGGTTTACTTTGATCCAACATTGAAATGCTTTCTATAATAATTGCAGATTATTTGAATTTAATTATGTGAAATTGCATGTCAGTTGTAAATTTGTTTCCTTGTGTATGAATTTTTATCTGTTTACTTTAATATTCTATTTGCTCAGGTTTAGTAAACTTTACAGAATATAGAATAGCTTAATGCTGACAGATATAGAAATCAAAATTATAGAAAATTAAATTTTTTATATATGTAACACATATTTCTTGCTCACATGTGACATTTTTTAATTAAGTTTGATTTTTCTTGAACAAAACTACATTTGATATTGACTTATTGTTGTACAACAACTTAGTGTTGCAACAACAACACCAACCGGAAGTAGGCTAAAAAAAGGAGTTGAAACACAACACAACACACACACTGGAGACAGGCTCACAGCTGGAGATTGGATAAAGTCCAAGAACGTTGCACGCAGTGAAAACAACAGTTGCTTCTGGCCAAGCAGGTTTTAGTTGACTTTTTTTTGTTGCTGTTTGTCTTTTTGTGTATTTGTGTGCGTTTGACACTTTTGTGTGTGCTGCAAAAGCGGAGCAGACAATCAAAATGTAACGAGACAAGGACTTAAAAGTGGCAGGCACATTAAAGCAACAAACTAACAAGCGCAACAACGACGACGAGCAGGTTGTAGGTGTTGGTAAGGGGAGGGGGGTGGCAGTGCATTGCTGCTTGCAACGACCACAAGCCAAACAAACACAAGCAACGAAAACAACAATAACATAAAGAAATAACAAGAGACAAGCGACAAAGTTGTTGTCGGCATTGGTTGGGCAAATTGCGTATTGCCATTTCTGGAGCGGATCCTTAACTGGACGCACTACTGTTCCATGTGCCATGTTGCATGTGTCATGTGGCAAGTGGCGTGTGGCATGTGGCAAGCAGTGCTTAGATAACAGTTTGTGGCCACAACGCGCTGCCAGTTCCATAACCAAGCAAATATTAGCTGCAACACACTCAGCTGTATATTTTGTTTATCCTTTTTTGTTGTGTCTCCAACACTCACACACACAACGCACACACCAAATTTACAATTACATATGCAATGCCAAGCAAAAGACAAAAGCGAAATACGTTGAGAATTAAATAAAAAGGCAAAACGCAAGAAAAATTAGGGAAAAAATGTGGCTGAAAATGCAAAAATGAATTGCAACAAGCGCAAAAAAGATTTTGCTTCGTTAAGTTTTAGCTTGCATGGGAAATCATCAACAACAACAACAATAATGTGTTAATGTACACAAGCACACACATACATATCTAAACACACACATGGCAATTGGCAAATGCTCGGGAACGCATACAAACACTCACAGACACACACACGACGGACGCATGTGTAAATGGAACCACAGAAAATGCAAAACACATGCGACGAGTGAAAGAAGCATACGATAGAGCAGGAAAAAGCGGGGAGGGAGGGAGGAAGGAAAGCAGAACTTTGTCGAAGCAACATTTCAGCAAGCAGCATTATAAGCTGGTAGAAGGGGCAATAGGAGGGAAAGGGGGCGGACCGCCGTTGTCAAATGCAAATGCAGTAAAATACATAAGATAAAAAAACAAGTTAAAGTTAGAAGTAGACTGAGCTCAATTTGTGATACCCTTTACACAGTTGTTAAATAAAACTTATTGCCATATTTTTCTCTTAAGAGCTTGTCACTCTTGAATCTAACTGCGTTTGGAATTTTTCTCTTAATAATTAGCAGCTTCCCAAAAATTGTGATCGGACAACCACAAGTATCGATACTTGCAAAAGAGAGACAACTATCGATGTTAAACGAAATTAACATGATCTGCGCGGGAAGTCTTGCAAATTTGAAGTCTCTACATATTATTATCACTGAGTTGATTCTGATCAAAAACATATTTACCTTATCGGATTGCAGATGCCTCCTTTTGCGTGTTACATTTCTTTTCCCAGTACCATTCTACCCTTTTCATCATTTTCCATATAAAAATAAACACATGGACGAGTTGGATAAGTGCATTTGTATTCGAATATGAATGGGAATGCGAATTTGAATATGGATACGAATATATCGCAAATTTAATGCGAATGAATGGAGTTATGTGTGCAAATGGGCAACTTGGATGGAATTCTCTGGATTACGCACAGGTCAGATTGAACAGATTTTGCTTCGTTTGCGATAAGCTCCAGCTATTTGATCACCTCAACGATAGTCGATTTCTCGAAACTACTTATGAAATAATGCTTATTGTAAGCTTATAGTATAATAGATTGAGGCTGATTTTATTCAATATATATTTCTCACGATGTTTTAATAATATCGATATTGATTATCGAAGACAGTTGATATTGTGTAATTTCATATCGATATATTTTCAGATCGAAAATGCTGTTTTTATATTTCACCGAATACCGATAATTGATTAAGTAACCCAATTGGTGATTGCCGCTTTGCACTTATTCAAATGTTTATTTATGCGTTAACAAAAATTGCAAAATCGTAGTAATATCTGATTTTTAAATCGGCCAACAAAATATGTACAAGTCCAGATTGCTGCAAAGATATACTTATGTAAATACACATATATATGTATGTGCTATTTGTGCCACATGCAAATGTGTCTCACACACACACCGATTAAATTTACTTGCATTATATTATGCTCTGCTTTTCACTTCCATCATTTGCTGTGCTTCCCCTATTCTTTTTCCCGCTACATATTTTTTATTCTTGCTCACTTTTCACTGTTAGTTATGTCTACTTGCGGGCTGCTTCTTTTCCAGTTATTTATGTTTTTTTTTTTGCATATATCCTTTTTTTTTATTTAGCATCAAAAAAAAGGAAACTGAAAATAAATTCATGAATTTTTTTTAGTGTTGCAGGATTTGCGTTAAGTGTAGCGTACCATGTAACGCCGCAGGGAATGTGTGTGTGTGTTTGTATGTGTGGTGCTGGGTGTGGCTGCTAAATTAGTAAACAACTGTAAATGTAAACTCCAAAATTAGCTCCCGAGGCAGGCTTTAAACTCAACTACCCTCGCTTCAAATGACATTTAAGCATTTTAATAAGCCATATTACTTATTTATCAATGTATAGGCATCAAATAAATCATATATGTGCACATAGACACTCTTATTTAGACAATATTGTTTTGATTAGTTAATGAAATTTGATTAAACATTTAGTTAAAAGTCATTTGCAAGATCTTTAAACATAGATAATTGTATATTATTAAAATGCATTTTAATAAATTAAAAGCAAGCAAAAGTGTAATTAAAAGTGTTGTTGTTGAGGCACGAATTGCATTTAATCAGTTCAACGCTCAAGGTGCGACATTAATTACATTTCAATTTCGATTCAGTAGTTTTGGTTGGTGGGCATTTTCTGAGCTTTATGAACTGAAATGAGAACTACCTTATTAATTGGGACTTCTGCTCATTAGCCGTTTATTTTGAACTAGGTCATGCAAAGAGTGCCAATTTGTGAGTTTACTAAAATCTCTTCATTTTATGGTCTAATTATGAACTGATCATTTTATTATATTCTAAAAATGGGAACAGAAAGTAACAAAAACTATTAAGTCCTGATCAGCACAAGAGCCCGAGTCGATTTAGAGATAATTGTCGATAAGCGTGTGTTATTTGGATAAAGTGTAGGCTTAGAGAATAATTAAATTCCAATAGCAATTCAGTGATTAATTATAAATATATTGTCTTGATTTATAATATATCTTGACATATGATTGAGCGTCTGTAAAGATTAAAATAAAATAAAAAGGAAAAGGCTTGTTCAAAATTAAATGTTTTTATATATTCGATAAAATCGATCTATTCCTTAGCATAACCCACAGTTCTTGCAACTTAAGCAAACATTTTTTTAAACAAATGATTGAATTCGTGGCGAGGGAGCACTCAACACAAGGAGCCCATAGATTCTAAACCAGACAAGAGGCAACTGCTAAAGTAAACCCAGAGGTTGCTACACATCGTATAAACAGCTGTCTATCGCAACAATTACAACAACAACAACTAGTAAACAAGAGGCAACAACAAGAGCTGCAGCAACAACAAAAAAAAGAAAACAAGTTTCAGCACTTTTGCTTGAGCTGCAATAAGATGTTTCTCCTTTGCATATTTTGCCCTGTTTTCGCCACTTCATCTGCACAATTTCTATCGGTTTTGAGCCATTTATTTGCATTTCCCCATTTGTGTGTGTCTCTCTGCCAGTTTTCTTCTTTTTTTTTTACACGTCGGTGTGTGTGCGTATGTTTGTTAGAATGTGTCCTTTAGTCATGTTTGATTTGCAATTTCCCACAATATGCTTAAGCACAGACGACAAATCCCGAAAATTGCCAATAAATTTGTCCTATTGACTGTGTTTGACTACAAAATTTGCTGCTGTGTTACGCATTTTTTCGATTTATTTTCGTTTAAAAAATGCTCAAAACACAGCCTTACAATGTAAAAAAAAAAGAGAATGAGATGAACAACATACTAGCATTTTAGACATTGATTAGGGGAACCATGAGAAAATAAGTGCCAATTAAGGCAGAGATTTTGTATTCCCTGCATTTTGTCTGTACACACAATAAGCTCAATTGAATTTTCGTGGGAAGCAGTTTTCCAAATTTTCTCGTTTTTCCGGATACAATTTCGTTTATGTTTTCATCGAGCCAAAGGATTTGCCATTAAATCGGCTTGCCAGCTTTCCGGCACATTAGGTAGCTATTATTTGGCTAATTTTGCATCTTTTGGTAATATAATTTACACAAAATAACACACGAATGCACACACACAGACACATACACACACACACACACACACACACACACACACACACATATACACACGTTTGAAGGCGACTTCGAGCACAACCATGCAATTGTAGTAACAGCTGCTATTTATTTCCCCCTCTCCTCACTGCCCGAGCGGTCTAAATATTCGCGTGGCACTCATACGCAACGTGGCACGCTGCATGGCACGTTTAGCAGACGTTGCTGGAGGCTGCTTAATCAATGATTTGGAAATTCTTACGCTACATTAATCTCCAGCTACAATTTTGTTGTTGTTCGCCAGCTTCCAGAAGGGTTTTCACTTTTGCAATTGCAGCACTGCATTTTTAATTAAAGCAATCTAATAATTGTGTTCTATACCTTTCTAAAACTTAAATATAGATATATTTATATATAAATATAAATATATATATTTATATATATATATAGTTACTGGATAAGTTTGTTAATCCACTCCACGCAACATTCCATTTGGCAGCTATAAATTGTATCTGAATTATGTTAATGTGAATGGCACGTGCTCAACCCTTCGATCGATGTTTTTTGGCGGTTTTCGGAATTATTTGGTATTAAATAAGTTTATTGCACTACTTACACACAAGTTTCGTGATTCGGCACAACACGTTTACCCCACAAATTTCACACAGTTTTTCGCATAGCGCCGAACGTGCGTTAATTTAAAAGGCAAATGTTGTGCGGGCCATGTTTTTAAGTGTATCTGGCTTAATTAACGAGTCAATTTACGTTTGAGTAGTCTGCAAACATTTGTTGTGCACTTTATTTATTATTTTGAGATTGCTAGACTGTAACTTAATTCACAAAAGCGTAGGCTATAGTCTATTTGGCCTGCCTTAAAATAAAGTTAACTGTGCAAAGCCTCATAAATTAATTGATTAACATTTAAATCCTGGACGATTTATACAACTTGTTTGTTTGTATGAGCATGCCGATCTCAAAGTCCATAAGAACTCTACGAAAATTGAGTTTTAATTGATCGATAACCAACTGATAGCAAAATATAAAACAGGTGTAAAAATGTTGCCTACATTTTTGAGTAATATTATTATTCAAATATCAAGCATTTTCACTTGTATAATTTTCACTTTGGGTATGAAACCTGTATTTTAGTTAATATTTGCTAATTACCTTAACAAAAATTATTTTTTTTTTTAGCTAATTCCATTAAATGCTCAGGTTTTATATACCAATAAAAACAAAAGATTTTGTTTACTAAGCAAACGTTATAAAATCTAAGGTAAATTCAACTATAATTCTTTGGCTCCAACATAAGCAAAAAATGCTGAATTTATTCCCAGAAATATTGAAAAAAAATATATGAATTGCACTTGCAGTAAGTCGCAGAACATTGCACTTGCTTGGCTCAAAGTGGACACAACGGGAAACTGACAACAACAACAGCAGCAGCAGCAGCAACAACAACAACAACAAAAACAAGAAGAAACCAAAAAGCAGCGATATTCAAAGTAAAAGCAATTTGCCTAAAGAGCTCAAAAGAGCTTGAAACGCTTTGCTCAGATAAGCGTAACGGCAGCTGTTAGGCATCGTCGTAGGGTGGGGGGAGGAAGGTTGGCGGGCAAAGTGTAACGGTGAAATTGGTGTACATATTTAACATTACGCTCCACAATTGCAGCCAGCATTTGTACAGTTTTTGCCACACGCCGAGCTAAGAGCTTCTTTTTTGGCATATCTGTGTTTTTTGCGCTTAATTTTTTTTTTTTGTGACTATTCACCTGCCACGCGCGACTTTTGTACGCATGTTGCTCTCTTGGGTGTGTGTGTGTGTGTGTATTTCTTTTTGCACAGTGCTCGCTTGTCCAAATTGAATTTGCATGGCTAAGGACCAAGACCAGCTGCCGCGGGAGCAGGACTAAAAGTCTTCGCGGTCGACAGACAGGCAATTGTCGTTCAGCTCTTGAGTTTTCTGGAGTTTGTTTCGTTTCAGCAGCCAGTTAAAATAATGAAAACATATTGTTCCTTGGATCATTGCGAGTCGAGTTGAGTTTTTTGCATTCGCTGCAATTACATTCGCATTTAGAGGCAATTAAGCGCAGCTGACTTGCTTCTTGCTTACTTACTGGTCACAGGTGTGGCATGCCACGGAGCGCCCCACAGTTATGTGGGGCATGTAGATAAGCTGGAGGAGTTGCTAGCAGCTGTCAGCTGGCAGCTGCATTGTTAACCTTTTGCCTCAATGCCCGCAATCTAAGTGGAAATAAATTGTGGCCATCCCATCTTGCTGGCCCTCTCGAATGCAAATGACATGCAACAAAAGGCAACAGCGGCAATGGCGCCAACAGATGCTGCTGCTGCAAAAAAAAAAAGAAACACTCAAAGTGGAGAAAGAGAGAGAGAGAGAGAGAGAGTGAGAGAGAGGAAGAGATAAAAAGAGAGATAGCAAAGTAAGGCTGAAGCTTTGCTGACAAGCGGCGCGATAAACCGACACAACCATGTCAAAGAAAATATTTCAGTTGGTTAGCTTGCCACTGGACTGCAACGAATGCTGAGCAAAAATGTCACCAGCAGAGTCACAATATTAACCAGTGACTGTCTGGTTTTAGTAACTCCAAGTTAGAACGCAATAGTCAAGAGAGCTCGACTGGGATATACCCTGAACGAAGATTTTAAGTAAATGGTAGTTTTTCAATATGAAAACAGAATATGTGTTTCTATCCGATCCGCATTATGTTTTTAAAATTTATCAATAATATTTAGTGGTATATTATTAGTAGATTGACTATATTTTCACAACTGTCTCAATTTTGATCAATATTCAATAAACGCTTAACGTTTTAGATAATATGAAAGAAGATAAATATAAATGTATTTTATGAGGATTGGAAAGATTCCTTATGGCTGTCAAAAACTTTTGCACAACTTCAAAATAGCGTTTTCTTTTTTACTATTAGTTAATAGTATAATAAAAAATATTAAAAAACTGAATAAAATGGTATTTTTTATTTGTCAATGGTGAAAACGTAATATTCCGTAAAAGCAGAACTTTTGCTTTTGTTAAAAATAAATAAACTTAAATATCTAAATTCATGATCTGATTATAATAATCGTAAACCATAAATTTAACAGTTTGTTTTTCGAAATAAAATAACTGAGATACGTTTGATACACGTCTGCGGGACGTGACTTGGCTATTCAGCATTTTGTATAGCTTCTGCTCATCTCTGTCTGGCAAAGAGTGGATCACTTGAGTGGCTAACTGGCTAAATCTCCTGCGGTGGAACAGTACAGCAAGCTAGCCAAGCAAACGACTTGACGCTTCGCTTAACTTAAGCGATTTTTTATGCGCTCTAAAAAAAAGAAACTATAGAGATAACAACAGAGAATGAGAGAGAGAGAGAGAGAGGGATGGAGAGCAAGAAGAATATTTGAAAAAAATATGGCATTGAGTTCACTTTTCCAGCAATGTTGTTTCCCGAACAGTAGTTTTTCTGCATTTAAAAATCAGCTTGCCGCTAATTAGCAGAGTCGCAAGTGTCAAATGTCGACATCGTGTATACGCCCCGTGGCACGTGCACAAGAAAGTTGCCACTTGACCACAGCACAGCGTGGCACCAGGTAAAAATATATCTGCTGTGGTATATTGATTGCGCCAGGTTAAACAAGCTCGAACACCTCCCATTTTTGGTTGCTTTTGGCCAAAATGCGCAGATTGCATTTTAACGTAGTCTGTGGCTGCTCCTTTTTGCTGCTTTAACAACCGGGCGAACAACTTTTGAGACGCCACAACTTTCCAATTTGACAGTGCATTTCGCTAAATTTATGTGCTCACTTCGACGCACACACACACACAAACTCACCCACACACGCACACTCAAGAACACTTACGCCACAAGCTAATGAAATATTATCGATATATATATTATGGGGCTTACATGTGGCACAATGTGCAATGTTGCAACATCTGTGTAACCATCATGGATGCCGCTTGATTTAGTTTCATTTTGTTGCAACTTGGAGCCGCACGTTCTCACTGCACAAAATGAAGGCAGCTGCCAGCAGACCTGTTACGTAATTGCTTGTTTAAGTTTTTTGTTAATGTAAGCGTTTTTCTTTGTATGCATTAAAATTAGTTCGAAGGTTTCTTTAAATTTATTTTTGGTTTATTTTATTTTGCTGAACTTAAATATATCAGTTATCTTTTAGCTGAAATAAGAATAAGGATTTATATTAATTGAATGTATTTTATTTTATTAAGAAATATGTTTTGGCATTTATTGATTTTTATTCATATATTCAATATTCAGATCATAGTCAGCCTTCCAATAAAAAAATACGTATATAAATATATGTTACTTAAAATGTAAAAGAACGCAATCAAGTTTTTTTTGTAGAATAAATTTATGTATTAGCTGGTCAATTACAATCTACACAAGGTTTTTTTAAGAAATACCTTTTGGCATTTATAGATTTTTATCATTGTTAAAGCAAATTAAATGTGGAATATTCAGATCATAGTCAGTCTTCAAAGATAAAAATTATATAAATAAATGTTGCTTAAAACAAAGAAAAACACAATAAAAATTCTAACTGTAGAATAAATTTATGTATTAGCTGGACAACTACAATCTACACAAGATTTTTTTAAGAAATACATTTTGGCATTTATAGATTTTTATTATTGTTATAGCAAATCAAATGTGGAATAATCAGATCATAGTCAGCCTTCCAATAAATAAATATATATATATATATATGTTGCTTAAAACGCAGAAAAACATAATCAATTTTCTAACTGTAGAATAAATTTATGTATTAGCTGGTCAACAACAATCTAAACAAGGCTATAAAAACCGGGATGTGCTCAAGTAAGCCGTTCTTGTTGTATTTTTAAATCTATTTAATTCTATGACTGAAACCTTTTAGTTTTTTTATACGCAGTTGCATTTGATATAAAAAATCAGCTCAGGTCTGTATTCAATTGAGTCAATTGAGAATCGGAGCTGGTGAAGCCTGCTGCACGCTCTGTGAATGTAACCCAGTTTCCAGCAGCTATTGAAATGATTTCGATTTTTATGTGCATGGGGCATGGGGCATGGGGCATGTGGCATGGCTGGAAACACAACTACGCACTTTAAGCGCCTGGCGGTTAATTTGCCGCCGCTCAGCTGTAAATTCACTGGGCTGTGTCAAAGATTTACAGCGCGACTGGCCCTGACTAGAAGAAGGCGAGGAGCATTTGTGCCTGGCTAGGATTAGAATTGCTGGCGTCGTTGGACGCGTTGGGCAGATGTTTTGGCCAATGCAAGTGGCTTGCATTTGGCATTTATTGCCGCGCCACAGTAAAAACAACATGGCAACAGGGAACAGAGCACAGAGAACAGGAGCTGGACAAACTGGTTGCTGGGATTGTGGCATTGACTGTGCCTGGGACTGGGTCTGGGACTGGTCCTGGTCCTGGTCCTGTTTACTTTGCCATTGAGCAGCTGCACTTGGCTATTGCATTGTTAGCTATTTGCTTGTGGCACCATAAGCCGACAAATTCGAATTTGCACTGTGAGTAATGGCGATTGTGTCATGCTTGTGAGTATGTGTGTGTGTGTGTGTGTGTAGCATGCAACGAGTGCCACACAAGTTTTCAATTAAATAAAGCTTTGCTTGCAACAGGCGCTTAAAACACGAATGCGCAATGCGCATAAATGGCGCTGTTTGTGTTTGACACACATCACACACACACACCACACACACACATCACACACACACATCACACACACCACTCAGCGATCCTCAATCGTTCATCTGTGAATTTGTATTCAATTAAATATAATTTCTTTGTCAATTATTCATTCGCTGGGAACACTTTCGGCTCAGCCAGCCCAGCGTCAATCGTCAATCATCAATCGTCGTCAGTCCAACTCAAACAGACAATGTGCAATCAACCATTCATAAAATATATGAAAAACGCAAATCAGTTTCATTTGTATTGTATGTAAAAATAAACATTCGAACAAAAAGCAATAACAAAAAACACCAATTCACATCGCATATATTTAATATAAATGTATTTTTTAAATTTTTTATTTTTTATTGTTTGTTTTTGTTTTTCATTTATTGCGCATTTTTATATTTTATGTTCGAGTTGTTTTTTGGCGTATGTCAAATTGTATAAATCAAAATAGTTGTTAATCAATACAAATGAGTGTATTCTCAATGACCAAAAAAGGCTCACCATAAATTAATAAATATAATAAAATAAATATGTTTCAACTTTGGTTGTTTCATTTAAATATTTTTTTCTCTATAAAAAATAAATCTATATAGACTTGGCAGAGTAATAAAACTATAATTTTATTTTGTTATTTATAATATAACCAAATCAAAGTTCAAAATAGGCATTTATTTAAATAAAATCTGAATTGTAAGCAATATTTAAATACAAGCTTTGGGGCTAATAATTATTTAAAATAGAGTATTGTGCAGTCGGGTTAATCCAATGCCATCGATTGTTGTTCTTTCACTGCGCCGATTAAATGGTTTTTTATGCAAATAAGTTTATTTAACGTGACTAACTAATTCCTTAGTATACCTTGCATATAAAACAAAATGTTTTTTTATTTATGTGGAAATTTAAAAATATTTAATATTCCAGCGCTTAAGGCTATGAATTAAATCACAACTTAAATTGATGTGCAAAAAAATATGTGGCTTTAATTAATGCCATCACTTGTGGGGCAACACTCGCTGGCAAGTGCAACATTAGGGTCAAGCCATAAAAAGCGCGAATACTTAAATAAACTTTTGCTATTTGAGCTGTGCTTTTTCAAGTGGCAGCCATTTGTTGAGCAGTTAAAACTGCAAAACCCAGCGACTTCAATAAATAATTGATAAAGCATTGCTAACAAAAAAAAAAAGTTTGTGTGTGTGTGTCTGGCCAAGACGGAACCAAGAAAACTAGTCGACAGAGAGAGAGAGAGGGAGAGAAAAAGGGAGAGAGATAGAGTGAGTAAAAATAAGTGTGTCGGGGAGGAGGAGGAAACCGCACACAATGTTGGCTAATTACTCAACGGTGCTCATTAAGAGCGTTGCATTTTCACTTTTCAACGCCTTGCACCTCGTGCGCCACACTAATGAAGATTTATGAAGATCCTTGGTGAGAGGGAGCGGGGAGGGTAAGGGTAACGGTTGTCGAGGGTATCGCGCCTGTGTCCTTAAAGTTGAAGTGAACCCAACTGACAGGCAACTGCAGCTTAAACTCGAATTGTTGCTAAAAGTTTAATGCGTTTTTTGGGTTTTTCTATTTATTCGTTGGTTTTTTTTTCAGTTTTTTAAGTTTTTCCTGTTTTTTTTTATTTTCAGTTCGCCCGTGCTAATTATATGGCATACTGCAATGAATTATGCATTTGACAGACAGCAGGGCTGGCTGGCTGGCATTGTCCTTACTGTCCTTACTGTCCTTGCTGCAAACTTTAATCAAGTTCTGCATATCGAAATGAAGCTAGTGAGTGGCATAAGGAATAACAAGAGACAAGGCAAAACAAACATTCTTAATTCAGCATAATTCAAATTCAAATACGCCAAATCGTTTGTAGCGCAAAAAAGAAACTGAAAAAAAAATAATACAAAAAAAAAGATAAAAACAAAATGGTAAAAAACAAACCGAAACACAAACTGAAAACTGAAAACTGAATACTGAATGTGCAGACTACACCCCCCGCACCCCGCACTCCGCACTCTGACGCAGCGCCAAACATTGTGTTACATTTTTATTTAATTTTGCTATCTGGCAGGCGGCTAGCAGCAAACTGTAACTGGAACTGAAACTGGCTTTGTGAGTTGGCTGATAAAAAATGCGCAAGCAAAAGCAATTTGAAAGCTGCGCTGAATACGTAAAAACAATACGAGTTTTCTTTTAGCCCCAACCAACCAACCAACCAGCCACCTTGGTATCAGCAATGGCTCGCCTCGGACTTGGCCAAGAAGAAATTTCAAAAAATTAACTGAAAAGAAAACTCAACGGACCGTTCACAACCGCCACAGTGCAGTGTGTATACCTCGGTGTGTATGTGTGTGTGTGTGTGTGTTGCTTGGGTAGTTGTGGCAGCTAATTTTCATTATTCTTTCAAAATGCAATCAAGAACTGTTGCTATTGCTCCACACCAATCCCGAGCCCCATCCCGTTCCCAGCTGCATCAAAACGCAGCGCTTATGGCCAGCGGCTCAGGTAGCCCAGCTGTGGATTGGGATTGGTGTGGCAATGGAGATGTGTTGGCATCATTACTGAAACGGACAAGTCGCTTAAAGGTAAATGAGTAGCTGGCAAAATTGACTGCCGAGCTTGTGGGCAAAAGCGTGACCAGCAAACTCAACTCCGGAACATGTTGTGCTGCATTTAAATTGTGTGTGTAAACCGTAACTGGTAATAATTATTAAAGTGCTAATAATAAATGTATATATTTCTCAGAGCACATTGATTATGTTTTCCAGTTGCAACTGATTGTGGCACTTAGCTCATCATTTCGTTTGTGCTTGAATAACAAATTCATATTTAGACATTTCGTATTTGAGGTTTTTGCATTCATTAAAAGAATAACAGCAACCGGAAAGTAAAGTGCCCAATTATTATCTTTATTATATGCACACATATCTCCCCTAAGTCATGAAATACTTTTCAATCCTGAATTCAATTAGACAACACTTGTTGTGGCAGTTGAGCTGATTCTCATTCACTTTATTCAATGCAGACTCATCTATTCAGTGAATTCAATGCAGCCAACTGCAAACAATTGACTATTTTTTAACAAGCTGGATGATAACTCAATTTAATAGTCAATCAAGCATGCAATCTATCACACACTCAACACACACACACACAGACACACACATGAGCATGTTTTATATGCATTACCTGCTGGCGAAGTTTGTCTTTGCAGCATGGGGCAAACAGTGCGGCAAATGCAACAAAGAACTAAAAACCATCCGCAGTTCATTTATATTTATAAGAAGCAGTGGTTTACCTCTACCCCCACTGCCACGCCCACATTTTGCACTGATAGCACAATGAGTAACCGTAACCAAACATTAAATGTTATTAAATGCAGCTAAGGCAGCCAAACAATACCTTGGCCAAAACTTTCGATAGCCAAATCTGACGGAGCTAACAATGGGCTCAAGTTTTGCAAGTTTCAAGCAGTCTTCAGGACTAGAAAATATCCTTTATAAAATTATGTAAAACATGTATTTCTAAATTTAAATTTAATGTGACAAATTAAATTATGTAGTATGATAAGCGAATAAGTCTACTAAATATTTCAAATAAATGGAAAACAATTAATGATAATAAATAATGATAAATTTGCCCTCTTATTTAATTTAAATTTAGATTTTGGCAGATTACAGATTTAGCTGCTTAAGCAAATTAGCCACATTATTGTGGATACCAAATTGTAGTTGCCACTTTCTATTGGAAGTAGAGCGCATCCATATATGTGTACAGAAAAGTGGCATGCCTCATTTGATTCGTGTGTGCATGTGGTATAACCAATTTGATGGTTTAGAATCACGACAGCCGCCGCTGCAACAAAGCGTCTAACTTGAGGCTTTAGTCGAGCGATGGGCTCGAGCATGTCCTGGCAGAGGCGGTGGCAGGAAAGGAAATTGTGTCAGACACACGAGCACACACACACACACACACACACTCACACATATGTGCATAACCAGCGAATAGAAACAAACTAATTTAAACGGCACCAACGTGCCCCATAACCCCAGAAACAATGGTGCCAAACGGAAGCCAACGCCCAACATTGGTTCATGTGGGGGGGGGGGGGGGGGGGGGTCGTTGCAAAGACAGAAACTATGGGTGCCAGTCTCCTTTGGGTCTTTGTTAGCACTGCCAGCGAAATTCAACGAATTAATGCCACTTTGAAGTGCCACAGTGTGCTGGTGAAAATTTACCACAATGCGAGGCAAGTGATGCGTTCGCCAGAGAGAGAAATGCTGCAGTTTGCTATCAGCAGCCACTCGAATTGAAATATGGCCAAAAGCACTGGCAAAGTACCTGCGGGCATTTTTTAGATAATAGATATTTCCAACCAAATTCACACACATGTGCAACACATACACACACACACACACACACACACTGACAGGGAAAAACTTAAAGAAAACTGCTACGTGAATAGACGCTGAAAGGCAGCCAATTTTCAAACACGCGCATATTGTAAAAGTTGGCCAGGCATATGCTTCCCGGCAAAACAATGGCCAAGATGTGCAGCGAATGAAAGCTTGGTGAACGGGGCCGCATTTGTCTGATTTGCATAGTTTTGTGTGTGCGGCGGGTTGCCAACACGCTTGTGTTTGTTGCATTTATAATGTTGCAACGCAAAAGAAACAAAAAAAAAAAAAAAACGAAAAATAAAAAGAAAAGTACAAAAAAATTCAGCACGCATACATTTTTGAGGTGAACAGCAAACAAACATCGTCCAGGATACAAATACCAACATCACCATGCCTCTCACTCCCCCTTCCACTCCCAAATGCTGTCACCCCCCCTTGCATATTTTCTGCTGTTGCATTTTAAGCAGTTGCCTGACAAAACAAACAAAAATTTTGCTATTCGCGTTGACAGCAGTTACATGCATATTATACACACACAAACACACACACGAACACACACACACACACACACGAGCACACACTATTTCTTAGTGCCGACTCTGAAAGGAAAAAAATATCTGCATTCATATATGAAAATATAGCTGAGTAGTTTTGCATTTTAAATCTACGAATATTAGTCGGAATTGAAAGCTGCAAAAGTGTCGATAATACACAGCTTAAAAATTCAAATTTGAAACTTAATCGGAATTCAGATTGGCAAAATGATGATGGAAACTTTTGCTAGATTGAAAATACAACGTTGACAGTTATTAACAATTGAATATACTGAATAATCTGAGCAGTTTAATCTTCATAAACATGACAAGTAACTAACGCAAAGGTAAGTTGGCTAACTAGCTGTGTAATTACAAACTAGTTTTGGCCCTTTTGAGAATGAAATTCGAGCTGGTAAAGTGCTAAAGTTGCGCACAACACTTGAGCGTCATGTAGCTGACTTGTGATGCCTTGTGGCAAGTGGCATGTGGCATGTATACTCTGGTTAGCATCAGTCGTACGTACGTACGAGTTGTGGGCGTGGCTTTGTAGTTTGTACTGTTTGCGTAGCATGCAAAGCTTTGAGAAAAGTGCCAAAAGTAACGAAGATTAAGGACGGCCAAGTAGCACGTTCTGACCTCAACGAAACAGCGAGAGAAAGAGAAAGAGAGAGTGAGATAGAGAGAGAGAGAAAGAGTGTTAGAGTTGTGAAATATTTTACGTGCTCGCCATTGGCTGGCCATTGATTTATGCCACTTGAGTGGAGCATCAAAGTGTCAATACCCGGTCTTGGACCGGCTGAGATGCATTTTAGCCAAATTGCTTTATATATATATATATATATGGTAGCGGCTGCTTCCGCTATTGTTAAGTGCGCACATCGCTGCCACTTAATGCACAATATAATAGCCCAAGAAGCCCAAGTAAACTTTGTAACTAAATACGAGGAACCTCCATCACCATCTGCACCTCCAGCTCAAAATCATCGTGCTTGTAGAGTCCTAAATAAAACTGTAATTCCATTAAAGTCCATTACACGAAATGCTCTCCGTTGTGCACACACACACACCAAGAAAATTAAAAAAAAATAAAAAAAATGGAGAGTCCGCCAAGCTGCAACTGCAACTGTGCAACTGTGTGACGGCAACAAAAACAAAAACGGCAACTTGAAAGAAAATTTGCTCTTTCACTTGCCTCGCTGAGTTGTTGTTGTTATTGCTGTGGATGCTCTTGGTTATATAGCATAGCATTTCAACATGGAAAAATAATAACTTAAGTAATGTCATTAGAAGCCGAGAAGGGATTAGATGTTTTGGCTGCTCAAGCAGTCCACAGATATTTCTAGCATTGCCACCAAAATGCCCGAGTTGCAACAAGGCGTATGCTCAACGCTGCATTTTGTTGCCACTTCAACCAGCTCAATTGCTTAAGTCCTTACAAAGTTTGGCCTCAACATTAAATTAGAGTAAAAAAAACTATTTAAGTTTAAAAGAAACATTTTATTTGCAGTTTCCAGCTTAACAGGAAAGCGGATGGATTAAAATTAAATATCGGTTAACATAATCTTTTAATTGTCAATTTAAAATATACAAATTAAATGATTTTATATAAATTGCTAAAAATAAATAGTTGACGAATTCCGAATAAAAAATGCGCAGTGCAATTTAATAATTTAAAAATTTATTTAGAACAGAAGAGGACATCTGAGGAAACTCGTTAGTTGAATTGAAAAATTTGATCACAAGGCGTATTTTTTTAAGAAAAAAAAGCAAAGAAGTGGAATAGAAAAAACAAAACATAAAATTCTCGAAGCAGCCTCAATGAAATCGTTGTTATATATATATATATATGTTTGTATATATGTTTGTTTTGTGTTGTGTGTTTTGTGTGTTTTGTCTATAGTTTTTGGGTGGACCAACTGGTATCCGGCATCGGTTTGGGGTTTGTGGTTTGGCTGCATTGTCGTTATCGTTTGCTGTGTTTATAATGTACAGCCGCCGGATTGCATTTCATTTGGGGCAAAAAAGCCTGTTGCTGCCACACGCAGCTGAGGCAGAGACACATTTGCAGACACTCCCTCATCAGTCAATACTTTACAAGGCGCAGATGTGACGATCAAATGATGAATGGGAGATGGGTTGCTCCCTCTAAGTGCCACCCTATAATTGCCACAGTCTAACTTGTGTATCAATCACTTGTGAGTTATTTTGGGGCAGCTACCACACACTGGGGACCAATTGTTGATTGTCTTAGAAATGACGCTTTCCCAAACCGTCGTTTTTGTATTTTATATCGCACTCGACTTTGACAGCCACTCAAATCAGCAGTCGAATTATATTATGAGTATGTATTATACATTTAAGGGATTCAAGATAAGTTTTACAAGTAGTTGCTTAAATAGCTAACAGAATATAGAATGTAATATGAATATTTATAGCCAATTTGTGCAGAAAGATGTTTGAGACTTGCGCCAATAAAATACTTAAATAATTGAAAATTAAAATATTTCTTTATTTCTGGAAAGTATAAATGCAAATTAAAATAAAAATATTTCTTTATTTATAGAAAGTATTAAAGCTAATTAAATTGAAAATATTTATTTATTTCTAGAAGGTATAAATGCTAATTAAAATAAAAATATATCTTTATTTTTAAAAAGTATAAATGCAAATTTAAGTAAAAATATTTCTTTATTACTAGAAAATTTTAATGAAAATATAAATAAAAATATTTCTTTATTTCTAGAAAGTGTTAAAGCTAATTAAAATTAAAATATTTCTTTATTTCTAGAAGGTATAAATGCTAATTAAAATAAAAATATTTCTTTATTTCTCGAAAGTATAAATGCAAATAAAAATAAAAATATTTCTTTGTTTCTAAAAAGTACAAATGAAAATAAAAATAAAAATATTTCTTTATTTCTAGAAAGTATAAATGCAAATCCACATTAAGTTAATGTTATGTACGAGTTTAGCTGTTGTTTGCAGAGTCTAAAATCATAAGTTTCTTCCAACTGAATTATTACAAAAAAAGAGTGCTCTTTAAAAGTAGCAATCTTAAATAAACAGCGAATGAATATTGGCTTTTAAACACACCTTACAAATAAAATGTTGTGGTGCCTCCCCTCGTGGCAGTGGCAGTGGCTATGTAGATGCGCGTTGAACACTTGTTTACAATCCTTGCAGCTGACAGAGCTACCCTTTTCGCGCTTCCCCCCCAAAACCCCCCCCCAAAAAAAACAAGAATAATTCAAAATGCCTTTTGGCTTGTTATGCGCAACGCTGGCAAATGTTGCGCACGCTTATGAAATATTTCACGCCATGTGCGACGTCACTCAAATTTTACGACATGCCAATGATGCTGCCATAAAAAAAAGAGCAAAATAAAATGAGAGACACAAAGATGTCGACGCTTGTCGGCGGTGCTTGACGACGCTGGATTCTGAGGCACAAGGAAAGTGGTAAATCACTGGAAAAGTTTTTTTTTACTATTGCTGTGCTTGTGGTGCTTGGCTCAGTGCTATATGGCTAATTGGCTTCGCATCAAAATACCGCAAACTCTTGGCACTCGAATGGCTTAAGTTGCGGAGTTACTTTTGGGATAAAGTGAAAAATATGGTTGCTGGACATTTATGCTTATGCCGGAAGCAGTCAAGACGCGCAAAATGGCGCAACATCCGCATGAGGATGTCGGCGACGTCAACGCGACGCAACAGACTGACAGGCAGACAGAGATGGTGAAAGAGCCAGACCAGAAGGATGAGGCAGTAAGGGAAGGGGACTGCAGAGCGGAAGGGTGCCAAGTGTCTGTGCAATTGTACAAACTGAGCGACTGGTCGACTGATTTATTGCAATTTAAATTCGGCGACATTTTTTGCATGTCGTTTATCTTCATTGTGTATGCCAAGAACCGAAGCAAAGTGCACCGGCCATAAATAAAAGAAGAAAATATGTATATATATATGCCAAGAGTATATATATATATATATATATACAGCATATACAGAGCTACATCTATCCAACGGGCAACGGCCTGTACCAAATACTTGACTTGTAATTTTCTAAAAGCTTACTTCAAAAATTCTGCATATTTTTGGCATGCAAAGTGCAACACAGAAAACGCACAGTTTGCATGCTGTGTGCGTGTTGCCCTCCCCCCTGCCCTCCCCCTGCACAACACTGCTCCTTGGACAAGGTTGTCGAGTCTCTTAGCCTCAACTTCAGTCATGAAATTTAAATGTAGTTCTAGTCTAAAAGCATCCATTCAAAATAACTGACTTTATTTTTTTTTCCTTAGTTCAATTACATAACATATATTTAAAATGCATATTATTTATGTGCTTGCAACTTTTGCGTATGCAAATGTGCTGCAACCAAACCAGTTATTGTTTTTAATGTTATTTTATGACTGTTTGTTGAAGGTTTATTTTTTTTTTGTTTTTTTGCACAACTATTCTGAAAGTGAAGCAAAGCTAATTATTTTTAGTTTTATTGCAGTCTGTGTGTAAATATGTTAGTTCTATTTCAACCTTTTCTAACATTAAGAAAATTAAATTTAGCTCCGCAACATTTAAAAGCAATAAATAATTTCTGAAATATGTTTTGGTAATTTGATATGTGAAATATTGCTGCTGCTAATCAGGTATTTGTGGTTAAATATTTTGCTAGTTTGCTAATCGATTTTGAATGACTAAAAATATGTGCATTAGCTAAATTAAATATCAAACTGAGAATTAAGTTAATTCTTGCATATTTAATGAGTGCTGGTCATGCAACTTCAAGGTTTGCCAAACTAATCAAACTAACGAAGCGAAACATTCATAATTTCTCTCTGCATTTTCTTTCCAAATGCATTTTGTGGTAGAGTTTAGGGCTAGTCCAAATTGGGAGACTTACTTACCCGTTGGCAGACAAACCTATTTTATTATTATTATTATTTTTTTGCTTTTATAAGATAACGAGGCGGTGAAAAATGCCAGCAGATCGTGCTGGCCAATAATTCAATAATTTTACGCTTAAATCATTGCAAATTAACCCATTTCCGGCGCAGACAGCGCCACATAAATTATGACAGCGACGTGGCACCGTGCGGGTGCCCAACTGGAACCTTAAGGTTTCATTTTTTCCTTTTCCTGCTTATACCTATTCCAAGTGGACATGGAATAAGGGCATGCTTATGGTCAATGAGTTTAAACTGAATTCAATAATTATTTTTACTGTTGAGCAGTGTTTGCAAAATCAGTGTCAATTTCCAGAGATTTCCAACTGGAACCAACATTTTTCATTAAGTAAACAAAATGTTTTAAATCTACTTTTTGGTCAATGCGTCTAATCTGAATTCGATAATTATTTTAATTGTTGAGCAGTGTCAGTAAGATCTATGTCTATTTCCAGAGATTTCAAACTGGAACCAACATTTTTTTATAAGTTAAGAAAATGCTTTAAATCTACTTTTTTGTCAAAGAGTCTAATCTGAATTCAATAATTATTTTTATTCTTGAGTAGTTTTTGCAAAATCTGTGTCAATTTCCAGAGATTTCAAACTTGATCCAATATTTTTCTATAATTAAACAAAATGCTTTAAATCTACTTTCTTGGACAGCTTGCAGGGTGTCTGCCAGTTGGTCACTCTAACCTGTTTGTCTTGGCGCCTTTTTTGTGCTCTGTGCACTTTGAGTGGTCGATGTTTAAAAAAAATTCAAAACGTCTTTTTGCCTGGCGTCTTCTGCTTATCTTTGGGGCGGGCCGCTGTCAGGTGTGAGTCATTTGATAGTTGGCAGTAAAAGTTACTCTGCGCATTCGCGTGAGCGTGAAAATGGTTTTTCGTGATTCTCTGCCCTGAACCCAACAACCCAACAGTCAAACTTGATGGCAGATTGGGCGTGGGGGGATTTTCTTCTTTTTTTTTTTTCTTATTTGAGGGAGAGGGGGTTGGGAGTTGGGCGTTGGCTTTGTTGCGCTTTGCCGAAGACAAGCTGACAAATGCTGAAACGTATCGTATGCCATCTATCATCGTGCATTAGAGGAGCGGACGTCGGTCAGGCGGTGGGTTTAGTTGTTGGGGGGTTTATTTGGTCTGGCTTGGGTTACGCCGCTGGTCTTGGGCAGCAAGTTAAGTGCCCGTTCAATGGCCAGTTTTATGTTACAATGTTAATTTCCTCGTTTCGTTTCGGTCGAGACTTTTACTTGAAACCGATTACGGGCACTGCTTTTGCAAGAGGTGTGTGTGTGTGTGTGTGTGTGTGTGTGTGTGTGTGCTGGCTGTGTAGGTATATGTCAGAGATTTATGCGGTCGCGACGCAATCATGTGGAACGCATGTTAATTACTGCAGCTCAACGAGGCGCAACGAGAGCAGCCGCCCCAGCCTCGGGCACATTTTGCATGTGGTCCCCGACTCGACTTGACTCGATTGGATTTGAGTCGAGTTGACTCGATGTTGTTGCAAATCAATTTGACGTTATTAGTTAATAATTACGACACCGCAGTCGCAGTTACGTCAACATCGCACTTAACCAGCCAACGGTTCTGGGGTCTGTGGGTTGCGAGTGGCTAATGCATGCGACGTGTTTGAACTGTAAATGAGCTGGAAATGTCAGCATAGGATGTATACCTTGCCACCCTGCCAGCCAGCCAGCCCCAGTCTGTTACCTGTATATATGTGTAATTACTTTAAAGCATCCTCGCCCTACTTTATTTATGGGCTTCAAATAGAAAATCACTGCAAATGATGTCAATTAATGAATAACTCAACAGCAGCAGCAAAAGCAGCAGCAACTGTTCTGGCAATTACAATAAAATCCTTGCACAATAATTTGACAACGCACGTGCCAAGTTGCCAATCTGATATATATATATATATATATATATATATTTATATATATTTGTATATGAACTGGAACGCATCATATCGGTTCACAGAACCGCACCGCACACGTAGTCGATTGCCCGGAAATGTTGTTGCGGAATAATTTGTCAATTGTGCGTGTTGATTTCTGAATTAGCTAATTTTGATTTTAGTTATTAGATGCTGATTACGCACTACCTGTTAGTTTTTTATGGGTGTGTGTGTGTGCATGTGTGTGTTCGAGTGTGTGTGCCTGTGTGTACTTTAGTGTTTGTCATTAAAAATAGTTTCAGCCTCCCGCACACATTTGTCAACTAATGAGCTTTCATATTATTCTACCGAATTGTATTTATAAAAAGCAAGCATGCTGTACTCGAGTGAGCTCGACTGAGATATACCCTGAGTTCAGTTTTTAAATATGTTCTTTTTTTTTTTTTGGCAAATTTCCTGTCAGCAGGACGGCAACTGTACTTATTTCTTCAGCGCATCATTTTATTTACAAGCTCGAACTGATACCTAATTGGCTGGCTAGAAACACATGCATATACATACGTACATTCGTACACGCATTTGTAGATAACGGGGCTCTGCAGAATACACACAAAAACTTATTGACGCTCGCGTCGATTATCATGCCATCTCTTTCTAACACATGTGCACGCATATTTATGCATACAGAAAATGCTTGCGGCTTCTGGTAGAAATGCGACCAATATGTGAATATATTTTTGAACATAACTTTGGTGGTTCCTTTCCGATCTTGATGAAATTTGCAAAGTTGACACAAAAATGCATTTGTGTATGCTGTATTAATTAGAAATTCAGAATAAGAATATATTGCCTGCATTTATTCCTAATTTAAATTTATCGAGAAATGGATTGATAAAATAAAGCAAACATTTTTTGTGCCGGATATACGAGATAATATACTCCCAATTTCAAGACTTTGGCTACTCTAGTCTCTGAAATCGGCGTGTTTATACAGATAGACGGACTGACGGACAGTCGGAAATGGCTATATTGACTCGGCTGTTGATCCTGATTAAATGTACTTTACAGAGTCGGAGATGGTCTCATCTGCTTGTTACCTACATTTGGACAAAATTATTAACTCCTTTTTACCAAATTTTAATGGGTTCAGAGTATAAAAATGTTTGAGATGGAATAATGTTACAAATATTTTATATATGTAGAACAATAATTGAGTTGGAAAGTACAGATATAGTTTTATATAATACTTGCTTTGGCTTTGGTAATTTATTTAAAAAAAATAAAAAAATTATCTGTTCATATGCCAAGCCAGTAATTTGACCAGTTGGTTTGCTGTAAGACGGACTTAAATTAATTAACATTACTTTTGCGTAATCCAATTGCCTTAAATAGTAACACAGGATATTTGCTAGTCAGTTAACCATAGTCTACACAATTTTTAATTGTTAATTTCTAGATGTTTTCACAGCCACATTAAGCTGCTTATTTTGTGTCTGCGGTGTGTAGCATTTCAAAAATTATTTTAATTTGTCTGCGTTTTGCACATTTTTGGCAAACATTTTAAAACTTTGTTTTTGTAGAGACTGCTGCGACTGATACTGATTAGCGCTTTAATTTGCAATCCTTTAAAATATAATTATTTTTTGTGGTTTTTTGTCAATTAACATTTATTGTGCACAGTTCGTGTTGGCAAAATTTATGGACAAGCGGTTTTGACATATGTTACAATTATTGTAATGGCCTGCCAAATGATACATGTAAATTTTAATTATGGCTATAAAAACAAAAAGCTATTTTTTAAAACGTAATATTTTATTTTATTTAAAATATCTTGGTTTAGTATTTATATGAGCTTATAATATTGCCATTTACCATTTTTGGGTAGGTTTTCTTCTTCAAATTATTTATTAAATATGTTTTTAACATATTCATTGTCGAATTTGGTTCTTTAGAAACTATATTTGGGCAATTGGCAACGAATGCTATAATGCTAAATTTACATAGTACGTGTTCTGAAAATATTCATCAAATATATATTTGTAGCTCTGTAGTAAATGAAAACCTGAAATTAAACTAGTTTCCTAATTAATAACAATATCCGAGTCCAATTATGTTTAAATGTAATTTAAATCAGTTTCAATTGTTAAATCGACTGTGTTATAAATATTTAATAGGCATAATTGACAAAAAAATAACTATTAAAAAGTCATTTATTTTGCAGAAATTATTTTTCGATTGTGTTGTAATTATGTGTGATAAGATTCTCTAATTTTAAAAATCACTTAATTAAATTTATTGCTATTGAAAAGTTGAATTTGAATATACCTGGGAATACTGTGAACACTTGCAATTATTAACAGCTGTTCCCACTTTGGCTGTGCCCTGATTTAAGTGTTCTCTGCCAACTCTTATACTCAGCCAACTCCCCCTCGCATAAAGCTTTCGCTCGACAAATGCCTCTATTTTACTTCCTTCTAAATATTATACAATATTTTGGTGGAAAAGCTTTCAAGGAAAGCTTTAACTGTATAGGCCCAGCCAGCTAAAATCTTCAATTCACTTCGAGCGGAAGACGCTTGGAAACTTTTTCACAACAAACCTTTTGGATAAACACTTGAGAAACATTTTAAAAAATTTAGTGTGTTATTCAATTATGTAAAATCTCATAATTAATTTTGTATTTATAATTCATGTTTTTAAAATGTATTTTGCCAATTTCATTACGTTTTTCATGCTTTGCCCTGTTTTTAGGAGAACATTTTGGGAGTAAAATAAAAATCTAGCCAGAATCACGATTATAACTTTGAATTGTGCATATGGTACAGGATCAAAAATTGCTGGCTTCAAAATCTTATCACATTTAACAAAGATATTCCATAGTCATGGCATAATATTTTTATTATACATATTTTTTAAAATTGAGCCACAATCACATTTCCAATTTTGTCTAATCTAAGGGAAAACCATTATCGAAAAGCTATTGTTTTAAAAAATCAGATCAGTTTTGACAAAATTATGGGTCTGGAAAATGTTGGCGTATCCCTTAGGAACTTAAATATAAAAATAAATAAAATAAATGTCGATACTTCAGTGTTCAACTTTAAATGTCTTGTTATTTGGAATGTTAAAATCATAATCAAAATAATCATTTCGAAAACCAGCAATGCTTTAGAAAACTTTATGGTACTTTAAAAGTTTTGACATATTTGCCATATATTGCAATAATTTATCCCCTAAAAAGCAAAGGTGCACAAAATACTCTGCTTGACAGCTGATTATTTGCCTACTTTTCGAGTCAGCTGGCAGTGTAAATTTCCATCGAGTACTCGAATTGATTTATTTCCATTATTTAATTTTAACTTTCTTAATACTATTTCGTTCAAAATGTGACATTTTGTAATGACTGTCATAAAGATTGATGCAGTCAGACGATTTACTATTTACGAGTATTGCTGAGTTGGCAGACCCATGCATATTTATGAAATACTAGAAGATGAACACACACTGCGTTAAAATGGCTTTAACGTGCTCAATGCAACAGCCACAGCCACAACCACAACAGCAACAACAAGAACAAGATCGGTCGCTGTGGCAGCAACAATAACCAAACAGATAACAACAACAACAACAACAACAACAAAAGGACAAACAACAGTTGTGGAATAAAAAATGTGGTGGCAGCGCATTTAAGTGCGCTTGCGAGCGCATTATTGGCTTTAAGAGATAAGATGAGAATAAACTACTTTTACTACATAACGAAACACACACACACACAGGCACACACACACACACACAGGCACACGCACACACACAATCAGAATCGCAATCGCACACAGTTGCAACAACACCGACCGCAAATTGACTAAAACCATGGCACAGCGCCTGAGGGGTGTGAATTGAGGCTGAAGTCCAAAGAGAAGGAAAGGGGCAGGGCAGGGCGGGGCGGGGAACAGGAGGTAGGGGCAGGAACAGAGCCAGTCGCGGCAAAAAGAGGCAACGGATGCAGCCGCACCGTTCTCGTTGTATGCCTGGCGCCGCTTTTGTAGCTTTCACTGTCTGTCACAAGACAATTTGTGCGCGCAAAACACAAAATAATACACACAAACACACACATAAAAAACACAGATACACACAAGCACACACACACACACACACACACACATAAACACATACCAGTAACCATATGCATGGCACAGTTGTACAGCTGCTGCATGGCTGCCTCTCTGCCACTGCCTCTGCCTCTGGGGCTCTGTGTGTGTGTGTGTGTGTGGTACACATGGCGTATAAGTAATGCTACACAGTAAACAATTGGTGTTTACATTTGACTTGATTTGATTTGGTGTTTGTAAATTGTTATTTAACAACTAAATACAACACACTCTGGCAACATTTGATTTCTCCGTTGTCACAATCCGCATTTCTGGTTTTATTTATTTCAAAAATAATTGCAATTATTGTGTATAGAAAATTCAAAAATTAATTACAGCTACAGTTACTTTTTGAATATACTAAACAAACAAATTTATTTTTTTTAATAAATGCAATTTTTGAAAATTAATTACAGTTATAGTCATTTATTTAGAATATTTACTAAGGAAATTTATTCGAAACTTAATTTTGTGACTGTGCACGAATGACTAAACATTGTGCATATACACACACACACTCACATACATACATGCAGATAGTTGTGTGTAGTCTCTCACTGCACTGTAGAGATTTCAAGTGAATAACTTGTGCGGGTAAACATTTTAGATTTTGATAAATTGCAACTTATACGGTTTCGGTATAAATAAAAGATTTACGTAAATCGCCTGGTAAATGGCTGTAAGGAAAATGTGCTACGTACTCGCGTTACTACTCCCCTCTCCTACCACCCCATGACCACTACCCTCCAACGAGGCCAACGACTTGTTTTGTCTGTGTGTGTGTGTGTGGTATTCGGTGTGCGGCATGTGGCATGTGCATAACAAATGCTTAGTGACTTGGCCGTCGCCTCAACTGACGACTGGAAACTGGCTGCCTTTTCTGGCTGTCAGCCGCTAACTCAGCCTGGCCAGCTCACATCAGAAAAGGTAAACCATATCATGAATTTGGCTATGCACATCTTTTGATAAACTTGTGGTAGTTTTTCTCCTCCCTCCACTCCTCTCTCTTTTTTATATTTTCCTTGCCCTAAAGCCCAAAAAAGGCATTTGAAATTGCCGCAGCTAAACTTATTGAAGCTGCCTTCGTTTTGGGAATTTGATATGCTGCTTAGCTAATTGGGATTTCAAAGATTACCATTCCAGATTAAATAGTTAAATATTTGTGGATATAAATAAATACAATATAAATAAATAATATTATATTTACGACAACTTTTTGTGCGTTCTTAAAAGACTTGCGACAAGAATCGATTGAAGAACCAAATTGTTGTTGCATGCCACAATGATTCCATATCTATCAGTCTCAATGGCATATCAATTTGCTTATATTAGCCGGCATCTTTCAGTGTATAATATATATATTCTGAGTCGAGTCTTAAGTCTTAACTAGCTGCCATTTTTTGCGCATTTCAATTCAATTTATTTAAAAGCTAGTTGCCCAAGTAGTGTGTTTGGTTTGTGGCATTGTTGTCATCATCAGTGTGCGCAGTGTGGCACGCTTAAATCTTGCAAATGTTGCAACTGCAACTGTGCAACTGCAACTCGAGTAGCAGCCACACTGGAAGCATGTGTGGGAATTTGTGCGTGACCTCGGAGCCATTTAATCAACATTAGTGGTTGTGGCACGACTCAAGCGAAAACTAAGGCACACAGAATAAAACACACACATTCACACACACACACACACACACACACACACACACTACAAATGCCATATTAATTGTTGGGTGTGTTTTCAACTGCATTTGATGTGGTGCAAAAAAAAACGAGCAACAAATGAACTTGAAAGCGTCGATATGTAAGCCACACACACACACACAAACAAACATATATAAATGTTGCACTAATGGGCTTTTAAATGATTGGTTTTTTCCCTTGCAACAAGTAGAAAAAATTGTGGCAAAAATGGATTGATAGTTGCAACGCATATATATGCAAATATATATATATATATATATATATATTTATATGCATAATCAATAAATGCCAACATTTATCTATGTTTTGCCATAATGATTTATTAGCAGCTAATTATATAGTTTTGGCCTCGCACAACGCAGAGAGTGCATCAATATATCATTAATGCCACGCCAAATCCCCCGTCGTTATGTGTGTGCAACATTTAAAGTTTACACGAAACAGTTGCATTTGACGCCTGTTTATCTATTTGGCTCATTGCGATTCGCATTGTGCGCTAATGTCAAAAGTTTGCCTGCGTTTAGCGCTAAATGGCATTATTTTCAGTTTTACACTTGGCAAGGTCAGATATGCAGCACAACTGTGGAAACACGCAAAAATGTTATTTACTACACATAAATTTAAGGGGGAAAGCGGGAGGGGCATGCAACAAAAAACAACAAGAAAAACTAACAGCAGCAGCAGCAGCAGCAATGAGAATAACTATCAACAACTTTTTTTACACACACACACACACCGCAGATCGTTTGTTGATGGGCGGGGCGGGTGTGTGTGTGGGAGTGTGTGCAGCGGTTGGGTCGCGACCCGGTTTTGGTTCAAATATGCACATGCTACATTTGACCACAAAGTAAAACGGTTTTTGGTTGAGCAAAACGCTCAGCAGCAATTTTAAATTGAAAGTTGCAATAACTGCGAATGACTAAGCAAAGCAAAGAGTTTAAGCAAAAAAATCAAAAGTGATGACAGAAATACGATTTTCTATATTTTAGATATTTCATTTAAAATTTGAATTTTATTTTCATTCTTTTAGTTAAAATATGACACAGGTTTTGTCCCACTGTTTGCTGCTGCTGCAGCTTGTGGAAAGCAGTTCAAGGTTTGCTCTGAAGAGATGAGCTCTAATTGAGGGTTAAATGATGTTGTGCATTAAGTTTACAGTTGCTTGCTACGAAATGTTACCTAACCTGACCAAGTTGCGCTCTCCCTAACACATTAGTTAATGTCAAATGAGATGTGGAGAAATATTGATGTCTTCTCACAACATCTGCTAATACTATAAAAACGAGATTAAATATATATTTTTTTAATTATAACATTGCAAATTTGCTTTAAGCAAAGTTTCAGTATAATGCTGGATTTTATTTCTTATTTTTTATATCATTAATTTTTTTTTTGTTTTAGTTTTGTATCTAGATTGTGGCCATCCCCAACAGTAATTGGCTGCAAAGCTGAAGACTTGACTGAACAATGCAAAAAACACTCGTAAATAAGTTCGACGACATTTTTAATTACATTTATTGAAAGTTTTTTTTTTTTTTTGTTTGCTGTTTCTTTATTTTACGGGCGGACCATTAAGAGATCGATCGATACGCAGTGCTGGCTATAAATAACTTATTTTAGTAGCTGAAACAACAACAAGCAAACAACAAAGAGAAACTTACTTTTTGAGAATAAATTTGGTAGTTGAGAGTTGAGAGTGTTCCATAGATTTCGCTTAGTTTTAGGGCAAAAGTGCAGCAAAGTTTGTGTTGCAAGTTGGCTGCTGCTGCTGCTGCAGCTCGTAGTTTTGGCTGCTTAGGTTTTGTTTATGGTTTTGTGCAGCGGCACGCAAAATATTAATAGTTTTATGTTGTTAAGAATGCTAATGAAATGCACACGCACCGCAAAGTTTTGCATCTTCTTCTTTGGCAGCTTCGGCAACATCTAAGCATATAATCGCTGCGGGCTGCGATCTGGGCAAATAGCTGCTCAGCACTTTGAGTCTGACCTGAAGGACATGCCGGAAAAGTGCTTGCCACAAGCATTTTGGGTTTCTGTGCAGCAAGCATGCGTGCATGCGACGACAACAAACTGCTAAATTTTGCTGCGATACGTGTGGTGTGTGTTGTGTGTGTGTGTGTGGTCGGTCGGTGGTCCTTGGTAAATAGTCAGGTTCTAGGACCTTCGGTCCGTACTTAATGCTCTAGTGTTCTTTTGCTCTTCTGCCCCGGAGACTCTGGGCATTAGACTTTTCAACAAGAATTTGCAGAGATTGTGTTATTTTTGTTTTTACTCATACCCTAAATGCAGTTTTCCTCATTGGGGTTGATGATTTATTTAAACAAACATGTATAAATATTTTTATTTATTTAGCACCTTTAATTGGACCTTAGAATTTATTTTCTATGAAGAATTTCAAGTATTTCACGACTGATTCACAAAAATATTTCTTGCTGCACAAGCAAAGCCTGATTACATCTGCAAAAACTCAATGTTTGTCAGATAAAATCGAATTATGGTTGTCAAAGGGCATCTTATAGCCGGATCATAACATATATTGGGAAATTAAAGCACTTTTTTTTTTCTTGCTCTATCATTTTTCGCTTTTCTATTCGGTTCTTTTGGGTGTTTTCTATTGCGTTTTTCGAACAAATTCAATTGCAGGACGTGTCGCCGCCCATTTAAACTGGGTAAAAATGGGTGTGTAAGCCAACCCCCCTTCTCATTCCCTCTCCCTCCCTTGATCTGTGTCTGTTTGTTTGGGATGGTGTTGTTTTTGCTGTTGTTGTTGCTGGCATTTTAAAAGCAACTGACGCCAGCAGTTTGGACCCAGAACCGCCCCCACTTTATCGAGTTTATATTTGTGCAAAAGAAATGTCGCACGAGTGCAAAAAAATGCATGGCACAACAAACTTGTTTGCCAATGCTGCATGTTCCTGGGGTTGATAGCAAGCTGGGTGCTGTTGAGTGTTGAGTGTTGTGTGTGTGTGTGTGTGTGTGGGGGGGAGTGGTTGTGTGTGCTTAGTGTTGGCTCACGTAGTTGTCTGTGGCCACGAAAAAGTTGCATAAAGTCAACAACTTTCAGTGGTTTAGTGATGTGAAAGTTGCTAAGCTGCTGCTGCTGCTTCTTCTGCTGCTTCAACATCTGCCTTTGGCGCTTGCAGCGATGCCATGCCCCATCTGGGCATCTATCGATGGCACTCGAAGGTCAATTACACGTGATCTTGAGTCAAAATGCGTGCAACATTCACACTGGACAAGTGCCATTGGCTGATTAAATATACAACCCACTTACAACAATAAGCTTCTCTCAGTGTAATCTCCAAAAAGTTGTGCTTTCTTCAACTGTCAAGTTGAATATTAGTTTCCAAAGAAAAGAGAAAAATACCGGAAGGAAATTTAAAATGAAAATCATAGTGAAAACTGGTTTAAAATTGGTCAAAATTTATTATATATTTATTTATTTTTATTTTTCATAGAAACTATTTTTAGATACTAGTTGGATTCCTCTTTGAGCGTATTTAAAATGTCACAAAAAATGTAATATTCCAGCAACAGTATTTGAATATAAAAGTAAATACAATATGCTTGTTGTGACCCCTCTTTGAACGTATAAAAAAAAATATATATATATAATTCTTCAACAAGAACATTTCAATAGAAAATAAAATACAATAAAATCAAATATAAAATACAAAATTCGGAACTAGACCATCAGGCAAATTAGCGCAATTTGTGTTACACTTGCATACCCAGGGCCTCAATTTATTGGAATTCGGCGAAATTGGCAGCCAACTGGCGTTGCCGTTAACAATGTACGCAATGGCAGTACCAATTGGGCCAAACACACAACGCAACACAACACAAAAACCAAAAGCATACTTATATGGGCCCGTACTTTTGACTGGAAATAAAATTTAATGCCATCAGCAGACGCGACATAGAGTGTGGAGCGGAGAGTGCGGAGTACGGGGAGTGGAAATTGGAGTGTTGGTAGAGAGATTTTGGGTAACTAGGCATGTGGTGAAAATGTTTGCGGCGCATAAACAAAAATTGTTGCCACCGCGTAGGGAAACACGCTAAACCATTAACTAAACATCAACAAATAAAACAAAACAATGTACCGAAATGCTAAAAAGCAGTCACAACGAATTTCGGATACTCTTTAATAAAAATATTTAGATGTCTTTTAGTTTAGTGTTGATGAAACAACTGGACAATTATTAATTATATTAAAATATATATTATATTAAAAATTATATTAAAAATATATTTATATAAACTTGAAAAAGTTATTTTTAGTAAAAATATATATATATATATAAACTTGAATAAAATATAGTTTAGTAAAAACATATTTATTCAAGTTTATATAAATATATTTTTACTAAACTATATAAACTAAAATAAATATATTATTACTAAAAATACTTGCCATAAATATAAGTATTTATTTAATCATTTTTTTTTTTAATTTGATTTAAATGTCTCAAAATTTGTTTTAAATATTGTGTAATAAAATAAATAATAAAAAAGTTTAATTTTAAGCAATTTATTAGAATAGTGAGTCTAATTTTTGGAACGCATCAGCAAAGCCCAAAAATGTGTGCGTGGGGGGCAGTGCTGAACACCCTGCTCCCTGCAGGGGTTGTTAAAATAGCTGTAACCCAAACATAGCGGCACTTAATGAAATAAACGTGCGGTCTCCTTCCACACCCCTACAGCCCTTGCTCCACCTCCTCCTCATAGCCATGATGGCGATACACATGCTGTCAATGCATAAAACAATTTGCAACGGAAATTGCAATAATTAACTTTAGTACCTGCTTGAGTGACATTGTGGTATTTGGCTGGTTGTTTGGCTCGTTTTGGCTGGTTTCTGTTGCTGTTGTTGTTGTTGTTGTTGTTCTGTGTGTGGCAACGGTTGGGGGCGTGGCATGCATGTCAGATATGAATGCTTGCTGTTACCCGAACAGCGAAGGCCCAGTTGCTGTTGTTTTTCGAATTCAATTAAAATTTTTGCTGCCTGCTGCTACAATTCCAAAATGCAGCTGCCTCTCTCATTACGCTGTCTGCATATGCAACTTCAGCTGATCCTGCTGCCTGCGTCCCTTGAGTTTAGATGCACGTAAGCATCTGTTTACGCTTGTATTGGTGTTAATGTTAACTGTCACTATTCGTCTCTAATTATTTACCCCCCTCCCATGCTCAGCACTCTGCTGCTGTCTGCTCAACTCTGACTGCGTTGTTGTTTTAGTTTATCGTGTAACTGTAAAAACACAACTGCATCTGTGTGTGTGTTTGTGTGTGTCCCGTTGCGTGGCTGTTGTTTTAGATTTAGGCCAGGCCAGGCTGTCGTTGCTGGTTAGCATGCCTTGTTTATAATTGAATAACAATGCCTGCAGTTTTTCAACATCATGTGGGAATATGTGTTTTTCGCCTGACATGGCAAATTGCACTTATTAACTGATTAAGATACACACGAAAAAAAACAAGCAATTTTTATGTAGAATATACCACCAAAAATAACAGTTATTATTGATTTAACTGTCTTATTTCTGCCAGTATTCATTTCAATTAAATACAATAACACATCGAAAAAATTTAAATCAACATTTGCATAATCCCAATTTATGCAGACAAATGACTCGTTGTGAGTAATATAAATATTTTATTTGAAATTTTTATGAATTCATTGCTGTATGTATTTTATTTATTTTTATTCAATTTAATATTTTTCTCTTTTTGCATGCGAATTCCATATTGTCGTCGAAATCTCGATTAAGGGCATTTCAATTTTATTTATTTAAATGCATAAAACGCTTGATTAGACTAACATGGATATAATATTTACATGCAAAAGTATATAACAGGCAAGTATATATATTTATATTATATAATCTTGAATTGCCAATTCGACTGTTCTTCACGGATTACCTGGACTAAAATCAATTTTGGAGATAGCTTCTCTTTTAACCTCTTTTCCATCAGCAGGTGTAAGCATTTTATTTATGCATAATATTTAATTCAACAGCTGCGTTTAGTTTATCTCACAGCAGCATTTTATAATTATTATTTTTTATTTATAACAAATTTTGTGTTTCCTAAAAATGGTGCATAAAATATGTGCATAATCACCATAACGAAATTCAAAATGAATTATATATATATATGAAATGTTCCGACAAATGCTAATCTCATGAAACAATCCAAATATAAAATTATTTACAGTCAAATCCAGGCAGAACTAAAGATGAGCATAAATGGCTGAGCAAAGCGCATTGAAATTGCTCATGTAATACTCGAATTAGTTATTTCGATTATGAATTACAGTCAAAATTTATTCAAGCATTCCTAATAAGCTGAATGCTTAAGCATAAACAAGCAAACACACACACGTAAACACACACATAACACACACATACACACACATAACACACACATACACACACATAACACACACATAGCACACACACATTTGTGTCGATGTTGTTATGCACAATGAATCATGCAAATTATAGTTTCGACTGGAAATTTCATTTTAATCATGGCCCGAAAACGTAGACAGACAAAGACATTTTAAATAGATTTATAAAGGGGGGGTGTAGATGTGCGGGGATTGTGCTACAGCAAAATGATTAATTATGGTTAATAAAGGGGAAAATCGTTAACGATTAAGCCATCTTGTCTGTTGTTGTATGAAAAGATAGTTTTGATGTGCCACGAAGACACATTTGTTGACAGTTTATATGCTTGAGTTGATTTGCGGAGCACTTCAAATGGGTTTAATGAGCCAATTAACATGTCCAAAGGGTTGACAATCACACGATGAAATGCAAATAACGCTACTTAAATATATATATGTCTTTAGGCTGAATATCTCTTTTATATAAAAATTATTAACATTTAATTTCTGGCTGCTATCGCATGCACAGCAGAATTATTTCTCAAATAGTAGATAAAAAAATAGTAGATAACCGAATGCATTCTTTTGTAGATATATAAATGTGGAAAGCAAGCAATTTTAATGAAATTTCATCATATCCAATTACACTGACCACGGCCCCCCTTCTTTCAGCTCCCCCTTAACCGCTGCCCACTGCCCGTTGGCCATTGGCGAAGCTGGCCAACAGAGTACATAACTCACATAGAGCGTATAATTGAAATATCGTGACTTGGCGCTACTACAAAGTACCGCACATTAAATTTTCTGAAGCGTCCTGATGGCAACGTGCAGCAGTGGCAGTGGCACAAGGAGAGCACAATGGGTAAACTAGACACACGAGCCATTATAACTTTGGACATAATTTATGATAGCACTTGCGGCGTTCTCTGATAAAAATATATATAATGTACACACATATTTATATATCTAATTTTTGTACTTTATTTTCGTCATTTTATTTTGAACTTTGCGTGTGAGCAATAATAATGCCGGGCAAATGCTGCTGCCCCAAAATTGCCCAAGTGCCCGCAGAAACGAGTACAATACAGATACAGATACAAATGCAGATGCCGCAGATAACTCCAAGTAACTGTATTGTAATTGTGAGTCACTTTGCATGTGCGACACGCAGCCTGCCACATCCCATTTATGTGTGTGTGTGTGTGTGTGTGTGTGAACGGAAGCGCGTGTGCTTTTAAATAACGATACACTTGTGTATCTGATGAAGGCCCTGGTGCTGATGCTGATGCTGATGCTCTTATCGCGGTTCGTAAATCACGGAAATATAATGTAACAGTTTGTCAAAAAAGTTACCACATCGGCTGCAGATAATTTATATATCTTAATAATTTTCAACATCAAAAGGCGGAGAATTTTATTTATTGTGCGCACTTTCCCAGATACTACTTCGCTGAAAGCGATTTAAATTCAATTCTTAATGACAAAAAAATTATTATTTACAATTTATAAACTGTTTTTATTGTGTCCAAAATTTGCATTGCGCCTGACAAGTAATTAAAATTAACAGCAGGCGCTTTGCTGCCCAAATTGATTTGTATTTTTTAAGCATCTTAAATTCTTTTTTTTTTTAAGAAAGTTAATAAATGGATTCTTTGCGCATTACGATTGGTAAGTTAATTGTATAAGAAATGAATCTCGGCTTTATGCTGCATTTTTATACAGTTTAAATACACATTTCAGAACATTAATTAAAAGAACATTAATTAAAGTTTAATTAGCTTTATTTTCTATTTATTTTAATTGTGGCTTTACGCTGCATTTTTTAACAGTTTAAATACGAAGAACATTAATTTATAAACATTGCTTTAAAAAAGTGTTTTAATTCATTTAAATATTTTTTAGCTATATTTTTTATTTATTTAAAATTTTATTGCACAGTTTAAAATATTTATCTTAACGAAATCTTCGATACCGTTCGCTTAAAAATCAATTAGATGCAATACGCTTGAGCATTTCAGTTATGATTGAAAAAGATTTATGTAAATTCAGCTCAAATCACCAAAAAAAACTGCAAAATGAAGTTCATTTTTGCATTGGTATGTTTGCAAATTGCAATTGATTTGAGTCTCAGCAAGAAATTTTCAAGAGATCATGTTCTTGGTGTTAAGTGTTTTTTGCTAATAACCTCATTAATCATTCGTATCCAATGGAGTTCCACTTGCAAATTTGATAATTCCGAAACAATTTGAGTCAAGTGAAATGTTGGATCAACTGAGTACTTTCTGCTTGTAAAACAAGCAGTTGCGAAAATTGGTATTTTAACATGGAACTCCTTAGTCCTTTTTACTTCGATTAAATATTCAAAGTTGATTAAATCCATTTTGTATTCTTTTGCTTTTATAGCGCTAATATTGACTATTGTTAAGCATTAAAAGCATTTCGTTCTTTCTGGTAAATCAAGTTAAAGTAATGTCAGTCAATAAACTGAATAAAACTTTTTTTTTTTCTAGCTAGTTGCAAACTTTATTTTATTTTGTGGTCGAGTCGTACAAGTTTTTATTTGATGTTTTCAGTGGCAGTGGCAGTGGCAGTGTCATTGGCAGTGGCAGTGGCAGTGTCATTGGCAGTCGATTGTCATTGTTTGTTGTCTGGTTTGTCGCTGTCGCTAATGAAACATACTTCTTGTACGTTATTTCAATTGTTATCCTTCATCTTCACTTGGCTGATTGCCTCGACTCGCCTTGCCTTGCCTTCGCCGCAACACGCCTTGTCTTGCCCCACAGCATTTAGCTCATTTTCACTGGCTTTGCTCGGCTTCTTGTGTCGTCCCCTTTTTTTTATTAGATTTTATTTGCTTAGCCTTTATTTGTCTTTTGCCGTCATTCTCTCGTTCCTGTCCTAAGAGTCCAATTTTAGCTGGGTGCTCTTATAGCCAGACATGGCCATCTAGCCAGAGAGTGTGATAATTTTTAGCATACTCTTTAGTAATGTTTTGGTAAAGTTATAACAAGCAACTAAAAAATTTGTTAAAATCATTTACTTTATAAAACATATATTTTTATGAAAATAAATTAATAACATAATTTTCATAATTTTTTTTAAACATTTTTCCTATATTTTCTGAAGTTTTTTGAATATTTATAATAAATATAAATATTATAAATATATTTATAATAAATAATACAGGGTATCTTTGCACCAATCAGCGCCTTGAGATTTGCAGCCTGCTTTGTTGTTGCTTTTTTTTAGTACTCGACTTTCGCCAGCTACGTCAAAATTGTTGCAGCCACATTCCTTTTGTGCTCTGCTGCTGGGCGCTCCATTTATTTACTTTGGCCTTTTGTTTGTTAGTTTTGTATAAAAAGTTTTGCTTGCCCATGGCTCAGACCATGGCTGAGACCCAACTGGCCACATGTGCCTTCGAGCCGGACTCTGCCTCTGCTTGCCATTTTTTCTTTGCACTAAATGATTGTGAGTGTTTGTATGTGTGTGTGTTTGTTTCGGGTATGTGTAAATTCGTCAAGTTTGTAAACACAAATTATGACAATTAAGTTGACTGTTGGCTTGTTTGAGTTGCTAGGCCCAGGTGAAAGTCGTCTGCAAACTTTGCTTGCAATTTAACTCGAAAATTGCATTAAATTCTCTCTGTGCACATTACGCATTCGCCGTGTGGAATAGGTAAATTCGATTAAAATGTTTCCTTTGACATGGAACAGCAGCCGGTGCCTTTTGCTTAATTTTAATTTTTCATACATTTGCATGTCAAAAGTCGAAGCTGCCAATTGCAGTTGGCCCCAAAAAAAAACAAACACCAAACGGGGTCGTCAACGTGTTAAGGGTGCAAGGTGTGGCTTCCACAATTGTTCATTAGATTAGCAAGTTGCAAGTTGCTAAAGTTGCACAGCTCAAATGCCACTTTCACGGCTGCTGACACACTCGAGTTGAATGCGATTGGATTTCTCTGGACACTTTTTTTGTTCTTCTCTTTTTCTTATACATTTTTCTTCCTTTTGCATTGCAGGTATTTTATGAATTTCCTTATCAGTGGAAAGGCGAAGGCGACAAAAATTTACGTGCAAAGTGGCAAGTTGTGACAACGGTGGCAAGGACGAAAGGGGCAAGAACGACGAAGAACGAAGTGGCAGGATGAGAAGCGAGCCAATGTGTGCGTGCTGATGTATATATATATGTGTATGTGTGTGTGTGTGACAACTTTTTGCGTACTTGTGTGCCAACCATCGCCTTTCACAATTTGTCATTGAAGTTGCTGGCGAAGCTGCCGATAAGAAACTTTGGCGTGATATAAGTAAAATGCATCCATTGATGGTAACCAGTGTTAGCAGTTACTCCTTTAAAAAAGTTTCCATCTTAAACTTGCAAGGTAATGTAGAGGAAAATTAATATTTGTTCATATTATGCAGAATTATCATATATTTATAAAGATTGTTGTAAAATTGGGTCAAATTTGGGCAATTATCATTTTATTAAAGTTTCATTAAAAATTCAGAATAGCAATAATAAAAACAATATCCCTATTATCATATTATTAAAGTTTTTTTAAATAATCAGAATAGTAATAATAAAAATAATATTCCTGTTATCATATTATTAAAGTTTTATTAAATAATCAGAATAGTAATAATAAAAACAATATTCCTATTATCATATTATTAAAGTTTTTTTAAATAATCAGAATAGTAATAATAAAAATAATATTCCTGTTATCATATTATTAAAGTTTTATTAAATAATCAGAATAGTAATAATAAAAATAATATTCCTGTTATCATATTATTAAAGTTTTATTAAATAATCAGAATAGTAATAATAAAAATAACAATATTCCTATTATCATATTATTAAAATTTTATCAAATAATCAGAATAGCAATAATAAAAATAATATTAATAATCATAATAATAAAAATAGGTATTCGTAATTAAATTACAATTATGAATATTTTACACTGATATGCGAGAAGTAGAGAAAAAACTATTTGCAATGGGCTTAAAATTCAGGTACATTGATGAAACGCATGCAAATGTAGTTGTTGGCCCAGCTGTTACTGGGCTATGACTGGCAAATAAAAATACAAACAAGCCGGCAACAAACGTGAAATGGAAACAGCAACTCGAAACTCGCTTTTGGGCTTATCTATCTGCGTGGGCTACTTCGCTTCCAGCTCTTTGCCCCGCTGCCAACATGAAAACTTGCTAAATGGCGCGAAATTCTTTTCAATTCCAATTTCGAGCAATGGGTTTCTAGCGTTGTGTGTGTTAGTAGTTTTTGTAGTAGTTGTTGTTGTTGTTGTCTGCGCTTGTGCGAGGGTTCAAATATTTGCATTCGAATTCAATTGGCTGCGTTTTGTGTTTTTCTAGCTGGTAAAATTGTACATGTTTTTCTTGTTATATACCTGTGCTGAGTAGCATAATTTTATCGATAAGTTTACAACGGTTTGAAGTCTACAAATCCATAAAATACATTCTATATACCAGCATCAATAGCCGAGTCTATAAAGCCATCTACCTTAATTTTTAATTATAAGCAAAACACTTGGTTTATATCCATCGATTTCCAAGAGTATGTTATATTCGGCGTGCCTAAGTTAGCTGTTTTTAGTTTTTGTTTATTTTTATTTTGGTTTTTGTTATTCGTTTTCAATATTTTTGCGTGCTTCTGGCGGCATGTTGACTACCAGTCAGTTGGGGTTTAGCTGGTCAGGTGAACCGCTCGCCTTCTGCATGCCAAAAAATACGCGGCACTGAAATGGAAACGCAAACGAGCTGGCAACATTTGGAAACCTGTAAGTCAAATGCCCTACAAATAAAAAAAAAAAAACAAGAGAAGAAAAAAAAAACATGGGTATAAAGTGAGTGAGCCCCCAATTGGGAGTTGACCTCTGGCAGTTTTTTTTTGTTTTATTTTTGCTTTTGGCTTCAATCTTGTTTGCACAGCTGACATTTTGGTCAAGTTTGTGCTGCATTAAAAACAAAATAGAAAAAAAAAATACAAATTGCCATACTATTTGCACAACGATATCCAGATCAGCGGCAAAAACATGCCTGCAAAATACGTTAAGCAAATACATATACATATTTATGTTTGGCCTGGCCAATAAATTATGGTCGCTAGCCTAATGCATTTGGCCTCGTATTAATCAATGTGTCTCCCGATTTATGTCTGCATTTTTTATGTCCAACCATTTTGTAAGTGTTTTTTTGTTTTTCATATATATTTATTTATTTTTCCATTTTTTTTTTTGCTATTTATTTGCTCGACACAATTATTTGCATTTTATTTTGGTCATTTAAATGCATTTTTTTGCTAGACGTTTTTGTATTTTTAGTCCAACGGCAAATGCATAAACATAAATCAAATTGTTGGGACAATGCAACGTTGATATACATTGGGGATTGCTTTATAAATCCGCAAATACACGAAAACTCTAAATAAAAGTTTATCGCTTATATTGACTTTTAATTCTTTCCCAAATCTGCTGTTTTTGCACAAATTTATTCTTTTTGTTTTGCTGTCAATTCGTAATTCGGATTGCTTTGTTTTATTCATCGCTTAAATTATATGTTTAAGTGTCGATGAGTATTAAAAAATCGTTCTCAATTTCAACTTACTTAAAGTTTATTTTTCTTCAACACTCTAAAATATTGAATAAATTGCCAGCTTCCTCTATACCCAAACACTAAACCAATAAAACTAATATAAACCTAATCAATACTTTTCGATTGTTAAACACATTTTAAGCCCCATTCAAAACTCAGATAAAAACTCTTTTCCAAAGCACATTTTACTTTCACTTTCAGAGTACTTCAGAATAATGCCTTTAATGTTGCTTAAATAATTTAACGACAGTTTTAATTCGGAAATGTCTGTAAATCAAATGCAGAAAACTTTTCAAACATCTGCACACACTGTACACTGCCAGAAAAAAAGGGGGGAAACCCACCTAGAAGCACTCACAGAAAATAATTGTTCAGTGAGAACCACAAATTACAACAATTTTATGGCAGTTTCTTTGTCAGTTCAGTCGTGGGCAGTAAATTTACATACTTCATGACGAGCTGCCTACAGGCAACTTTACTTTATTTATGCCCAAATTCAAAGAGTCGTGTCCACAAACGCCTCCAAAAAAATATCAAAAAAAAAAAAAAAAATGAAATGAAATAAAACTGAATAAAAGAAAAAACCTCAAAAATGGTCTGTGCGTGTAGATGAACACAATTGCGCGTCATAAATTTGAATTATTGTGCTCTTTGCATTTGACAACGACTTAAAAGCACTTGCAGCGATTTTGGCCAGTCAGCCAGTCTGCCACACGAACACGTCCTTGAGACATGCACGAGTGCGAGTGCCAAGTGTGGCAGCAAGAGTGAGAGAGAGAGAGATATTGAGATTATGTCATAAAATGCGCCTTTTGTGGTCTGCTTGGCTGCTCGCAAGGCACACGCTTGGACAGAGACAAGGACAACAAGGACGACTAGGACAACGATGGCCACAGACATTTTTAGTGGACATTTATTTAATGCTTCAAACGCTTTGAAATTTCCGCTCACCCCCGGGGCCATCATCTTTGTTGATAAAGTCGGTCAGCCGCTGAGGCATTGTCCGCTCGGTGGCCAAATAAAGTGTACGCTTTGTGTGTGCCCCACTTTAAGTGGCAGCCAGCTGCATTAGCCGCGCTTGGCATTTGCAAACAACAAACTGCAAAAAAAAAAAAAAACTGGCTACAGAGTAATATCTAATTAGCCAGTTGGCATGCAAGTTGACACCAGAAATTCGCCCAGACTGCAATTTGTCAGTCGTCTCATTGCAGCTGCGCATTTAAGATTAATTAAGCTGTTGACAGCTCAAAAACTTAAGCAAAAAAAAAATCATATTATTTAATTTATTTTCTGGTTAAAAGGGATGTTATGGTTTTGTGCAGAATGTTGTAATAAGCAGAAGAAAGTATCTCTGATAACTTAAGTTTAATATTCTTGATCAGCAGCAACAACCAAGTTGATTTAGTCAAATTTGTAGATTGTTTCGATTCGCGAATATTGAATTTAAATATAATAATTGTTGACATATTATTGATCATCTGCCCAAACATTTAAGTTATTATCTAAAAGCTTAAAAAAGTATTAGCAAAATCTTTGCCAGGCATGAGACATTTTTAAAGTAAATGTTTAATATTTTAAACAGCTCACAGTATTCTTGCTTGTTTTAAAATGTCATTGACAGATAAAAAAGTAAATTAGTAAAAAATACAAAAAATTCAATCTAAATAAACATACATGAAATAATCTAACAGCATGACTAAATTGTTAGTTGAATAATTGATAGCAACGTGTTTCGAGTAAATATCTAAAAAGAAGCAATTAAAAGCTCTTAGCTGTTTGGAAATCTTGTTAGCAATAAATAATTGACCACATGACGTGACAAGCTACAAATGTTCTCTTCACTCTGAAAACGGCCAGGGGCAGCAATAAAAATATTAAACCTCAGATATATCCACAAATATACACATCTTCGCATTCCTCTGTCGGTGTTTGCCTTGATCAATTGCAAAAATATATTTTATTCCTTTTTTTTTTTTGTTTATGGCTACATGTCTGCACAAATGTTGCCTAGCAATGGCTTTGTGTTAAAATTTTTTTTTGGCAAAACAATACACAATTGAAAAACACATAGAACTACAACAACAAAAAATGGTCAAACAAATGAACAATTGCTGTGCACAAATTGTGCAGCTGTCAGTGGCAGAGCAGAATATGGCCAGCGGGGGCGGGCACAAAGCAAATTTTTCTATCAGCTAACGAATAAAATTAATATGTTTATAAGGAGTACCCAAACTGTGGATATTCAGGATATTTATCATTTATTAATATTCATTTAGTATAATTGCAGAAATGCAAATTTATTTGCAAATACAAAAAGCGACGTTTTCAATGAGATATAAAAGAGAATTATTATTCTGATTCCTACATAATTCTATTCTGTCACATGTCTACCTATAAGTCAATTGTACACTTTTGTAGTAGTTTAATTAGTACAGGGTATGAACACGTGTTGGAATAACAAGTGCGGTTTCAATAAACTTGTCAATGCAATAGCCTGCAGGTATGGAATGAAAGATGGGAAATGGATTAAATATTTAGATGTTAACCAACAAAATATTCCATGATATACATATACGCAATGAAGATAAAAACACATCTTTTATAAAAATGAACAGTAAAAATGTGACAAAATAAAAAAAAATTAGCATTTATAAACAAACTGATTTTTTTCCCAGCTAAATAAAAATTAGAAGTGGCCGTTAAAATTGAAATACTTGTTTTATTAATTCCTTATTGAAATCTAAGCCAGCGAATGCCTTTAATAAAAATGTTATGTTTATTGCGACTTGTTTGTATAAAAGATAGCTTTTTAAATAATTAAAAACTTGGTAAATATTAGAGGAAGAGGTATTCTCAGTTTATATTTGTGCACCGTCTAGGGGCATGCAGCTGCTGTTTATCTTTGGTCTAGTCTTGTTTGAGATTCAATATTTGTGTATTAAATAAGAGCAGCATTTTTTGCGACTTTTCCCTTTTAGCTGTAGTCAGAAGAAGCTGAAGACAACAATTTAAGTCGACGACAACCACAATTCGCACTGAACTCTCTCATCACATACTAAGTAGTTAGTATATTGGTACTTACAATATATGTGTTAATGTGTGTGTGGGAGTGTGTGTGTGGAAGTCGCACACACATTATTGCAGGCGCACTCAGTTGACCGCATTGGTAATTGTTGTTTTGGCCATTGTTGTTGGCTGCTCACTGCGTGCCAGGGTCACATTTAATTGTTGGCCATGTTCAACAGGCCGTTGAACATGCGCATTAAATGTAATTAACTCATTATAAATGATAACGTGGCCAAAAGGAGTCGCGTCGGTGCTTGTCTTAAGCTGCTGGCTGCAAAGCTGAGCCGGAACAGGCAGCAGGAGCAGCACGACTCCTCATCATCATTGCTAATTTAGCCAGCCAGGCAGAGAGGCAGCCAGAACGTGTTATATTTCCGCACAGTCACACGGGGGTCACGCAAAATGTGAAATTATTGCCGGAAAAGAGACAATGTGACACGCGGACTATTATTCAAGGTTCAGAGGAGAACAGGACAGACCAGGACAGACCAGACCAGGACAGACCAGAACATGGCCAGGTATCTTGTTAACGGAGTGCCATAAAAACGCTTTTATACGCTGATATTTGTGCCCTGTTTATTGCCGTTTGTGTTGTGTTTTTGTTTTGTGTTTTGTGTTTTCTGTTTGTTTTGTGCGTTTCACTTTGTTTCATTTTATAGTTTTTCTCTCGCCTTGTTTTCACACTCTTTTGGCTCCCTTTAATTATCTAGCAAGTGTTTTGTTACGCACCTTAGCTGGTTATTGTTTCACATTCTTGTTGCTTTGTTTTACCAGTTTTTTCTTGACTGTTTTGGACTCTTCTCGAGCGTGTTTTCACATGCCTAGTAAATTTCGATAAATTGCAACTGTGGAAAGCCATCATTTTCTGTTGCAGCTGGCAGACCAGTTTTCAGCAATTAAATTTATGGCTTAGATGCTTTTTATTTTTGCCTGCAGCTACCAGTAAAATTATTCATTAAATTTTAATTTTAATTTATTGACCTCTATTCGGTTCATTATATTCGTAAATTTAAAAATTAAATATTAAACCACAATCCTTTTTTTTATTGCCATACTCAATTTTAATAATTAGTCAATATTATTAGTTAATTAAATTAGAATCAATATATCATACTACCATAATTGACTTTCTAATTATTCTAAAAAAAAAAAACATTTGTCCATCGCATTCACAGCCACATTTTAATCTATTCTCAATTATGCTTGAGTTATGAATACCAAAATTAATTTGAATTATTTAAATTGCCAGTCGACACATCACAGATCCGTTGAAATCACAATTCAATGCATTCGATAGAAATGCGAACTGACAGCATAATTTCAGCATATGACATTTGCTCTAATGAGAAAAAGTTTCGTTCACTCGAAATGAAAGCCATATTTCCGAGCCAAAGACAAGCAATTTGCTTTCCAATTGTTTTTTGATAACTGTACTTTGAGTGTGTGTGTGTGTGTCTGTCTGTCTGGATGTATCTGGAGCTGACCGTAGGAAACTGTCAGAAATCATCTGTGACAAACATTTGTTTTCGGCTTAAGAAGGATAGAAATGAGCAAAGCAAATAGAAATATGCATCGTATATCAAAAATAACAAATTTATATTTTTCGGAAAACAAGTGAAAGCAACAAAATATTTTGACAACTCTTTGAAAGTGCCTTCGTCCCTCTATTCCTCTCCAGTATCTGCGAGTATCACCTTAAAGGAGAACGGCTCGAAGGCGTAACCAGCGCCCTCATAGAACTTGCTCATGAACTCGACCCTGTAAAGAAAAAAAAGGAAATCAGTTAACTGAATAGTTTTAGGGAATTATAATATATATTTTATATATACCAGTGCAATCGCAATGTGTGCAAAAAGGCCGAAAGACCCTCAATGAGCACCAAAATGAAGACGGTGAGCGCAGACCAGGCACCAAAGAGTAAAAATACAAAAATAGCGCCAATATAACCTGCCTGCAATATAAATGCCTGGGAGAAAATCATATTCCACAGCACCTCAGACAATTCTGGAATGGATGAATACTTAATTAGCTTCCAAATATAATAATCCAATAATCCAATCGAGATCAACTTACGTGCATGTGCCAAGGATAAGGCCCAGAGACGCAAATAGGATGCTGTGTGAGAGATTGTGCTCAGCACATACTCAATGGTGTGAATGGCCTGCTGGATGAATACCTCACTCATTGGCTCATCATCTCCACCATGGCCGCCATGTGCACCGCCAGATTGGGCGACGGGTGCTCCTTGGCTTGCTCCTGCAATTTGCTTGGGACGTGTGAACTTAATGTACAAGGGCTTGCCGAGCAGCATCCAGGGTATACAGATTACGACGACCACTACAAAGATTTTTTGCAAGGAGTCCTGACCCTCGAACATGTACTCCTTGCAGTTTTCCTCCGGTGTCTGACTACCAAAGAGCATCATATTGATGAAGAGTATAAGAATGGAGGGTGCACAGCCTGGTGAGAGCGCCAGGTCGTCGGTGTTATCGTTGTAGATCATCCACTTGTAGAACATCATGAACACCATGTATCCGAACAGCAGCAGCAGGAACAGAATCTGTGGCACAAACTCCAACAGAATATTCATATACTTGCGATAATGAATGAAATTCACGACGGACATGAAAACGCCAAAGGACATGTGAATTACTCCAAATATAATGGAAAGCTTCATCTTGAAGGTGTTCAGAAAGATGATTTTGTTGTCGGCCATCTGCCAGATGGGATCCATGCCCACCGGATAAGTCTTGAAGTTGCTGGTTTTCGGTCTCAGTGTCAAATATTTAATTTCATCATCGGTGACAGTGGAGGTATTGTATGGATTGTGCCAACCAGAGCCAAAGATGTTCATCGACTTGGAGAACAAATCGTTGTAGATCAGACCCGTGTACAAAGAGAATAAACCCATTAGCAGAATGATATATCGACCGCCGAAGAATATGTTGAATATTTCCTGCTTGATCGAGGCCAGTTGACGCTCCCTGATAATCAGAAAGGAGGCAAAGGCCACTAGGACAAGGGCATGTCCCATATCACCAAACATGACAGCGAACAGAAATGGAAATGAGATGCAGGTGTACAAGGCCGGATTCACCTCCCGATAGGAGGCCATTCCGTAGGAATCTATCAAGTTCTGGAAGCCATTGGTGAACTTATTTGTGCGCGTAAATGTCGGCGGCTGTTCATTAGTGGATATGACATTCATGAAGGCTGGGATGACGCTCTCCGAGACCTTGGAGCCGCGATTTAGCGCCTGCTGCACATTGGGCAAATCTCGGACGGGCACCCAACCCTCACCAATTAGGCACTTGCCGGTGACATCCGGGTTAAAGCAGTTGAGAATGTGGTAAATTGCCTTCATTTTCTTCACCATAATGCTCCAACGGGACAGATTTTTAGACGCTGACGACAGGACGCGACTGCGATGATCTAAGCTCTGATTTAACACCAATTTCAGATCCTCCAGTCTTGTGTTGACATCCTTAATCATATCAGCGCGCTCCGCAGCGGAACTGGGACAGGGATAAACATCAGCGTGATATCCAGCGCAGACCTTCTTGATGCGCTGCTTCAGCTGCTCGCCCTGGAAGAAGGCAACAAACACAGTCTTGAGCACTGGGCGACCGGCTTCGTCATCTTCCTGCAGTCCACTGATGTCGTTGCGACGTAGGAAAATGTTTCCGCGCGAGATGCGCCACAGCATTCGCTCAAAGCTGAAGAAACGCTCCAGACTGATCACACCCGCCACAAATGCCAGCTGTCCACGCTGAGCACCCACTACGGAATCATCGGGATTGGGCAGACGATTGGAGTCCAAATTCATAATCTCCTGGTCGGAGAAGAATCCCTCGGTATTCTCCAGCACACTCTTCAGCTCCTGCATGTGCCTAAAGTTGGCATTCAGACTAGCTCCGTTTGAGGACAATTCCCGCAACTCGTTGTCCGTCTTCTCCAGCTGTGCCTCCAGATCGATGATCTCTCGTGGATTGGGCGCAGCAATGTCCTGATCAGCGTTCAGTTCCGGCATCTTGATGTCATCCTTCCGCAGCTGGTTTTCAATATATCGCACACGTCGCTCCATATCATCGCAGCGTCTCACCTCGTTCACAAATTTGCGCTGAAAGGCGTTGATCTCCTCGTTGAGATCACGAAACTGGACACATCCAGTCTCGCCCAGCTCGGCAATGGATGCGTACGCCGCCTCCGGCTGTATATACATCTGGCACAAGGCCATTTTCTCGCTGCGAAACATATCGCCCATGATGGAGCTCCCGCTGAAGCGTTATCTGCGATAAGGAAAAAACAAGTTGCCGATTACTATCTGATTATTGGCTGATTGCATGAAGTGTTATTTATTAGCCTTGTTAACAGCCTTAGGAAATTGCCATTAAGTTTACCAATACTAGTTTGACTTTGACTATCCATAAATAAAGGTATTTCAATTGTAAAGTAGTAAAAGTAGTAGTAGTAAAACAGCAATTAATTTGTTTTATTACTTCTACATTACAATTTGACAAGTGGGAATTTGTTGGGAAACCAATTGAATTTATTTTTTTAGTTTCCAGGCGAACCCTTATAGTTAATGCAATAAGAATATTTAATATTATTTAAAACTATTAAATAAAAATGTGTAAGGCTAATTTTGTTTTGAGATTAAAGTTATATTTCAATCTAAACAAAAATAAATTAAGCCCGAATGTCATCTAATAATTCCAATTAAATTTGAATTATTTTATTCCATTATATTTTATACTTTTATTTGGGAAGGTTACGTTTTAATAATATTTGCCAGGTCGAAACCATTTGTTTTATTTTCCCTTTTTCAATATTATCCCCAATAGTTAATGCGATCATTTCCTTTTTAGAGCTAACCTGATTATTTCATATTTTTTTTTAAAATAATCTATAAAAATATGTAAACTAGAATTTTGTATGTACACGAATGCCGTCAAATAATTCAATATTTATTTTTTTCTTTTATTTTTTTGCAGATTATCCCCAATAGTTAAGCCGATAACAAGCTTTTTGGAGCTAACGTGATTATTTAATAATACTTAAAATTAATAAATAAAAATGTGTAAGCCAGAATTTTATATTGGGGTTGAAGTAAAACTTAAATCTAAACAAAAATAAACCAAACCCAAAGGCCATCTAATAATTCCAATAAAATTGGAATACTTCATTCCATTAAAAATATACCATTTTTTAGAAAGGTTGTGTTTTAATAATATTTGCCATGTCGAAATGTTTCACAATTGATGGGTCAATCAAGTGCGCGTTGTTTATGGTTACCAATGTGAATGCGATGTGTCAATCAATCGCTTATTACCAATATATATATATGTACTTCCATGTGGAACTGAACTATTTGTGCTTCCAGATAAGATAATGTTGGCTGTCACAGTTATCGGGCTCGATTCGCTTTTAACAGCTGGCTTATCTGAAGTGTGCGCGTTGAGCTCGCTCATAATTTGATAATTATTAACAATTACCGAACAATCAGTACTATATATATATATAAATACTAATTTATATGTATATAAATGCACATTAGTTAGTGGAGGTTTCATCTTCAATTACGATTCTGCGTGGGAGAAGTTTACGCAGTTACAAGTGCTGGACAGACTGGTCTCAGACTGCGTGGCTCACGGGGCGCATGAATAATGGGTCTGCTTGATAGTGATTTTGGTACTCCAGATTATACACACTACACAGATATTTATGGTGGTCTCGCTCAGTGGCCTGCTGTGATTTTGTCTCTCATGTAGGGCAATAAATTTGATTGATTCGGCCAATTTGGCGAGTTGGCTGATAAGCGGCTTTGTCTGTGTCTACTTTGATAATTGCTTTTGGCTATTTAAAGCTTCAACAAAGCGATTGCCAGCTTTGTTGTAGCTTTAAAGAGCCTTGTTAAGACTTAAAGTTAATAATTTACAACAAAAGGAAATCGAACAATACTCAAGTATTTGGCATAAATTCTGATAATTTGCTTAAAGAGCTTATTAATATTTTTGACACTACAACAATTATAAATTAGTCTTTTTATTTAATTATTAATGCTGTAATATGTTTGAAATTAAATAGTTATTATGCATTATAAATTTAATTAATCTTTTTCTGTAAATCCAAAAATAGCAAGAATCATGTTTAACTAAGGCTTCATGGTAAATCAAAACTAATTAACATACCTATTCAATATTTTACATAGCTATAAATCTTTGCGATTGAGTTGCCCATAAATCGTTTACGAAAAATAACATTCAATATAGCACAATAAATTTTCGATTTCAGCAATTCAATAAGTATTCAACCAGCAGTTTATTATATATTTTGCCGTTAATTTAAGCTATAATTACGGCTGGGACTTTGGGGTTTGGATTGTGGCTTTCTGAAGTTTGACAGCGGTGTTTAGCTCATTGAGAAATCTGTTTTGTCGTCGTAAAAATATTATCGGTAATGCAATAATTTCTACAACGCCTAATGTATTAAGGGTGTGTGTGTGTGTGTTAGGCGTTGTTTCACATGATCAATCACGTGCTCTGACGTCACAGGTAATAAACGTTTATGATTAGTTTTGACATTTGCTCGCAGGCAATGGAAATAAACGTTTAATGATCGGGCTATTATCAAAAATCAATTAAGATAACTTGTCGCAAATCATGTCGCTATTTAGATTAAGCTAATTGTCTGGAATGTGACTTTGAATAATTACGCCTTTGCGGGCTGGTTTGAGTCCTGTGGGAGTCCGCCAGACAGAATAATACAGTGAACACTCTAATTGTCTTGTGGGTGGTAAAACACCTCAAATTAATTGCTTCACTTTATGTTTGTGGTTACAACTTTTGTTAAGTGTTCGCAAAGTTCTCATATCACAAATTGAATTTGTGTTTTAAGCGTGTGCAGATGAAAAAGTATATATTTTTTATGGCTCTTGATTTAGTGATTTATATGTAGTTATTAGCACAACTTTGTTTAACACTTTATTAAAAAGTCGACTAACATTTTACTTTAGGCTTCCGTCTTTATGCTGCAACTTAAGTTGGCTTTATTTTATATTAAGTCTTAAATTGGATAAACTTGGGTTATATTACTTAATTTGTGGAATGTTTACTGCTTATCTGAACAAGTTTGATAACCCCGCGGAAACTGCCTCTCTCAGCACTGATAAAGTTAAGCAATCTAAAGACAACATGGAACTGAGAGCATCACAAAAATGTGAGTCAACTAAGCAAATGCGTCACGAAACATTAAATTATTGCACATTGGTAAAATTCTTCGCATAATTTGGAAGACATTCTTTAACAGTTCTTTTTGAATTTTTTAAGGATATTTTTTGACACTTGACTCTTACATTTCGAGAAGCTTTTCTGTTTCTGTTTCTGCCGAGTTCCGAGTTGTGATTCGCGACCTGCTTGTACAACGGCGTTTTATGTACTGTTCGATCACCTTATTGCCCATACACCGGGTAGCTTTGCCAATAAACTACGGTTAATCTACACTTGGCACACACACACACGCACACACACCTATATAAAAACATACAATAATAATCTGTGCGCCGTTTTTATCTCGACGCAACAACGCAAACACTTTGCGATTTCAGTTTGTGATTGCGTTGCCAAACAAGCGGACAACGCCTTTGATAGACGTGTTCTGTTAGCCGGATAGAGGAGGGTAGGAGGGTGGAGGAGGGGAACTTATCTCCAAGTCCATAAAACGGTGTATGGATACGGCTATCGGCAAGCAGCTGAACAAAATTAAAAGAACACTTCAGCACTCTTAGCCATATCGATTGGATCAATGATTGAGCATTTGGCACGAGTTGCTCAATTGCAGTTGGCCACACGAAAAGCTCTTGACTCAGTTTTCCTCACTTGAGGCTAAATGATTACAGACCATGTGACGACTTTCAAATGTGACTTGCCACATCTTTTTAGTAACGTTTATTTACTGACACATATCACGTATTATTCGATCGATCAAGTAGCTGACACAAAAGAAGCGAGTTCTACTTTTCTAAACAATTTTATAATTATATAATAATTTTTATAAATTTTTAAAATAAATCAACTGCTTTATACTATTTTTTTTAACCTTCAATTATAGTGCGAGGCTAACTGGAAATCTGCGATACCATTTTAAACGCACCACTTGAAACCCAAATTATATTTAAAGCTCTTGAAATATTTATCGATCAGCAAACTATTTTCACGAGTTGATCAAAGTATTCCAAAAATGCCAAAACTTATCAGCTGCTTACTTAAATTAATAAACTTAATGAAGTAAAATTATTGAATTACAATTAACTTTTTACTGATTTTCATTATTTGATAAATAATTGCTGTTTAATATAGAATATGAATAGACAAATTTGACTGTTCGTATCATATCAAAAAAAGAGTATTTTTCCAACAGACTGTTGTTTTTTATGACTGTGAATCAGCACTTAGTCCTGATTTACCTGCTGATTACACTATGATTATATTTTGATATGCTTGAGGATTAGCATTGTCCGCATTTGAATTTGTGTAGGTATCCAATTATTGGCATTGTGTTCCAGCAATTGGTTTTCACTAGTCTCAAGTGCTTTGTTTATTAGGCATACTCAAAAATATGTAGAGGCTAATCGCGAGTCACGTGAATTTGTCACCACGACTAGTATATATAAATATATATATATATTTATACAATGTGTACCTAGCAGATAATTCACACGTTAACAAGGTTTGCTGGAAGTGCAATTAAAATGCAAGTAAATTTTTTATTTACATTTTGTTGACAATTCTAGTTTATTTTATGGCAACTAAAATCATAAAATTAATTTTAAGTTATGGCTGTGGAGTCTCCCTTTTTTTATTAGGCATACTCAAAAATATGTAGACGCTAATCGTGAGTCGCGTGAATTTGTCAGCATGACTAAAATATGTATATATATATATATATATATATATATACGATGTGTAGTTAGCAAATCAATAACACAAAGCCGTTAACAAAGTTTACTGGAAGTGCAATTAAAATGCAAGTAAATTTTGTTTGCATTTTGTTGACAATTCTGATTTACTTTATGGCAACAACAATCGTAAAATAAATTTTAAGTTATGGCCGTGGAATCTCCCTTGACGTCAGCAGTTGAGCCCGAGTCGGTGGCTACCATTGAAATTTATCGGGGCAATTGGTAATTGGCCACATGAGTACTGGAATTTGGCGCACTTACATGTTGCATGGCAGAGTATCTGCTCCAGTTGGGCTATTAGCGTATTATCAACTCGCAGCTGACGCAACTGTGGAGCACTTTCGAATGGGACGCACCTCTTGGAGTGATAAGCCGGCGCTGATAACATGTGACGAACACATTTTACATATATTTTTATTTTCATCTCCCTTTTGGCCATTACATTTATCCAGTTAATGAGCTTAAGAGCCATTTATTATGCTAATTAAAATGAGTTGACTGCTATTTTTCGCACGTGTGTGTGTGTGTGTGTGTGTCGAGTGACCGACCACAAATAGATTGCATGCAACTTTTTGGCACATAAAACAGCAGCTCGACTCTGACTCTGACTCTGAGTCGTATCTCTGGCTGTGGCTGTGTCTGCTAATGCCACATAATGAAGCTGATAATGGCCAACAAGCAGAGTGTAGAACGACAACGAGTGCTCGACCAAAATTGGCTGCCGCAGCGTACAAGTTGAGGCTGGAATGCAACTGAAATGGGGCACGTTCAACTTTTCAGTTTCAGCGCACATTTAATGTTGCCGCATCTGTGCGGCACTCGTAGACGTAGAACGTACGACAAACTAATGTGCGTCACCATTTCGTCTGCTTTTTTTTTTTTTTTTGGGGCAACACCAACAATATAAAGAAAAAACAGCAGCAGCAGTGGCAGCCGTAGCAGTTGCATGGAAACCCATTCAGCCTCCAGTCAAACTGCGTCGCATCCATTTGCTCTGGTCATGGCCAATAACTAAGTTGTTGCGTGTGGCTGTTTGGATTAGTATAATGCCAATATGTGGCAACAAAATGGGCGGCCTGTGTAAGTGCTTTTTTGTGGTGTGCAGGCAACCGGATTTTGTTGTGCTTAGCATCGAAAAGTTCTGCATTTTGTGTGTGCGTGTGTGTGTGTGTATGTGTGCTCTTCTTTGCCATTTGTTTTGTTGGTAGTAAATCTTGCCAATGTCACTAACAATAAGTGTCCATTATCGATTCCCTCAAAAACTTATACAACTATGGAATTTGCCTAGTGACAATGCAATTTGCGTCTTTTTTTTATGTTGGTAATAAAGTTAAAAAGTTTATGATATTGATTGTTTGAGGTTGAAGCATGACACTTTTATCTAATGTTTATTGACTTCAAGTTTAAGAAATTTATATTCAATTTAGAATTTGAAGCCAAACCTTAAATCTTTTTTCAAATTTAATTTTATGACATTTTTTGCAGAATAAATCAATATGTACACTTAAAGTTGTGCAAATAAATTTAAAGCTTATTCAATCATTTGATTTAATGTTCTCTCAAACATTGCTATTTGAAGTAATATTCTTCTTTATTTTCACCCTCGGCAATCTGACCCTTGGCATACTTTCGCAAGTTCGCATTGCTAATGCGCTTTATAGCTCATAAAATAAAAACGAATGTTTTATAAATACCAATGGGCAAATGAAATTAAAAAAAAAAAGTTTCCATTGCCCTTGGCAACGCTGAAAACTGCTCAACTACAGAAAAAAAAAAACAAAAACCCAGTCACCCTCTCGGGGACTACTTCAAAAATTACAGCCCAAAAGTGTGCTACGTAAAATTTAACATTAACAACAGCAGCAACAACAACAACAACAATAACAAAAACAACAACAAGCAACAAAGTCATTTCGTATTTATTGTATTACCTTTGTCAGCATATCTAACATTTTTGGTTATTGTAGTTGTTCCCGTTGTTATTTTTTTTTGTGTTGTTAAATGCTTACTTATTATTTTTTTTGTTGCTGGCTTTAATGTTATTGCCATGCTGCCCTGGCATGCGCACATTGTTTTTCGTTATTCGTTACCGTTCAAGATGAAAAATCCAATTTTCTCCTCTAAGCATTCTTGTAATGCGACCTCAAACCCAACCTTTCACCTCTCCGACCTTCCACATGCGCGCATACATAAAAAAAAGGGTTCACAAAGTGCATAATACTTACATTTTGTTGTTGTTGTTATTGTTGATAAGCTTTTTCTGCTTTTGTTTTGCACTATTTTCATAATTTCTGCTATGCTCGGAAAAAGCTTGCAAAAATGTTCAAAAAGCGCGAGCATGAAAAATGATTTGTCGCATTCGCTGCTGGCACACTTTGGATAATATTTTTTCCACCTTAGTGTTTGCTGACATTGTAAAGGATACAAGTTTTGTGTGTTTCTGCATTAAAAGCAAATAAACTTTTCTTTTAAATTCCGAATTTACCTATTGCAACCTTGAGTTGACAATATGAAGATATTTGCTATTTAAATAAATTTAAAATATTAATATATTATAACACAGATAATCCTTAAAGCGTTAAATACTGAAAGGATTGCTCTAGGAACTGATACCATTAAATTACATTCAAAAATATTTATTTGAAAATCAATATAATAAATACAATATAATTTAATAAATAGTAATAAAATATAGCTATCGTTGAAATTCAAAATAAATATTCATATGTAAAAAATCAAACATAACAATAAATAATTTTAAGAAAAAAATCAATGGATTTATCGCAATGCTAAATGAAGACAAAAAGTTAATTCCAGATTTCTTCCACTTAAATTCAGCTTACTTTCAGCAGCCACTGCAAAAATAAAATGCATATTTTAAATATAATTTCAGTAAACCTATTATCTTATTTAATTCTAAGCGTTTTATTCATTTGTGCGGAAGCACTTATATATATGAATTTATAAACATATAAATAAATACGTAAATATTTAAATTTTGCCGTTGCAAAATGCAAAATTTCAGACCAAATGCTTCACGCAAAGCGTTGCCGCAATAGCTGGCAGCAAATGTGGTTCAACCTTTTGTTGCCGTATAACCAGACCCATTATTAGTATAGTTGGACGAATTACTCATATGCCGCATTGTGGGGCAATTGAATCAGCTGCAATGGATATCAGTTTAAGCCGATGCTTGCAACAAAAAAATCCGCTTGCAATAACACATCTGCATGTAAAATAAAACGCTGAGCTGCGTCATATCAGCCATAACCGTCAACTGTTGCGACCCCCCGACCCATTTCGCTCACTTGCCACGCCCCCCCCCCCCCCCACACACACACCAAAAGGGGCGCTACTCAACTCGTTTCGAACAAGAGCTGAAATGCCATTGTAGTTGCTTGTCTCAATTTGCTGTCACACTGCGTATGCGCAACTACTTTATATGATTATTTTTTATTTCCATTTTCATTTTCATTTTCATTGTTATGGCTCGAGTGTTATGGGCCAGCCTGTTGCCTGTTGCGTGTTGCGTGTTGCGTTCTGTGTTGCATGTGCTCTCCAGCTTAAATTGAATTATAAAGGAATATATATTTTACAATTGCCCCGCATGGATTCGACACCAGAAGCTTCTCAATTTCATTTCGGGTTGCAAAGTGCTCGTATGAGTGCCACAACAATTTTATTCAGCATATGCGAGAGCTAAATGGCCAATCAAAAGAAAAATAAAAAAGGAGTAAATATATATAAACCATATAATTTTATTTGTTTGCAAATTGCGGTAATTTAATTGTGTATAGGCTTAATATTTAATATTAATTAAGTATAATAATTATATTAAAATTATTTTATTATTTTTATTATTATTTATTATTTGCTTAAATGCAAATTCACAGAGCATCTGCTAGTCGTACACACACAAAATTCATTTTAAATGTATTATTTGTTCGTTTAAACATTTTATTTGACATAAATAAATTTGTATGTATATATGTATTTGTGGCAATTTCCATTTTAAAATCAAATTTCCCAAGCGTAAATCTTCAAAAGCAAAAGCGACATTGATTCACGTCGCATCTCACAGCCCTAAAGCCAATTTCGAGCTGTGCCTTGCGCCTGGCAACCTACAGGCTTCACTTGGAGCCGTCTCCCCCCCCATAGCCACACCACCCCCCCTTATTGATGGTGACACGTTGGCAGCGCGATGCGCATCCTTTAAACACAGCCACAGGCGAAAAATCCACAAAAACTTTTTGCCCTGCAGAAAGTTTTAGCCACAAGGTCGCTAAACCTAGAACGGCCAAAAAACGGTACAATTTGCAACTGCGGTGGGGCGCCTCAAATTGGTTTTATTTGAATTAAATTTTGTTTTATTTCATTTGGTGTCGCGCGCGTTGCGTTTGGCTTTTTGCTTCAATTGAATTTGACTGCTGTCAATCACGCGCTGCATACGCTTCACTTGTCTGTAAAATTCAAATTTTATGCTAATTTTACGCAGAACGAACCAACGAACGAACAAACGATCAATGTGAAGCAGAAAACTGGTGTGGCTGCAAAAAGGGTTAAATGTGTTAAATATTGATTGGTTTAGCTCTAACTCGCTGATACGCTGATGCAAGGCGGGCCAAACACACAACAACAACAACAACAATAACAACAACAATGACAGCAACAGCAACACTGACAGCAAAAAGAACAACGCTCAAACGACGTTTTAAGCGCGCTCTTAAAAAGTGATTTGTCAACAGTTGCAATGCGGCAGGACCCACACAGCAAAAGGACACAAAATGAGGCAACCTGCGGGCGCGTAAAAACTAAACCATGTCCGAACGAGGTGGCGTTAATTTGCTTTTGATTATGGCCTGACACTGGAAATGGTTGACTAAGCGCCAAACAAGTCCTGGCTTTAAATCAACAACATCAACAGCAGCAGCAGCAACATCCCCAGCAGCAGCATCATCAGCAGCAAAAACAAGTTGAACCGCAAATTTCATGGCGATATCTGAACTAATTTGTTGCACAATATTCGCTTTAATTAATGTGCTGCTGCTGTTCGAAATCAATTATCTCGTATATATAGTGCACTATATTAATGGTACTTATTTATAATTACATATATGTTCATTAATTTATAAAAATCACACACAAAATCCCTGTGAAATTTAAATAATTAACATTTATTGAAATAAAACAATTTTCTTTAAATTACAAAAGCTTTGCCACAAAACAATCTAAAATGTTTTGGCATGTTGAGTCTTAAAATTAGTGTGATTAAAGACTAAATAAAAAACTCATTTTATATTCCTTAAATATATAAATCTTTTTTTATAGTAGACTGTAAATTTTCAAAATATTTTTAAGCCATTTTAATTCCTTAAATATTTAAATATTTTATATAGTAGACTGTAAATTTTAATAATATTTTTTAAGCCAAACACAAATGATTTTTTTTTTTTGTTAAATCATATTTTAAACTAAAGCAAAATCTTGTCTCTATATTATATTGTTCAGCTAGTGTCATTTAATATTTTTCCACTGATTTTCTTACACTGCTCATTTTATCTTTAACTTCCATTTTAGGTAATTTATAGTTCTATTTAAGTTGATGTTGATAAATTGATGAATGCCTGCGAATAATCCAGCAGAGGCTGAGGCAGTTTTTTGTTGTCTTCTGTCAAGGTGTGCGGCGCACTTTGTAGGTGTGTTTTTGTATATGTGTATGGCGCCGAGTGGTGTGCGAATAATCTACTATAATAAATTTATTGGCAAGCATTTTTTGATTTATTATGCATACCAATAATATGTATTTTTGTAAATAGCTCTTCCACATGACACTAATGATGCGGTGCCAGAGTTGACCTTTACCTTTTTCGACTCTATTTTTTTTATTAGTTTTTGTTTCATTTTAGTGATGGGTGCAAAGCGTGGCCGACCACACACACACACACACACACAAATATTTAATGGAGGCCCAGGACACAGAACTGTAGTTTACAGCTGCAGCCCTAAGCCTCGGATAGGCCATTTACGTTGCACGAGTCCGATAGTTACCCTTTACTGGATGGCATGCCACGCCCTGCATTGTTAATATTATTAACATGGATTTTTACAAGCCATAAACCCATATTTGGCCAGGCCAAGCCCTTTGTTGTGTTGCCATTGCCACATAAAATGCGAAGGCGTCCAGCTGTGCTCAGTTCGAACCTCTTTTACCCCCACCAAAAATAAAAATGAGCACCCCCTCCCCTATCCATACTCATTTCATGCCCTTCGTGCTGGCCATTTTATTGGCGTGTAAAGTTTGCGTTTCCATGCAGTCACCGGGTCGGGTCGCCTTAAGTGGCTCCGGTTCACTATGCACGTTTTCAATATATATCTCATATTGTTTGGCCGTGCTCCGAGCGTGATTATTTGTTCAGTGGTACTTATGAAGGAGTCAACGTGGGTAAGACTGGAACGGAAACTGAAACTGAAACTGGAATTGGGATTGGTACTTGGACGGGGACTGGGACTGGGACTGGGACTTGGACTTGGACTGTTGCTTGGCCGTCGCTCTGCGGCTTATGCTTATGATATTGAAATGGCATACTACTTAGCAGCCCAAGATCCCCATTATTAACAATGTGGCGCCTTTTTACTATATAGATATTTTGGTTGTATTAAGGTGCAGCTTTTGCGACCTCAATCAGGCCAGGCGTATATCCTTTTGGGTGGCCTTCGACACTGTTAATCTTTAATGTTCACTTCATGGACACGAATGCTGACAGTGACAGCCATAAAAAAATAACCCAGTTAATACCACCAAAGGGTGCGACCGTCTTTTGTAAATGTCTTGGGTGAGGCTTTTGTTGACGCTGATTAAAAATAAATTATAAATATCTTTGCCTGACTGTTTGCATGATTTCGACCATAATGTGATTGTAAATTAATCACATTATTATAAAGCTGTCAAATTTATGCCTCGCATGCAAATTATATTTGGCTGAAAGCATAAACAAATGTTTTGGTTATTAATAATTATGTCGTAAACGAAAGATAATAAAACCACTTTGATTAATGTTTATTTTTGCATACTATTTCCACTTCTAGATTTAATTAGTTAACAAAAAAAAAAACAAGTTGAATTATTTGATAGATAATTTTAATTTGGAGCATATCGAAGCTTATAAAGATATGATAGATTATTGACCAATTGCAGAAATTTCATCAGTGTCGGATATATTTATTTACTTATTATTATTTATTATAATTACTTATTATTATTATTTATTATTATTATTTATTATTATTATTTATTATCTTATTTATTATTATTATTTAATATTATTATTTATTATAATTACTTATTATTATTATTTATTATTATTATTTATTATCTTATTTATTATTATTATTTAATATTATTATTTATTATAATTACTTATTATTATTATTTATTATTATTATTTATTATCTTATTTATTATTATTATTTAATATTATTTATTATTTATCAGTTGACATCAGTAAAACGACAAATTGAGCTCTCTCAACCAGAGCAAATTTTTATTGATTATTATAAAATGTTGAGAATTCATTGCCTATTTTAATGGGCAATCTGAAAACCCGTCAACATATGTCCGCTGCATATTTCTTTGTAGATGCAATGATATCAGTTTTGTGTCTGACAATCCAAAATCAAGAAACATTGCTCATAGCTGCAAGTCCCAAATATCAGCAAAAAAAAGCAAAAAAAATGCTAAAAGAAAAATGTCACATCAATTTTCTAACGCTGACCGCAAACGTGCGACAACAGAAAGTCCAAGTGTATTTGTGTGTGTGTGTGTGTGTATGTATGAGTTTGACTTTGTAATAAAATGAGTTGTCGAAAGCGTTGCACACAGATACACACACAAGAACAACAACAACAACAACAACAACAAGTCAGCTGCAAATATGTTGGCTGACTTTGCCCAGCAACGAAAATGTCGACTTTTCAACGTTGACTTGGAAATTGACTGACTGCCACTCGCTGCATGTGATTGGGAATGTGTGTGTGTGTGTGTGTGAGTGTGTGTGTGTGAGTAAATGACTTTGCAAATGGACATGCCAAAAAAATGTAAAGCAGTCACATATGCCCTGTGCCATGGTTGGAACTGTGGGCATTGCAAGTCCAATCATAGCCATTTGTGGACCAGTCGGGAACCGAATTTTGCAGTTTTCTTTTTTGGTTAACAAATGTGCCGGCAACAGTTACACGCCAGGCCAAAAGCAAAGTTAGAACTACAATTGTCTGTGTGTGTGTGTATATGTGTGTGCCTCTTTGTTTGTGTGTGTGTGTGTGTAATATTTTCGAACCCACAACAAAGCGGAAACGTATTGACAACGAAGGAAATGGACTTAAGCCATGATTTATAGTGTACGGATTTTCCATTTAAGTTTATTGGTTTTCTGTAAATGCAACTGCCAACAACAACAACAAAAAAAACAAGCATGTGCATAGCAAGTGGCCTTCTACATAAGCTCATTCAACTCTGTCTACGCCTCAACCTCAACCTGCAACCCTCCCCCCCCAGCCAACCCCCTTACTTACCTACTTATGAACGCACACACAACTATTTCTACAAAGTTGTGTCTGCTTTTGAAAGTTTTGGTTTAGTTTTGGGTTCTGGGCGGTTTGTTACTTGGCTCTAACCAAGCACCGGCTCCTGGCTCTGTTACAATTTATGGTTTTTTGCTGTTACATTGTGCAACTGCTCATGTTTCACGCATTTCTTTTGCCGTACCATATTTAAGTTGTGTGGAAAATGGATTTCTGCCGGCACTTAACACACTCAACCATCCTTATCTTTATGTTCGTATATATATATGTATTCATTGCAAATCTGAAATGGCTTACTTTTCAGTCCATACTCAAACAAATTTCAAAGTAATAATAAAAACAACTTAGAGCATTATCGATGTGAGCCAACTCGGAGTTTGTCTGATAGCTGCTGACAGGTGGTTTGGAGGCTTTTCATTCGGGCAGTTTTTAAATTTGTCTACTCTAGCTGAAAATGTTTACATTTCCATTTTGGGGTGCAGAAATCTATTAGTTTAAATTTACTCCTAAAACACAAATTAAATCCTATACATAGGCGTCACCTATTTTAACAAAAAATAATTATTTTTTATGTCTTACATAGAAAAATTAAAACACAATTATGCGACGTTTTCTAAGTAAGAATTGCACTCATAAATAGTATCTATAACTATTTAAATCTTTAATAAAAATAAATTAATTATTAAAAATCAGGTTTTTTGTTTCACAAGTTGACTTCTGAAATAATACTACATTCAAAGTTTGAAATGCTTATCCTCACAATTTTCTTATTTTAATTATAAAATAAAGTTGTGAAAGAAAAATAGTTTTAACGATGCATGACGAAAATTGCAAAGAATTTTATTAAATTCCTCAATTAATAAACTTTAAGTATTAATGTAAAGTCTACACTTTCACCAAAATGTATAACTTTTGTTAATCTGTTAAGTTATGACAAAGATTTCATAGCTGAAAATTCAAATCAATATTCAATTGCCCAAAATTTTTTTGCTGTGGTTTGAGAATCGAATCCAAATTGGTATTTAGAAGATGTCCTTTGCAGATTATGTTTGTATATGTTGTGGTTTTCCTTTTGACCACAATAGACGAACGTAGTTGGACTGACTACTGTCATGTTTGGCCAAAATTGCGATGTTGGAACAGGAGCTCAAACCACCGCCTGGTAGACAATGTGGGGAAGGCCATTTAAAATGCCGAGCGAGGCAGACAAGATGACGGATGCACCACAGTTATATATGTGTATGTGGGTGTGTGTGTGTGTGAGTGTGTGTGTATCTGGACGTCGGTGCAAATTCAAATTAAGCTACAATAAGTGCAACATTGCCCCTCTGTGCTCGCCCAGCGGCAGTTATGGTTGCAGCTCCCCTGCACTGGACAAGTTGACAGGCAGCAAATCAGCCAAGCAATGGCAGAGGAAACCTCTGCATTTACCAAGTGCCAAGACGCTGTCAGCATAAAGTTAAGCCTGGTCTAAGCAGTTGCCAGGCGAGCGTATGCTGATGGAAAGGTGTGGAGGTATGGAGGTGGGAAGGTGGCCAAGAAGCACCTCTGGATGCGGCTGCACATCATCAATCTTCTTAGACAGTCGCACTCGTCGGGGGACTGCATCAGCTCTGTGTACCGAACGTGCTGCCATTTCCTGGAACAGCCAGCAAAAGGCTGTGACCCCGTGCTCCCCTCTTGTCTAGTCACAATTTTGTCGTACCAGTGCTGGCAGCTACCGTTTTGAGTTATGTTGCCCCTTGCCAAGTTGTTAGTTGCCAGTTGCCAGTTGCAAGTTGCCCCGTTGCCAGTTGCCAGTTGCCCCGTTGCCAGTTGCCATGTTGTGGTCGACGACAGTCGTTGACTTCTTGTGCTGCATCTGCTTAGCAAGTGAGAGGTTCACAGAGATCTAGGTGAGGAGGAGAGAGAGAGTGTGGAGAGGGAGGGGCAGACTGGGAGTCCTTTTTTGTCACTGTACTTTGTTATTAATGCGCATTTACGTTTCTTTTTTTGCTACTCCCGTTTTTTTTTTTCTTCTTATTTTTTTGAACGTCAGCAAAACTTCACCTTTTGGCTGCTGCTGCTTTTGTGTGCGCCGTCTAATTGAGGAAACATTAAAAGTGAAGTTCTGCTTGTGCCGCATCGCAATAACCCAGAAAAACACGAGTGCAATGCAGTTGTCAATGCAGCTCCTTTGCAACATGCTCTTTAGTTGTTTTTCTATGTATGTATGTGTCTGTCGATGTGTCTGTCGATGTGTCTTTCGTTGTGTGTGTTTTTGCACTGGAATCTGCAATAAAGTCTGCGCTGATATTAGTTTTTGGTGCCGAAATTGTGACTTTTGACATGTTTTCTGCTCTTTTATAGCCATGCAATGATTGAAGTCTGCTACGCAAATTAATTTCTCTGCTTTGAAAAAATGCGTAAAAATTACATTTTCATCTCTTTGGCACATTTTTTCATCTATAGAGCGCTAATGATATTTTTCATATGCAAAAGAATTATTAACTTGTTACAATAAAAATAAATTTGCCTACAAGTTGTCAACTTACAAAGCAATCATTTGCAGATTTGTAATATAAATTAATATAAATATAAATTAATATAAATTAATAATGCACATTAAAAGTGTATTTAATATTCGTAGATATCAATTTGGCATATTTGTATTTTTATTTTTTTGGTGAACACAATTGAAAAGGTGCTGTGACAAAAGAAATGCCACAGGCATATCAAGCGCTCAATTAACTGGGCTACTAACTTGGCAGGTTCTTGCAGGTTCCCACTGACTAAAAACTCTGCCTAGAAGACATTAATCATTTTTAGCATAGAATGGAAAAACAACTGCTGCAACTACAACTACAAAGTACTAACGAGGCAGCTAAGCAACTTCTGACAACTTGAAGCCGCACTCCATTCCAAATGGGCAGCGATTATGCGAGTTTATAATAAAGTCAACAGCAAGTAGAAAAAAAATATAGAAATTGAGGAGAAGAGGAAAAAAAAAAAACAATGCAAAATTGCTTTAGCTGCTGTGCATCAGCTTTAGCTTTAGCTTTAGCTTTAGCTTCGATTCAAAGCCATTGTCTGGTTGCTGGCCTAGGGGGAGCCAGCCATTTGTCAAAAGTATTTCGCCGTCGGGTCGGCAGTTCCTTTATCACTATCTCTCATTCAGGCATACAAGTCATTTATCATTTATGCATTGCATCATACATACATCGAGGGTGACACACACACACACACACATAGTCACTGACACACACACAATTATGGGATGTGGTATATAGAATCTCGGATGCGGATGCGGATGCGGATGCGTGCCAAACGACACTGACACTCCTTTGAGCAGCGAAGCGTGGCTAGTCTTCCACTAAGCCCGAGTTGATTTGCAAAGCTCAGCACATGAGGGGGAGAGGAGGGTTAGGGTTAGTGGAGAACTCAACCGTTTGTTCCAGTTATATGACATTTGAGATTTTGAAGGACATCCTGTGTGCACTGGTGCCACTGTCACTGCATGGCTTAAGTTTTGACAGAAACTCCTCCTCATCCACCTTATCAACCGTCGCACGCGTGTCACACAAAATTTATCAATAGATCAGTGGAGCGTCTTGGCCAAAATGAAATATGGCTGGCAGTTAATAAGGACACTCATAGGCAATGCTTTACATGTCTATTAAAAGGCCCAAGAAAAACTGACCTTGCTCCGGGTATCCAGCATCTAAATGAGGACCACTTGATTGATAGGCAAGAAAATTAATTTTTCATATTAACTTCTTACCAGACCATGTTGGCCATCTCATTCAATGTGGCTCGATTGATGTTTATTTTTGGCACAAGCATTTAGCACGTGTGTAAACACACACGCACACACACACCTATACATATATACATATACAGAACTGTACACATTTATGCCTTGTGTTTGCATAGTTATTGCTGCCAAGGACTGTTTCCTAATTAATTATGATATTGTTATGCCAAAGTGGGTATAAAATTCAGTTTATGCAAAGTATTACAAATTTTCTTATCTACGGGCAAAATTTGAGAATGCATAAATACACAATGGAGAAGTACTTGGAAGTATTACCAGGACCACTCCACAACCTTAAGCTAAGGTGTATATGTGTGTGTGTAGGAGTGCTGAAATATATTTTGTCGGAAGTCAGCTTGTGGTATTTGTATATGGCCAAGTTAGTGTGTTATGCCATTTAGTGTTTGCTTGTAAAATGTGCTAATAGAGCTCTAACCGAACTAATGCATCAGTGTCCTGGGTCTGTCAGATTCAGGACCAATCGATGAGTGTGCGTGTGTGTGTGTGTGTGTGTGCTGGACACGAAAACGAACTTAACAAATTATTTGGCATTATTTGTGTATGTGTTATATGATATGCTGTATTTTATGGCTAACTCCAATGGCATTTCATTTGAGCATCAAATGGGAATTATATTTGAACAGTGTTTAACTCGAGATATGTTTGCTAAATTAAGGATTGTCCGAAATGTGGTAAAACACTCTGTAAACTGGCTAGATAAAATCACAAAACTTAACTTAGATAGAGCTGCAATTATTTAGCAAATACTGGTGTTTATAGATATCCGACTAAGTTAAATAATATTACTTTGGCAATAAAACTTAACTTGCATATTAGTAAAAAAAAAAGTTAATACTTGAAATATAAATTTTGGATTAATTACTTTGGCAATAATACTTAATTTGCATATTAGTAAAAGAAAATTACTAAAATTAAATTATTATTAATATGATTAATTATTATTATATATTAATTATTAGCTACGTGGTATTTAAATGAGCATATTTAAATATAAGTTCATGCATCAAATAAATTGTACAAATTGAACATTTAATCACTAACCGACTTGTCAATTATTAAATTTGAACAATTTTAATTAAATCATTTCCCAATTTAAATGATTTCATTTCTATTATTTGTGTGATGTGTTTTCGCTGGAAGCTTGCTTTTAAATTTGTAGCGCTTCTCAAATAGAAATCGTTGAGCAAAAAACTTTGCCAACAGCGTAAATAAATTCAATTAATTTTGTCTGCAGGTGCAAACAATTGACATTCACGCGGTTAATTCAATTATCAATTTTAATTTAACTGTGGCACTGACTGGCTTTAGTGCGTTGACTTAAGCAATTACAGAAATTCAACAACTGAAGCAGGCAACTAAGTACACTAAAAAAAAAATCGATAACAGTTGCCAGCATTCGCTTTCAACTGCATTGGCTTAAAATTACCTTTGCAATTGCACAAAAAAAAAAAATGAAAAAAAAAGAATTGGAAAAGAAATGAGTTTATTTGCATTGTCGGCCTCGTTCCACCTCGGCTATTTGGAGACTCATTTTTTTTTGTGGCCCGTTGCTCATATTGTGCATAACGTATTATTGAATGCCAGCGCACAGGCTGTGCCGGCGAACGCTTGGCTTGGTTGGTTCCGTGACCAGTCCCAGTCCCCACTGCCAAATGGTGACTGGTGATTGGGAACTGGGAACTGGGTAACTGGTAACTGGTAACCAGCAGCGCATTATTTATGCATGCAATGCTCTTTGAGTCTGCAGTTCGGAGTCCGCAGTCCGCAGTTATTGGCGTTCATCCGATAGGTTCTGCAGCGGGTTTGTGCCGCCAACTGCGGTGTACCTTCAGTTTTGGGGCCAGCACATTTTATTGAATTTCAATGGAGTCATTGATCTTTTGTGCCAGACTTTGTTTATTGCAAATGCTGGCTGGCTAAGTGGGTGGTCGTCCTTCCTCATGTTGCTGCCACAAACACACACGCTAAGTCCTTCGCTTTAAGGACATTAAATTTTAGATACTTTGCCTGTGAATTTGCTGTTGGCTTTTTGCTTGACTTTCTGGTTCATTGTGCTCATAAGTCATGTAGATTGTTTAATGTTGTCAGCAGCTGCCCGTCCTCTTCACCGCTAACCACCCAAAAACCCAACCGCCAACAATAGCAATAATTTATAAGAATTGATTATGCTGACTGTGCAATCATAAATCGTCGCTTACTCAACCAGATAAGTCGAGAAGAACTCCTTCACCCCCCCTCTAAATAATAATACTATTCTACTACTACTACCACTATATATGCTCCTCTTATATTTAAGACCATTTTGTGGTTGGCAAAGTTTAAATTAATGTTATTATAAATATTTAGCTTTTCGTTCTGTTATTCTGCTGTTTCCTGCGCTTTATAGCTGTTTCCCCATTTTTATGGCTAACAATAAAAGTTTTATAGTTCTGCAGATAGAATAAGAGCCATCAATCAGTTTCAGCAGTCAACAGCAAATAATCTCTGTAGCATCATTAAGAAATTTTCTCTCTCATATTTCCAAGTGCATTTTTACGATTCTTGCCGGTTATTTAAAATTAAAATTGTGTTAATGTTGGGTGTGTGTCTTGCTTATTACATTAAATTAAGACTATTTGCTATTTTTATTTGCACTTAAATAAACATTTAACATTGAACATACTCGAAGTAGTATTAAATTTACTTTCATTTTCATATGTTTTTCTTGAATTTATCTATATAATTCGCCGCTTAACTAAACTGATTTGACATAATTTAATGCACATGGCCAATATCTGAAAAGCACTCTAGCAGATACTTAACGGCTTATCATTCTTGAAAATTATTCCATCTCAACGAACATTAATTGGTGCGTTCTTTTGCCCAAGAAATACATCAAGCGATTTGCTCCACTATTCCCACACTCGTAAATCAAAGTCGGAAGCATCGTCAAAGTGAACCTGTAAAATTTGATCACGTTTTTCGACCCGGTGCTAGAAAATCATAGTCATAAAACCGAATCATGTCCGGAGTCCGGAGCATGGAGCCTAAGTGAAAGGCAAGGAATTTTATTGATGTGCAAAATGCATGAAATTAGAATTTAAAGTGTGCAAAAGTTGGCAAACCAAAATAAATTTCAACACATCTTTTAAATTGTGTGCTAGATTTTTGTGCTTGCGATTTTTTGTCACAGTTGGTTTGCGAATGCATTGAAATGCAAATAATATAAAAAGGAAAGCTAACTTAATTACTAAGCCATGTGTGGAGCATAAAGAAATGTTAATTGAATGCCATTGCCGCAGCCGCAGAAAACTCAATAAAAATGCAATTTGTTGTGCATTGCGTATTTCAGTTAACATTTTCTCTATAAATAAAATGTAGAAATCATTTTAAAATAATTAAATTTAAATAAAAATAAAACCATAGAATAAAATATATATATATATATATATATGAATGCATGTATTATTGTATAGAGAAAGCGCCAAATAAAAACCATAATTCCTCCATAAAAATATCGTAAAAAGTCGGCGCAAAATCGACAAAGAGGCGCACTGCAGTCCTGGGCACCAAATCCCATGTCCCTGTATATGTGTATGTATGTGTGTGTTTGTCCTGGACTGAGGCTCAGCCCCGGGGCGGGCACTTCTGTTTTTCATGTTTGCGGCTGCTGTAAACCGAGCCACTTAATGACTTCCGCCATAAACTATTTTCGGTTCAGCTAAATTCCAACAACTTTATTGCCAGCGCACAAAAAAAGGCAAAAAGAGAAACGACAAATATTGGCAAGGCTCGTATGTATAAGTATATATTTATATATATATATTTATATACATACATACATATATTTATACATACATCTATGTACTTGCTACGAAAGTCAGGCTGGCAACATTACATTCTTACATATAGGTATGTGCCACATAAAAGGGGCGAAAACAGAGAAAATTTTATGTTTGCACAACATAAACAACATTATTTCTTATGGTCGAAACGAGTAGCGAGTGTAGCCACCTTGGAATGTGGGTGGCTGAACAAGTACCACCCCCCTCTCCACCATCATTCCCTACATTCTTACCTACACAAGCGTGAAACGGCACCGAAAAATTAATGACTCATAAGCATAAGAGAAATATAAATCGCACTTCTTCTCATCTTCAAGCTCTTTTTGGAAAATCGCTGAATATTCAGTATTTTTTTTTTTTAGATATTTATTCCTTTGATTAGAATTTCAATGCTAAATTATTTCCAGGAAATCTCTCAGCTTGCTTATCTATTTTGAACTTATCCTTATGCTTCAAATATTCCTCTTTTTGTCTCGCACTCTTTTTGTACACTCTTTTTCTCTCTAAGACTAAGTAAATAATGCTTAATATATTTTTGTCAATTGTGGCGAATTTAAAGAGTTATTAAATCTCGGAACACATGTTAATTCGGACAACTTTTAATTGCGCATCTTTTGCTAAAGGCTGCTGCAGTGGCTGCTGCAGTTAATCAACTAGAAATGGCGCAACAACAGATACAAATTTATCTACACACACACACATATATATATATATATGTGTATGTACACACACATGCTTGCACTCGCAGCAGGACATCCTCTCAGTGAGCGCTGCTGTTCTTTTAATTTGTGATTAAAAATTTAATTTGTAATTTCACAAGCACATAAACAGCTCTCAGGTAAATAAAATAAATTAAGCTGGCAAAGGCTGGCAACGCCCCCTTATGAAGCAGCACATGTCCTTGGCCAGGACGACTTGCAAGGAGCGCAGTGCGTATCGCACTAGAGTCTGTCACATCCTTGATACTCCTCCTGCTGCTGTTGTTGTTGTTGTTGTTTTTTGTTGTTTTGTAGTCGCTTTGCTTTGGCAACAGGAAGTTCCTCCTTAACTGTGTCGCCCAACTGTGTTTGCTTTTCCAGTTTGTTTAAGTTGCACGCGTTCTTCAGTGCAAGCGTTTTAACTTGAAATTGTTCGGATTTCGTGCTACCAACTGTCACTCATTGCTAAGAGCCGAGCCGTGAACCCCTCTCCCTCCTCCCCTCCTCTTTGTTTTTCCCTATTTTGTGCTGATTGAATTATTCCGCTTCACGCCATAAGGCAAGCTTTAAGTTCTCGTATATAAAAGAGAATGAACAAATGTTGTTGCCTGAAAATTGTGCTTTATTTATATTATTACTACTTCAATTTCTGTGCACTTACGTGAGAGATTTCCTTTTTTTTTTTGTTTTTTTCATTTTTCTTAGTATTGCGTCATGACTGAAAACTCCTTTTATTCTGAGAATGTCGTTCTGTCTTCCTGCCAGAACGTTAAATTCGTTAGCTCTGAATTGTGTTTTGTAATGTTATTGGACAAGCTGCTCAACTGACACCTGACACAATCTCAGTTGTTGCATTGCTTTTTTTGTAGTGTATTTTTCTTTAAAATCCACTTTTACCTTTTCAATAAAATTGTTATATTCTCAACGATTGTGCTTTGAACGAGTAAGTAAAATGTTTTCAGTTATAATTAAATATTTATTTAGACAGAGATTAAGTAGTATCTTATTCGTATTTTTTTTTTATGGGTCTTTTAATTTTGGTATTAAATCATAATTTATTTACAAACTTATTACTAAATTCCGCTGTGACACTTAGCGTTTCTTCCTCTTTCTGGTTAGATCTAGTTGGAGTTTAGTTGAAATTTACCTTTGACTAAAACAAAACAACTAAAAACATGTTAGTGCGGGTTTTTTTTTTAAATTATTTGAATTTTCCGCTAAGCAACATGCACAATTTAATTGCAGTTAAGATAGCTGTTGAGAAGCTAAACAGAGCCTTTTCAAGTATGAACATGAGAAATTGCGAAGCTCAGCTAGTTTTTAATGACAGGTTGTCATATAGAGAATTTCAAATGGCTTCAGTTAGAGATCAGCTATTTTCGGAAGGAAGATAAACATCACATTCTTCGAAGAGTGAACATCACGTTTTTGGAAAAGTGGACATCACATTCTTAGAGGAATAAACATCACATTCTTAGAAGAATAAAGCTCAGCTATTCTAAGAAGAATAGACCACACATGGAGTCGCCCTACAAGCGACTCCCTTAATATAAATAAACATAACATGAGGTCGCCTTATATGTATTTAGGTTTAAGATTTTTGTATAAAATAAAGAAATGCTCATCAGAGCAAACAGTTCGATTCTAAACGTAATCTCATCGTGTTGACTACATCCTGTACCTGTTTCACACAGAGGCAGTTTGCAAATGTGGAGCAAACATTATAAATTTAACTGCAGCTCAAAACCACTATTACACAATTACAGCAAACGGTAGCAAGTATGAGTTGCAAGTATCTGCAAAACAAACGGTTGTCTGGGGCAGTCAAGTAATGTGTAAATTTTATATATTAAATAAACGTTGTCGACTCGATTATCAATCAAAAAGCTTTTTCCATGTCAACTGGCAAGTATTCCTGAGACAGTGCACTCAGTTCGTAGTCCCATCGGAGTCATATTTATGTGTATGTATATATATAAGTGAGCTGATGTATGTATTGTAAATGATATGCTGGCCAAGTTTTGTTTTTGAGTGTAAGAAACTAGGCCTGGGAAATGCAGCAGCTGTTTCGTTGCCTTAAGTGCTGCCAAACGAAACAAAACGTAACCGAGACAAATAAAATAAAACTGACACAAGAAGAAGAAGAAGAAAAACCGTCTGCATTTTAATATACATTTTATTTTTGTAGGGGAAGGGGATGCGGGGAGTGAGCTGTGTCTGGGTCGCTGCCAGAAGTCAATTTGGAATAACTGAATTTACGCCAAAAGGCACAGAACACGGCGCTTTTGTAATGTTAATAAGTAACAGCTAGCATGTCACCAAAGAGGAAAAACATCAACAACAACAACAACAATAACAACAACAACAACAATAATAACAACAACAATAACAACAACAACTATAACAACAGCAACGGCAACATTGTCTAAATACACAAACAAAATGCTTAAAGATAATTTTCTTAAATTTCAAACGACTCGTGGTAACTTTATCAACCAGCACAAAACACACACACACACACACACAGAACAAAGACACTCACACACAAGCACGCACACCAGCACACACTCACGCACACCCACATTGCCAGCAAAAGTAGCGCCAACTTTGATAAGATAACATAATTTCTGTCGTTTGTCACTTGCTGAAACTGACAATTAGAAAAGTTTATCATACTACGGCAACTGGGGTGGGGGGGGGGGAACACGCCAATGGCGCTGGATTTGATGATTGGGGAACATGGGAGTTGGAAGTTGGGCGGGCAAGGGCTAGGTTGAGGGCGTGTGGCCTACAATTGGAGGCGTGCCCGTCTGCCAACTTCCCAAGTATTATGTCTGTATGCCAAACATACATATAGACATACATATATATAGATAGAGACGACAGACATTTGGCTGGTGGCGCCCCAAACCAACTGTTTGCGCCTCAATAAGTTTCGAACCAGAGAAGTTTATCTTATGACGGCAACGACAAGCGTCAGTCAAAGTTCTCGTTTCGTGTGCTTTGAAAAATTGGCCCCCCCGGCCCCGAGTTTTTTTGCTGCCTTTACGTCTTTAATGATCCAACGATGCCTAACTTGTCAGCATTTTTTTCTTCTTATTTCCCCCCTCACATTTCAATGCTTAAGTGTCTGGCAAGTGCTCCCCTCCACGCCAGTTGCCTAGTTGGCAAGGCAAATGATTTGTTTGAAATAAATGACTTTAACCATTTGCAAATGCAAAAAGCCGCAGCGGCAGCCGCAGCACTTCAGCTAAAAAGTAGGCAATGCTTCCATTTCTAGAACAGACCCCCCCAAAATCCAACCCCCTTCAAGCTCTGACTGGCAGTTGCATTTCCACTGCAGTCATTCACTCAAATTGGACTATGGCGGCTTTTTATTTGGCAGGCTAAAACAAATTTCGCGTACTGCCAAGCGCAAAACTATATACATAGAAATGTGCTCTGTATATAAGTGAAGTGAATACATAGAAAAAATATAATAGAAACAAAAAATGCTAAACTGAAAATTGTGCATATTCATTGAATGCACTAAAAAAATATAGCTAAAATTAATTTCATGTTGAGGTTGGCAACAAATTTGGATAATTATTGTCTTTCGATTTTTATGATATTTTGTAAAGAAATATTTTGGTGCATAAGAAAAATTAATTAATAATTCGCTGAGTATTCTAAATATTTATTAGTTTTGCATTACAGCTGTTGCTTTCAAGTGAAATTATTTTAGATACCCTATTTTTATAGCAGTTAAAAAAAATACAGCTAAGCACCGCAAATTCAGCAGAGAAAACTCGAAAAAAAAATATGACCAAAATGCCTGAGTAGCTGGCGGTTTGAGTGTTCCGTTCATTGTTTGAGTGGCGCTTGGGTTTGGGTTTTATGTAAATAATGAATTTGTATTTCAATGGCGAGATTTGCTCCGCTCGGGTTTCAGGCAAACATTTTATTATTTTTTTTTTTTTGAGGCACTCGCAATGCACGGGAAGCAAACATGAAAGCGTTGTGGTCATAACAATTACATTAATTAAATTTCCCAGCGAAATATGACATGGGGTAGGTAAATAGGAGAGGGTAAGGGTGAGGGAGTGGGAGTGGGAGTTTGGAGTGGGGAAGAAAGTGAGATAAAAAGAATTACGTCAGATTAATAAGCGCTGTCAACGGTGTTTGCCGAAGAAACGGGTTTAATTGAATATTTTATTTTTATTCCGACTCGTCGCTTGTCGTTCCGCCTGTAATTTTACATCAAGTGCTTATTCCGGCGGAATATAAATGACGTCACTTAAATATGTACAGCAAGCACAAAACTCTCACACACACACACACACAGCAAGAAAATGTTAAATTGGGTGAAATAATTGCGCACAATTATTTAAAAACTACAGCAACAGCAACGGCGACAGCAAATAAAATTAAATTAAGTACCAAGCAAACGGATTGCATTGCATTAATGAAACAATTAAGAAGTTTTTGGCTGCTGCTGCTGCTGCGCTGCTGCTGCTGCGCTGCTGCTGCTGATTCTTCTGCTACTACTGCTGCTTCTGCTTCTGCTGCTGCTTCTGCTGCTGTTTCTGCTGCTGCTGCTGTTACTGCTGCTGGCGCTACTTCTGCTTCTGCTGCTGGCGCTGCTTCTGATTCTGCTGCTGCTACTGCTTCTGCTGCTGCCCGCGATTGCTGCTGCTGCTGCCTCTGCTTCTGCTTCTGTTTCTGCTGCTGCTGCTGCTTCTGTTGCTGCTGCTGCTGCTTCTGTCCGCGATTAATGAAGCCTTAGTGAACAACCAAGCGAATTGAAGGTTCACTCGGCAGCTATTTAACATTCATGACTTCATCTCTCTCACTCTCTCTCTTTCTGTCTATCCCATAACCCTTCCTCTCTCTTTCCCACTACATACAAAACGACTGCAAGCAAATGCAATTAATATTTGCAGCATTGAGCTAATTAATGCTTACCAACGAATTGCGGTTGATTTACTGATTTTTTGAGCGCCACATTTAAATTTCGCTTTGGTTTTATTCAGCATGCATAAACTGTGATTTTAGTTAATGGTAAAAAATACATGACGCACTTATCTACTAACTGATTTATTTACAATAAGATGATATATCAAAATAATTGAAAGTTATAATTAAAATGAGCAAAACTTAACAAACATTTGAAATTGAAAGAATGCCACACACAAATATCAATAAACTTTAACAATTAAAACTGACTGACATTTTCTTGCAATCCCCAGTTGGTCGTTTTTAGACAAACAAACTTTGATTTGGGTATTTAATGATGCCACAGCACAAACAACAATAACAACAGCTGCCGGGGCAACAACCACACACATGATGTGGTTAGCCGAATCCTGGACAGATACTTGGTCGCAGTGTTTCGACTGAGCCGAAAAACCCTAATCACGCCGTTTGCCCTATCTACGTGATCCGCCTGCCAGTGGTTGAATTATGCAAAATGGAGATGCGGCTCCATCGTTGCTGCGGCTCCCGATTGCTATATGCGTCTGGCATGGGAATGGCTCGACTTAGGGCCGCAAATAATTAATTACGCAGCGCATGTCGAAAGCTAAGGTAAAACTTGAAACAAGTCAAATTTAAATTTCACAATTACTTTAATTCCATGCAATCACAAATTGCAATTTATTCAACTGAAAATTAATTCATTTAAACCTTACTTTAATGGGTTGTTGGCTGCCAGCAGATATTAATTTAAGAGCTTAAAAGTAAATTAAAATAATAAATAAATAATAAATTGCAGCATTTTTATTTTTTTACAATGCAGTTCAGATCAGTCTCCATTTTAATTTATGAAAAGTTTGTTAAATAAATCCATGGTTTATTTATGTTTTATTTTAAACAGTAAATCTTAAGCAAAAGATCTGCCACATAATAATATTATTTCCCTTTGAGATGTTTACTTTTTGAATTTACTGGCTATAATTTGTCTACCTCTTGTTTATCCCATTTCGAAATCCTTATTCTCGTCCTTTATTTGCCACTTTTGTGCACTGTTAATTACGTGGATGCGCATCAAATTGTAGCAGGACTCGTCGTCCTTAAAGCCTTTAAGACAGCGCAATTTATGTTCACGCCGTTTGACATCCTTATGAACCACTCATTTTCCATTCTATGTGCAGTCTTGCAAGGGCTTCAGGTTTATACCAAAACCTAATAACTGAAAGTTGTAAATAACATGGCGATTGCTGAAAACGTCAGTGAAAGAATCAGGGAGCTTAGTCGGACATGCCCAGCAGCACACACAGAGAGATGCACACACACACGCTCACATTCAGCCATATCCAGTCATAAGTCTGTGGGCACATGTGAGAATACACACACACACACACACGTCAAAGGCAGTTGCCAAACAACACCTCAGCTCATGTAACGCCAACACTTAGAAGTTCAAGTAGAAGCTTAACCTGCTGCCACCGGCGACATTCCTGCCGACTGTGTGCAAAACCGGGGTGTGGTCGGAAAATAAGCACAAATATGGAAGGCGACAGGCATGATGGGGCAGCCACAGAGCCCGAGTCCTATGAAGCAAGAGTAAATTAAAACCGCAGACAAAAAAATAAAAGAAAAAAAAAAAATAGAAAACACACTCACTGAAATGAGCGACAGCCTGAGTGCTTTGCCACAAAGACTTGGCGGTTTTCCACAGTACACTTAATGAGCACGTCCACAAAACTACAGCCAGGATTTTCTGCGAAATGGGACAAAATCTGTGTGAAAACCCATCTTTTGCTGCGAAATGTAATATTATTTTTATTCTGGTGTGTAAGTTGCGCATAACTAATGTGTTGACGACTCGACTAAAATTTCACTCAGCTGCTCATTTAGGGCAATGCGAATGATATACATACATATAACATATATATATATATATAAATATATATATAAATTTATTTTATGGGTCAGTCTGGTTACGTATACGCACAGCTGGCCAACCGGCTTACTTTCTATTCCATCTTCTTTTTTTTTTTGCATCTTCTCACATGCAACTCGGACTGTAAAATACGTTGGAATTGCCACAGCCTAATGTGCTGCACGTGCTGACCAAATACCAAAAAACCCTAAAAAAGCAAAAAGTAGCAGATAAAAATAAAAATGGTAAACAAACTATATATATATAAATGTATGGCACTATGGAAATGATAAACCCTATGTGTTGATTATGCGCTTGGCCTAGTCCGCACCCAGGGAAACCAGCCCCCCGTCTTTGGGTCCGCATGATAAATGATGGCCAAGTCCGAGTTGGCTGGTAATCGGCCACCGCCCAAAAATGTAGCTTGCTCTGCAACTAGATTAGCATTGAATTTGAATGGAAAATGAAAATGAAAATGTTTTACACGGACGCACCAGCTCAACAAAATGGCCACCTCATTGACTGGATGCTCCCAGCACTCGCTGCCTGCCGATATTTCCAAGTGGTAACAATCAAATGAACTAGATTGTCATAAATCAAAGTCGGCTATTTGGGCTTGGGTTAAGGGCATAGATAAAAATGTCGGTATACAAAAATGTGTCGATTAAGCACACACACACACAAACACACACACTACATTTTGAGTGTGCTTTTCTTAATGTTCGGCTATTTGTCAAATGCTCGTCCAGAGATATGCCAAATGCTTTCCGAGTTTTGGAATGACAGCTGATCTGGATGATACAGTGAAGCCATTGAGGGGATAAAGATCCATAGGAATTACTTCCACTCAGTTTTGGAAGATTAGAGTAGTGAAATGTTAAAACTCTTCTTTAGTTGATATATTATTTAACCAAATTATGTTATGAAATAACATAGGGCCTGAACCGATTTGTGGCATAGGTAAACACACAATACGGCTGCAACTCAGGAATGAAGAAAGACAAAGGAGACTGCGGAGCTGGGAGGAAGCACCGGGACTCCGTCAGGCCAAATGTCTATTAATCCATGGGCAGGAATAGGCTAAGGATACTTGTCTGTCTACTGACAGAACATTGTAGACTAAAAAGCCACCTGTCCAAAATGGGTATCTGTAGCAGCAGGCAATGCAAGTTTTGTGAGATCGAGGAGGAGTCTTCAACTCACATCCTAAAGGGATGCATCGCCCTTGCCAGGAGAAGATGCAGTATCCTAGGGATGCATGCTGTGAATGTCCAAGACATAGCAGCCCTCGACCCATCAAAGATCCTGACATTCGCTCAGAAACTGGGGTTGATGGAGGAGCTATAAGCTCGGAAGGGGGCACAATAGATCAAAATAAATAATAAAAATAAATAATAATGTTATGGAATTGTATGAAGAAAAATGTATGTGTATATTAATGAAAACATACGAAATCCGAAGTCAAATTTTGTGTGCTTCTGACTTAGATAATATCTCGATTTAGTTTCGCAGATCGGTTCAGTTTTCGAACTATGCCAAGGAGATATAATAATGAAAATTTATGAATTTTACAGTAAAATTTTGTGCACATCTGACTTAGACTAAAATTTCGATTTACTTTATTAGATCGGTTAAGTTTTCGACCTATGCCAAGTCGATATTTATGCACTAAATTTCAATATGTGTTTTGAGCAAGTATATTGTCCTTAGCTTAAAATGCAGAGTAGGCCAAAACAGTTTCGATAAAGTGCTGTGCGATTTCGAACTGGCAAAAAAGTTAAAATATTCTATATAATATCTGAATTCAGGGCAACATGTAGCGACTACAGAATTCTAAATTGTTCAAAATAATTGTTGTAGGTCAAAGCTTTTTTCATCAGCTGCTCTTATTTATTACGAATGACTTTTGTATTTTGTATTTTAATAGGATTTTGCTTGACAGACGAGTCTTGTTATTTAGGCACATACAAAATAAGAAAGTCAATTTGTGAGCCAGAAACTCAATAGGAAAAATGCCCAACTTTAAGCACACAAATTACCCAAACAAAACACGGCAATTGCAAAAGAAAATAGCTCGAACTGAGCCAACTCTCTCCGTTCACGTACTTAATTGAGCAATTTGGCCTGCAGTGAAGAGAGAAAGAGAGAGAGAGAGAGAGAGAGGGAGAGAGAGAGAGAGAGTAAGAGAGAGTGAGTTAGGTTAGGGATAGGTTTAGGCACTTATACACAACTACCAAATTGTGTCTAAACACTTTACATTGCAATTAGTCAGGAGCCGTTAGCTCAAGGTGGGTGCAAGCTGGTGGCAAGAACAGGCGGCAGTCATAGCTGCAAGTACATGCCACACAGCCGACAACACATGACGCTTGCCCCCCCCCCCCCCTTGCAGACTGCAATTTTTATTGTTGTTTTTTTGGATTTTTTTATTTTATTTGCATTGTTTTCTTGTTGGGTGTTGCTGCAACATATTTAAGTGCTTTATTTGTGCGCAATTTTTTGGCTCTGTGTCTGCGGGAGGCGTTACAGACGTGTTTTTACTGAAAGTGCTGAATTTAAATTGCGACACGTGTCTAGCTGACTGGCTGGCTGCCCCACACAGTCCATTTGTCTGGCTCGAACAGCGTGAAGTGGATTTATGCATTACAATTGTAGTGCCAAGGTGGGGCACAGATCAGGACTCCTCATTGACAGTTGCCCTTAAAGCCAAACCGTTGGCATTAAATAAGCAGAGTTAATTTGCTTGCATAAAAGTTTTAATTGAACAAGTGTGGGTGTGGGTGTGGCTGCGGGGGGGTGGCGCGGCAAGTCAATGACTTTTTATACCATTTCTGGCCGCTGGCCATTCATAATTACCAAAAGGAAGAAATAGTCAGATGCTGTTGCTGCCATCAAATAAAAAGGACTGCAGGCAGCCCAAAAAAAAATGAGCTACACAAATGCGCGCTCACACACACACAAACACACACACTTGCATAGATAACACAGACAAACAGAGAAGCATACAAACAACAACAAAGCAAAATTGGCGTAGAGCGCCTTTTCATGGCGTGTCTGTTGCGGGTGCACTGAACTTGCTTTGCGTTGCTGCCACGGGGTGGATGGTTGGGGGAGGGAGATGAGGTAGAAAATTGTTAAAATGATTTCCTGCATTGCACGCTACAGAAACTTTAAATGCACAACATGCAACAATAACAGCAACAACATGCAGTTCATTATGGCTACAACATCCTGGATCGCCGTCAGGCAGAACCTGGAAGGCAGCCCCAGCCGCCAGAGGGGGGCGGGTGTGGCACAAAGTTCGCGTAGCGCAACTTGTGAAACTTATAAAGGCTGCAACTGCTTACAGTTGATTATGTACAGCAAGTCTAATTAAAAACAGTTAATGTTGCTTGTTTTCGCCAGTCTGCTCGTCCTTTTATTTTTTATCGCATGATATTTTGGCCAGCACAATAGCCTAATTATTTACATTCATTCATATTTTATGGTAATATTGGTCCTAATTAAGTTCATTATAATAATAAAATGCAAAAGTTCGTGCAAGAAATTATGGCAAATGATTTTAAATTGTAATTTTAGCTTGCCGTATTAAAGTGAACAACTGCAAAAAGTATATAATAAAAGTAAACAAATTTTGATATAGCTGTGGAACTTTAATTTGTTTTTGGTTTTTTTTTGCGTTGTCCACAACCCTTAGAATAAATCCAGAAATTTAATACTTTTTATACTTTTTTTTTTGTCATGAATGAAAGCCACTTTTTCGACCTCTTTAAGATAGAAAATTAAAAATTGGAACATAAAATGGATTGTGCGCGAGTCTGACAAATTAAAGTGTTATGTCCACTACTTAAATGGGCACGCCTACTCCGCCTGCCTTAACAAATACACCAGTTAGTGTAAATTGATAAGACCATATATTTCACACAATTTGGAAGCTATATTCATCAAATTTGAATGGTATATTGCTAGTCAAACTCTTAAAAAATCAGAAAATAAATAATATATGCCACGCACAATCCCGCACACAAAAACGATTAAAGCCTATATCTTCCACAATTTATGAGTTACAGATACCAAACATAAATGGTAGATTTCTAAGATATTTAAAAATTAATTCCACTTTTTTCTTCAAATATCCCAGAAGCCTATAGCTCCTGAAAATTTAAATGCTATAGTTACCAAATTTGAAAGAAATTTTACTAGCTTCTGTCTACCGCAATTTGAAAAGCAAACATGGATATTATATATAGAGATATATACAATTAAATATCTGATTACGGTATTTGGGCTAAAAAATAAAATTTCTTGTGCATCAAAACACGTCTGTTCAGTCCGGTGTACAAAATAATTCTGCTTATACTACTGGTTTAATTGACAATGAAATCTCGCATTTGCGTCTTATTTCACTATTGGCCGATTACGGCATCTGGGTTCCAGTACGCTTGCTTATGCTGATGTTGCATAAGGCGTTGTCGCAGTGAGTGTGGAAGTATGCAGTTGGGTTTGGTGGTTTTTGCTGACGTTTGCATAAGGGATCTGCGCGTGGCCTGGCGTTGTCGCAGTGGGTGTGGACATGAGAGATCATGCATGATCTGGATATGTCATTCTATCTATATATAAGGTCGGCTATACTTCTTGGCTAAATAGATTCTGCTATTTGCTTCTTATCATCCGCTGGAATAGCTTATAGTAACAAAGTATTTCGCAGTTTTCCCTTGTTCTTACTTTAATTTGAAAATAATAAGTATTATTTTGAATGTAATTCATTTCTTACTTCTGGTTATTTCCTTTGACGACTGTCGACATTTTCTAAATAAATAAATATATTTAAGAAATGAAGCCAAAGTAATTCTTAAAGTTCTTATTTTAATGCACGATTTCTTGTGAAAAGTAGCCAATTCACAAAGTTAATTCAGTTGCTATTGTGGACACATTAAGAGCTGTGTGATTGTAAGTACTTTTATGGAAATGTTATATTTAATCATAAGTCCGTTTAGTAATTGCGCAAGGCAATAAAATGAATCAAAATTGCTGCCAGAGAAACAAAAAAAAATATTTACGCTAAATTGAGCAGAATGGCAGCTGCCGCCATTTCTCAATGGGAAGCGGAAAGCTGAAGTCTCTCACAAATACAAATACAAATGTGCGAATTTTTGTGTGTATACGAATACGTATATATAAATCGAACAATAGGAAAAGTAATGCTTATCAATTATGAATCAATGAAAGCAAAAGGCAGAGAAAAAGTCAAACACGACACGGCTGCCAGAAATTGTACAATTGTGCGGAAAGAGGCTTTGAGATTGCAGATTGGCGAAGCCCCAAACCCAAACCGAAACCCAAACCCAATCCCAGCATCATGATACACAGAAGCGTTGTACATATGTCGTCATTACGGTCGCATTGTGTTTGTTTTAATCAGCGGCAGCGGCAGCGTCGGCAAATGTTTGCAGCGTAGCAAAATGTTGCAAAAAGGGCGGCTGGGCCAGCATCAAGCAAATCAAACCGCATAAAAAAAAACAACAGAAATGGCAACAAAAAAAAAACGCAGCTCGTTTTGTGCTTTATGTGTGTGTGTGTGTGTGTGTGTGTGCGCTCGGTTTTTATCGTTTTATCGTTGTATCCTTCAGTCTTGCGCGCTGCTCGTTGCCTTTCACTTGAATAGCACGTGAACTGCGCTCCTGTTTGAGCCTTATATGTGGTTGCCTTTTAGCCTGGCTGCTACTGCTAGCCGGGCTGTCTAGTTAGTTGGCTGACTGGTTTGCTGCTTGCCGCCATTTTTATTTCCAATTGGGAAGCAATAAATGTGCGCGTGCGTTGGCAACACTACAACACACACAACCAGCAGCAGCAATAGCTGCAGGAGCAGTGGCATCCCTACCAAACAATGAAAAAGACAAACAATCAGCAATCATGCCAAAATTTGTTTTCATTTTTGTGGCACACACACACACATACACCCACACATAGAGACAGATGTACGCACTTGTCCTATGATTGCCGGCAGGGCCATTTGGCATTGATTGAAGTGTATTTGTTATGTAGCCCAAAAAAGTGTTGTTGCTGCTGCTGCTGCTTTCTGCAACTCCTTCTTTTCTTCTTGGCCTTAACAAATTACTGCAACTATTGGGCCGACAGGCAGTCAAATTCGACAATTGTCTACATTGCTCAACTAACGTCTAAAAATCTATTGTTTGTCGTTATCGCTCTTGATAGCTGAACAGTTTACTAAATGGCTGACATTTGAATATTGGCTCTTTTTTAAACCTAAAAAACATTTGTAAAATATATCGCTCATTGACTTTAATCCATTGTAGAACTCAAAAAAAAAATAATAAACTTTATCAACAGTATTAATATTTCTAGTGAATTTTCATAGATTTTTGTAAGCATGATTATTTTACATAATTAGTGACACTTCAAGTAAAAATATCATTTAGAATAGGTAAAACTTTTGAGACTCGTATTATGAGGTTAATTTGAATAGGCATAATAATAATTTCATTAGAGCTTGTTGCTGTTCCTACTTAAACTGTGTTTTCTAATTAAGCTAAACACACACTCACACACACTCACACACACTCACATACACTCACACACATAATTTGAGTACCACATGGCATGACAACGTCAGATTTTAAAATTATGACACGAACATGCAAGTTCCGAGTCCATTTCGCTGCACATGTTTTTATATTTTCAGTGACATTTTTGCACGAAAGCAGGAAAAATACATATTCATATTTATATAGTAATTTATCATTTTAAATACAGAGAGCACAGAAAGCATGTTTACCTTAGCTAAGTTTAAATTATTTTTGCCAACAAAATTTAAAAATAAAAAGACCAGTCCAAAACAATAAGCAAAAAATAAAAAGACTTCCAAAACATTAATCAAAAAATAAAAATACTATTCCAAAACATTAAGCAAAAACTGTTTAATAACAAAATAATAAAATATAAGAAATAAAACCAATCTTGTCAAACATAATTAATTGCTCGATAAATCGATTTACTATCAAATATATTTTCATAACGACGAACTGAAACTCCATAAAAGAATACTTATATCTTTGAGCATGTCATCAGAAAAGTTTTCGTGTTAATATCGTAACAAAGAGCATTCTTTTTATTTATAATAATAATAATTTTCTACTTGCATTTAATTTGATACTTTTAATCACTTTTGCTACCCCAAAGTCGGAGAGCTGGCAGCTAACTGACTGCTAAAATATGCGTAGCAAGTGCCAAAAATCCTCAATAACTGGCAAACGGCACGATAAAATCCCATTAATGGAGCCAATGTTGGAAAATGAGAGAGCTGATATCAAATAATAACATTTAGATGGACACGCAAGGAAACGCTTTGCATTTGCCATTTCCCGCGGAAAACTGCACGCAATAAACACGCAAGACTTGACGGAAAAGTCAAAGAAAGATTGAAATTGTTTTTGATAGTGTCTACCCAAAAAAAAAAAAAAAACGAGCAATTCCACAGAAACTGGCAAATTATATTGAAATTATTATTTCAATTTTAAAAGCCTAAAAAAGCGCAATTTAATTTTTCTATAGCAAATCATATTGAAATTATTATTTCAGTTTTATTTAGCCTAAAAGAACGCCATTTAATTTTTCCATCAACTTAAAAATTTGAAATTATTGAATTATAAAAACAGAATAATTATTTAATTATTCCATTTTTTTTCTTACATTTTAATTGCTCTACAGGGTATTTAATAGTTTGTCAGCATTAACTTGAATTATTTTATTTGTTTCTTTGTTCTCTTCTTTTTGGCTTTGCGTAGCTTTTGCCACTAAATTCCGTTTCAGTTGACTGTTAGTGGTGGCCGGGACGGACGAGGGGAGCAGGGGGCATGTGGCATGGCTGTGTATGTGGCTTGGCTGGGCTAAAGTGAAAATCACACTATATTTCAATTTCATGCGGCGGTGCACAGTGCGGCGGCGCGTCTGCAGATTTATGACTAAATTCACATACAAGCAGCTAATAAAATGCCGAGCTAAGCATTTGCTTTGCTTTAAAAAAGCAGAAAACTATTTTTGGCAAATGTTTACCAAAGTTGATTGCGTATACGCAGCGTGCGACACCAACCCAAAATATTTATGACAGCCTTTGTCGCTGACTTTTCTCTACATTTTTTTTTCTTCTTCTTCTTTCTCTCGTTTTTCCTTTGAATCTGTTTGGTTAAAATATTTCTTGTGTCAGCGTTAAAAATTTCTCTGAAGTGCCTTTTGCCTTTGCAAAAATGCCAGCGTCTTTTTTGGTTTTATTTCCCATTTTCGCACTATACTTGCTCAAGGGTGTTGCAAAGAGCTTATGCTGCTCAGTGTGTGTGTGAGTGTGGGGGTATGTGTGTGGGTGTGAGTCGCAAAACTTTGATCCCTTAATGCCAATAAAACGTTCGCATGTCTTCCAGGCGTGTTGCGTCAGTTCTTATGCGTCCCGAGTTTTGCATACTTGTGATGAACTGGCTGCCTGATAAGAAGCAGGCGGCAATTTTAGCGCCTTACAGCCAAATTACCTGACTGCCAGTCAGCCAGTCTGCCAAGTCTACCAGCCTGGCTGTATGAGTCCTGCAAGCCACCGCTCGCGGCAAGTTTTTTTCTGCACAACCTGGCTTGATGTCGTGAAAGGCAGCAAATGAGCCCGCCCTCGGCGACGCCACAAAAGCTCACTAATTATGGCTCGTGCAAAGTTATGACGTCCTGTTAGTCCAGGCGAATGCTTACGCAGCCCTTTAGCGGACGTGATGCAGCAACAATGATGCGTTAATTGCAAAAATAATTAATAATATTGCCAAGCAGCAATTGCCATGGGCAATCCCCGTTCGCCCCACTCGCTGCACATGAAACTCACAATTTGAACATAATGGCCAGAATTACATTTGCGAACTTTATCTTTGCAACAGTTATATAAAACAAAGAAAACGTAGATTTTCTGATATTTATATTGAGTTTAATGCTTACTTATTGCTAAATACAATTAAATGTGTTTTTTTTTTTTGTTTAGTTTCAGTATTGAATTGCTTGAAGCAGGCAAAACAACCTTTCTTAAATCATATTCCAATAATAACTATTTTAGTTTTACAGCTGCAAACATTTAAATTATTTATGAATTTCATTGCTGCAAGCACTGCATTGATTACATTAATAATTTAACTTTTTGCTAGTATTTTTCGTAAAAATATAAATAAATAATGCTAACCATTTTATTAAATAATTGCATTAAAGTAATTTCCTTTTCTTAAAAACAAAATACAAGAAAATCGAATAAATAAGACATGCAAATAAAGTTGGATTAATTGCGATTGGTTGTGCCACATGCGGCACATGTGTGATGTGGGCAGCTGTCAAGTGCCTCTCATGTGTCTGTTATCGCAAAGGCGCATCTTTTGGCGAGATGCTTTTGGCATTTTGACATGTCGCTTATGTTCTGTGAGCTTGCTTAGAATGCGTTCCTTGTCAAAGTGCTGTCGGCTTTGTGTCAGTCAGTATCCGATAGAGGCCAAGGCGAGCTGGCGCTGGCGCTGGCTCATTGCACATACGCCCAGTGAGCCCAACATGACCAACCAATGAATCAGATAACCACAGACTAAAGCGGGAGAAGGAGGAGACGGGGCATTGTTGGTTGCTTGCTCTTTTAATTAATATTGATGCGGCATTAACAACGTGGATTTTTGGCCACTGATTAAATGTAGCTAATGATTTTTGATGGGCTAAAAACAATACGGCTTTGTTGCTGGTCTAATTAAGCCTGTTCGTATCTTGTGCTGCCGAAACAAATGCGTATTGTATTTAAGGCTTAATTACTGCGGCTTCGTTTTAGCCATGTTCAGGGCGCTTTTTGTTTAAAGTTTCACTCGCCTAACCAACGAATTGACTGCAATTGTTTTACAGCTTTTTGTTCACGTTTTTGAACAGAATAAGTAACAGAAAGTAAATTCAAGGAATGAGGAAAACTCAGAGAGACCATTTCAGGTTTGCCAGAAAATATTGAAAGCGTTTTCTAATCAGCAGAAAGCGCTTGAACTTGTATTTGTTGTTCTACTTGTGTTCTCCCCCCCAGCTCATAAACTTGATTATTTCACTTGGGCAATGCATGGGCCAAAAGGCAACCAACGGCCATGCAGTGATCTGAGATTCAGCATCCCAAGTAACCAACAAACAGCACTGACAACACTGTTGTCACAATGACATTGACATCATCAGCATCAGTTCAGCAAGCAAGTTGTCCTGGATATGAATTTGCTCTCTGCTATTTGCTCTTCAGTTGTTGCTTTCAGATAGAATAAATTCGAGTGTGCCGAGACTCGACTCGACTACAACGACAAGTGAGAATGCAAGTGCGGTTAACCCAAAACTCATTACACTGAAAGCATTTTTATTTTCAGCTTATGGTCAGACATTACAGCTGCGGCTGCTGCTGTTGCTGTTGCAGCTGCAACTTGTTTGGCATTTGATATGTGGTCAGCTGAGTCTTGTTCGATTGCTCCTTCCGTACATAAGCATTTCAATCCTGCAGATGCGCTAAGAAATCGTGTTCATTAAGCTCGCATTCCCATGAGAGAGATTTCAATTAAAACCGCGTCAATCAACTTCAGCAACATCTGTTTTATATAGATTTTTTTTTCTTAAGTCCCACGCAACTGCATTTTGTATTTAACGTACATTCTACGACATGAGCTGGCTAAGAATTGAGTTGTAAACATTTAAACGACTAATTCCAACAATGACGTGAGAAATGAAAATTGCACACTTAAAAAAACCATTTTTAAGAAAGATTATAAAACTAGTAAATGGTTTAATTCAAGCTGGAAATTATTGTTTAATAATAATTTCAAGTCAAACCTATTTTTACAGAGATATTAAAACTAGAAAATAATTTAATTGAAGCTGGAAATTATTCTTTAATAATAATTTCAAGCTAAACCTATTTTTACAGATATATTAAAACTAATAAATAATTTAATTGAAGCTGGAAATTATTGTTTAATAATAATTTCAAGTTAAACCTATTTTTACAGAGATATTAAAGCTAGAAAATAATTTAATTGAAGCTGGAAATTATTGTTTAATAATAATTTCAAGTTCAACCTATTTTTTCAGAGATATTAAAACGAGAAAATAATTTAATTGAAGCTGAAAATTATTGTTTAATATTAATTTCAAGATAAACCTATTTTTACAGAGATTATAAAAAAAAGATTATAACCTATTTTTACAGAGATATTAAAACTAGAAAATAATTTAATTGATGCTGGAAATTATTGTTTAATAATAGTTTCAAGCTAAACCTATTTTTACAGAGATTATACAAATAATAAAAGGTTTAATTAAAGCTGGAAATTATTGTTTAATGATAATTTCAAGTTAAACCTATTTTTACAGAGATTATAACACCAGTAAAAGGTTTAATTAAAGCTGGAAATTATTGTTTAATAATAATTTCAAGTTAAACCCATTTTTACAGAGATATTAAAACTTGCAAATAATTTAATTGATGTTGGAAATTATTGTTTATTAATAATTTCAAGCTAAACCTATTTTTACAGAGATTATAAAACCAATAAATGGTTTAATTGAAGCTGGGAATTATTTTTTACTCAAATCACTCTCTTCACTGGACACTTACTTAACCAATGAGTTTGTGTTTTTCATTTTCAATTTCGCTTAAGGTGAGCCTGCAAGAAGGAAGACTAAACCCGAAAATGAAATGCTCATCCAAGTAGACACAGAATCAGACACAGACTCAACGCAAAGAACAACTAGTTGGAGATAATAAAACTTACCAGCTAAATGAAAAAATGAAAAATGCAAGCTGACGCTGCGTGGCAAGCATCGAAGGCACCGGCAAACAAAAGGATAAGGATTGCATCAAATGAAGCGTACGGTCTTCTTTCCTATGTGGGTCTACGGGTGCTGGCTTTGATTTTTGTGGGTCCATGCGGCAAACGAGCATTGTTCGAAGGTTGCACAAGCAGCTCAGCTCAGCGCTCAACGACAACAATGCAACTTTGTGCTGAGCTACGTATACGCAATGCCTGCGGAACTAGTCGCTGATGCGCATTCCACACAAAGTGGCAACAAAGCAAATTATTGCTGCGCACTCAGCCAGCGAATTTCAATTAACGACAGCAGCCAAGTGCCCCTGGCTAGACGACCAGCTATACTCCACTAATTCGAAAGCCATAATTTATTACAAAAATTATGGTAAGAAGTTAGCTAATAAAATTAGAATTAGTTGAATTAACAGTATTTTTCTGCATTTGATTTGGCGAGTTAATCAAAGTATCTTAATTATTCAAATCAGTAGCATTTAGTGCGTTTTTTTATTTTTATTTTGCATTTTTAAATAGCCTTCATATCTGTTTACAAGATGCAAATAGTTCTCTATTTTAAAATGAAGTCTTTAAAGTGAAAATATAATTAATCACCAACTAAATTTAATTTTATTCAGATATTTTATTACTTTTTGTTTTGATAAAAATGTGTCATGAACGAGCTTAAATAGTTATTGTATTAAATTAAAAAGTTTACGTTGGCATACATGTGTTTATTGTTTGCGACAAAATAATGAAAATAGTTTTCTATATTACTCATACGCCAAGTACAACCAGCTAACAAGAAAGTTTTTGTGATACTAACAGCACGGCATTTAAAGTTACACATGCTGCTCATGAAATATCAACAACTCCTACAACACACACACACACACAAACACACACATACACACACACACAAGTACACACGCACACACGATGCGCACAACAATTATAGGCAGCATCACGTTTATAACAACAGCATTTTAATATATGAAAGGGGTAGCATGGAAGCGCCCCAAATTATGTACGTGTGAGCGCAATTTGTGCACCCAAACGTGCCACGTGTGTGTGACCCAAAATCATTAGCAATATGAGCAGCAGTTTGCATTAAAAACAATGCCAAACATATAACGCCATAAGATGAGATAGAAACACGAAAAAAAAACAAAAACACAAAAATACAAACAGCAAACAGAAAAAATAATGAGTGTAAAAAAAGTTGTGTCAGTGTGTATGTATGTGTGTATGTGTGTGTGTGTGCTCGTTTTGTGTGTGGGAATTCTGCCGGGCAGAAGGTTAAATTAAATGGCTAAATGATAAGCATTTGGGTTAAATTGCTGGCTGCCTTGCTGACACACCAACTCCCACTAAGCAGCCGCCCACAAATACCCACACCCACAAACACGTCCACACACCCACACACACACATACACACACTCAAGCATAGAGTGACTCCTTTTTTTTTAGAATGCGTGTGCAGTCGCGTCTAATGTTTTTAATAGCAAAAGTTATAATGAATTCGCTAAACAGCAACAAAAGCTTTAGCAAAGAAACTCTTCAACAACAACAACAACAACAACAACAACAACAACAACAACAACAATAAGAACGACATTAGAAATAAGAGGATTCTGGGTACAGCTTTGATTGTTTGTGCGTCATTGGGTTGGCTTTTTTAGTGTTTGTGGACCCCGTATAAATTACGAATTTTGTCAGCGTTACCAACCAAAATTATGCTATGTTTTTTGGTTTGTTAGGCAATCAGCGATGGCAGCGAGGCTTAATTTTATTTTTAGTGAGCTCTTTGTGGCCATCAAGCCTGTCAGCATTAAGTATCCCTTCATACCCTGTGCCCATAAAACATATCAAATGGGGTAGCAACAAATTAAAATGAGAGAGACAAATCTCTCTGTCAACTCTGTCATTCAAATATAATATTAGAGCGATGTTTAAGATTATTTTTATCTTCAAATATAAAATGAAAGCTTTTAGAATCAATTCAAGTAGTATTATTAATAAGTTATTATTTATATTGTATTTATATTTTTTATGGAGTATCTTTTTTATAGAGTATCTTTTACATAATCCCAAACATTAACTTAATTTTTACTTTATTTTTTTTTGTATGTGCTTTTCTCTCTCTGTGAGTATGTGCTGTGCATTTTAAGCAAATATTTTGTGTATGTTTTGGTTATTTTATTTTTCTGGTTGCCACAATGTTGGTGTTTGTGTTTTATTTTAATCACGAAAATATTGTGCATATACTTAATTAAGTGCTTGTTAACATTATTTGAATTAAGCATAAAGCGACCACCACTTTCACTGATGCAGATTAATGAGCACAAAGCTGGGGGCCAGGCCGACTACATTTTTTTCGGCCACAGCACATTTTTGCAATTGGCTTAAAGTATGTGCATAAAAGTTAGACCATAATACCTATGTCCACTTAATTTGCATATAGTTTGATATTTGATTTTGGCATAAGGCAAAATTTAAAATGAATATGCAAAAAATGTCTGATAATATTGAAATTGCCTGCAGTTATAACACCTTAACTATATAGACTTGATTATTAATTATAATCTCGTTTGCTTTGAACAAAGATTATATGATTTTGGCTCAAGTGGAGCAAGTTTGTTAAACTGCTGCTGCTGCTGCTGCCCACAATTTTATTTTGTGATATGACAAGAGTTTTGCGGTCCTTCAGCAAACAACTCGTTAGGCTAATGAAATTTTTGCCACACCCGGTAGGCACCATTTCCCCCCGGAATCCCCGTAGCTTATCATAGCATCAGTCGCATCAACAAGCTGCAGAGAAAATTCAATTTGGCTGCACTAATTGAATGGTTTATTTTGACAAGGTGGGGCAACAGTTAGTAGATAAGGCCAAAGGGCATACGCATACACATCCAATCATACACACACACACACACAGATACCCACAAAAAAAAACAGTTACACAAGTATGCATCAATGAGATAAAATTTGCAACAAAACCAACAGAAATTCTAGTTTTGACGGCGATTTATTGCCACGTTCATATTTCATTGCATTCTTTGCATGCCTCAAGTGCCACAAATTTTGTGGCACAAATGTACTTCGATAACTTCGAACAATAATAGCACTGACCACAATTTTAATAATAATTATTTTTTTTTTTGTCAGTATTTTGAACAAAATGTAAACAATATTTAATTTAATTAATAACAAATGCAATTAAAAAACGACTTTAAATTCCAACAATTTTAATGAGTAGCGCTAATAATTAATGATTGGAATTCTTTAAATAAACTGCGAAGTGTGAAATACCAGCAATTGCCAAAAATGCAATTTGGCACACACACAATGAAAAAGCTGTTAAAACTTTGCACCACTACTCCTTGCCCCAGCTATGAATCGGTGGCAGCAACCAGAGCTGTTGCTATCTTTTATGCATGCCAAGGGCATCTTCGACTTGTTGGGGCATTAACAAAGTCGTTGATCAGAGTTTTGTTGTTGTTTTTTGTTGTTGTGTATGTGTTGGCAGCATTGCTCTAATTGAAATATTTTATTGCCAGTTGCAGCTGGCTCCTCCCGTTGGACGCATTAATATTCATTAGAGGGGCAGCAAATGCATTAGTAAATTCCAGCGGCGTCTCCTCATAAATATGAACTGAAATACAGACAGCAAAAATCTATTCTAATGCTTTAAATTTGCCACGACAAAAACATTTTATTTGCGGAAGTCATTAAGTGGCTTGTCTGCCCTCAAGTGGAAATGTGCTTGGAAGAAAATCTTGAAAAACCACGCAATTTTCCTCTATATTTAAGTTACTTTCCCATTTTCTCACTCTAGTTTTTCACTTATTACAATTGCTTGTCCAGCTAAATTAGAGTTGCTTATTGCGGTTTTGCAAAAATTTTAGTTAAATTTTGTGATTTTGCTGAAAATTTTAGGTTTTTGCCTACGCAGCATTTCCAGACACAAATGAAATTTGCTGCCCCCTTTTTTTTTGGGGCACGTCGCCGCAACAGCAACAGGAAACGTAGTTAAAGTCACAGAATTACCGCAAAAGGCGATGTTGCAGCGCCTTCATCTTATTTCTATAAATCTGCCAGTGCTGTGGAATTTTTGGTTTCATGTTGCAAACGTTTGCTGTTTTATTGTTTAAGTGCCACAGCCATTAATCAGGCGCTGCGAGTGCAGCATGCTAAATTTCTTGTGTACAATTTTTAGGCATTTAAAAGCTGTAAAATTTACAAGCACAAAAATTAAACATTTAAAATTTTAATTATTAAATCTTAACTCTCTTTTTTATTTCCTATTGTATAGCTGCGTACATATTTTCTCAAAGAAAATGATTAATTTTGATTGCTTAATTTCAGCATTGACATCATCTCAAATTATATTTAACGATTAATTTTAATTGTGCACCAAATCCAAGTTAGCTGCCGAAAAGCACTAATTTTATGCGCTAAACATTCAATTATATATGTTTAAGTATGAATGTTGAGGGGCACGGGATATATTAGCCAACTCCAGCGGCTCCCACAGGGAGCTGGGAGAGCAATTAAACTGTGCCAGTATGGCGGAGAGAATTAGCCATGTAAAAGTGGAAGGACCTTGTGTGCATGGGTTGTATCGTACATATTGGCAATGTGCAGTCGTTTGTTCATTAGAGCAGCGCATAAAACTCATCAAAGGCAATTAACATTAACGCAGGCAATCAGCGAGCTGGCCAGGACACGGGCTTAGTTTGTTGGTTGGTTGTTGTCGGTGTAGGCGTAGTCCTTTTCAGCGCCTTGAGGGCTGTGCGCCCAACGGGTGGTATTTCTGTTAAGGGAGTGTGTCCATCAGTATAGGCTTTAGCAGGAGTAACAATAACAGCGTTGATAGTATTTGCCCGGCGCACTCCCACGACATTAATTATCTGACTCTGGCGCTATCCTATATCCAGCAAAGTGGCAATATTTGAAAGTCTATTAGGCGCTGTGCCTCGCCTGATTTGATTCACCAGCACCAGACCCATCAACGATTCGAATCTATTTATGTGTGCGCTTATGTGTGTGTGTGTGGACACGGCAAATATTGGTCGAGGCGAGGCCAAATTATTGAACATGAAATTGAATATGAAAGCGGGTCAAACTGGACGACGGCCAACCAATAGGCAGCTGCTTTCCAGCGTCAAATCAAAGCCACAAAAGAAATCCCAGTTCGCATATTAACGGCATCTGCTGCCAGGAGAGAGTTGGCCTTAAATTGTAAGGCAGGTAGGGGGCGAATGTGGGGAGGGGGGGCAAGCATACGCGCATAGCACTATGCGCCGAGTCCTGCATATCCTTTGTCAAACTGAAAATGCAAATTGCCATGACATGCCTTTAACCATTTGCCGCACAGCACCGGGGTCGTTTTTTTTTTCCTTTCTTATTTTTTTCCATTCCACTCCGTGTCCGAGCATAAAGCAAAACGCAGAAAGAAATCAGCAATGAACATGGCCAGCAAAAGTATCTGATATTGGCCTATTCATACGACTTGGATATACTCTGTCTAATAAGTTGATTTGTCATCTGCTTTATTTTATTATTGTTTGGAATGTGATCGTCATTTAAATATTAATTTAAATATTTTACTGTTTTTTCTAGCTCTTAAAAAAGTATTGCTTTTAAGTTATTATTTTTAGAATTTACATATTTGTTTATTGCCACTTTCTAACCTTTATATACCCTTTAATAATGCGAACAAAAACTTTAGAAAAAGAAATTGGTTTCTCTTCCTTTTTCTATTTCTGATTTTTTTTATTTTTTTTGGTTTTGGTTTTGTTGCAAAAAACATGAGCCAATTCTCAAGAGTTTTCTGACCATATGTCTGCGGTTAAGTTTGCACTGTTCCGTTCATTCATCCCATTTGATCATCGGAGTCAAGGTGCTGGGCTGGGGCCCATAAGCTTCAAGCTCAGGTCCAAGCCACACAAATTGTTTGGGACGCTTAGTCGTTGTCCATGTCGTGGTCCTGTGTCCGCTGTGCTGCGTGAAGCAATGTAAATTTTTCCCTCAGGTAACCTTCGTGCTCTGATTGATTGATGGGCAGGCGGCGGCGTCGCGCTTGTTTCCTGCTTGCCTTTTCTATATGTATACCCCTGGAACGAGGGGTAGGCAAATTGAATTTAATTTGTAGACACGCATACCCCGGGTCTTATGCAAATTCTACCTTTTCTTTTCGTTTTTTTTTTTTTTTTTGGCGAGGAAGGCATTGGACAGTGAAGCCTGGCGAAGGTGCCATATAAAGAGAACGTTGGGTTGTGATTCCGATTCCGATCCTGATTCTGATTGCTGGGCATTAAGCACTTTTGACATTGTTTTAGATTTCTAGGGAAATCAAAGGCAAGCCCAAAGCTCAAAGTCGTCGCCGAAGCCCAATTCAAGTGGCTTAATGCTCCACAATCCCACTGATTCTACCAAAGTCAAGGGTCGACAAAAAATCGGCCAAAATCTGTCCCAATGCGCATTCAATCAAACTGTCAAAGGCTCGACAATGTCGACTCCGCTGCTGCTGCTGGCCGTACAATGGGATTTGTTGTCAAAATTAATTAAAAATTTTAATGAGTTCCGTTCAGTTTGAGCCGTAAATACATTTAGATTGACAGCGGCGTCAATTAATTTGTTTGGCATTTGGCAATTCTATTTAAAATTAAGCGGCACGTTAGCGTGAATTTCAATTAGGATTGCTGCTGCGATTCGTTGCTGCCAACCTGCCAGCCATTTTGCATGTTGTTGCATGTTGCAGCGACCATTTTATGCCAATTTGATTGGCTTGTTCGCTTGTCAGTTGCCACTGCACACATAGCAACAGCAACTACGACCACAACAGCGGCGGCAACAATAACAATTTCCAATCGCTTGTTATCAGTGGCAAATTTTGGCCAATTGGCAATTTATTTGCACGAAATCAATTCGGGCTTAAATTTTTTAGTCACACGAAATAGAGCAAATCAACTAAAAACTAAATCGATAGCCTGAATTTGGATACAAATATTGGGTAAGTGTTTTGTGTGTGTAGTGTGTAGTGTGTATGTAGTGTGTAGTGTGTAGTGAATTGTGTGTGCTCTTCTCTATGTCCGATCACACTTGACTGTCACATAACCAGCATGAAAAGGCATTTACAGAGTTGCTGTTCATTTGTCTGTTGCATGTTGTGTTGTTCACTTATTGCACTTCACTTGATATGCAATACATATTTGGCACAACGAAATGCATGACAAGTGCAAAAACGTGTTAACTTAGCAGTCCGATTGGCCAAGTAGAGCTGCTCCTCATCCGCATCGATGTGGGTGGGTGGTGCACGTTGGACACTCTCATGTTGGTTGTTACATAAAAAAAAAATAATAAAGGCCATGTGCACAAATATGAATTTGGGATTGGAATACCAAAATTTTTACATGCTGCGAAGGTTGTTTGACTGGAAATGTTTTGGATTTATTGAAAAATGCTTAAAAAGAAACTAAGCAAAAAACTTTTTAAGACTGGCTTAAAAGCTTTACATGATTGAAAAACTTATTGTTAACCTATTTATTTTAATTTTAAACAGTATATTAAAAAATTAATTACCAATACATAATACTCCATTTTTTTTTATATTAAATATAATTTTATTTAATTTATATTTTAACAGGTTTTTATCAGACTTGTGCTAAGCTTCCCTCGCACTTAATGATATCGGGACAGCTACAACAATTGTGGACAAGTTTACTCCTCCATTGGAAAACCTGCTGCTGGAAAAACTAAAATATCAAATATTGTTGCATGCAGCAAAATGTGTGTCAATGAAATTTGTTACGTGCCTGCATGCAAAATATATACAACAATTGAAATTGTGTCCATTGACAAATTACAACTAGCTCAGCACTCGAAGTCTTGCCAATATATATATATATATATTTGATCAATGTTCAATTTGTGGTTTAAAAACCATTGTAAAAGTTAAAAAAAATATTCAATTGCCCTTACACACCGCAAACACTATTAACGATTGTGCTTTAATTAGCCGAAATAAGCCAGACATACTCTGAATTTGTGCAAATTATTTCAAATATTTGTCGATTAGCTGAGAGTGTGGCAAAAAGACTGACGGCTCTGAGCAAAAGTTTTTCAATTAATTTTACACACAATTGGTGGCAGTAAATTCGGTTACCTTAAAGTGAACCCAATCAGAATCGAAGTGCTGCAATTGTGGTGGCGATTTGACAAATTGTCCATGTGAGAGCCACTGCCACTGCCTGACCAGAAATCAACAGCCAAATCCTGTTGTCCAGGAGTCTTGCTCAACCCTAAGGCTAACGGCTATTTGTAATTCTGTTTACGTGGGATGGCCAGAATGAGATGGCGAAATGAGCCGATTCTGGTCCGTTGGCTGCTGGTGATAAATGGCAAAAAGAGCTGGAAATAATGGAACAACAGAAGTCGGACGCTAAATTTAGCCAACTGATATATATATATATATATATATTTATATATAGATTTTCCAATTCGAAAGCCGCCTCCGCTGCTAATTTGATATGTTGGGCATTATTTAAATGAATGCGGATGAGGAGTGTGAGAAAATACATTTAATTTAATAAGCATTTGCTTTAATGCTTTATATCTCTATATAGTCTATATAGATGGCAGGATGAGCAGATGTACAGCCCATATGTGCGCTGCCTTGTAAGCAATTACGCATATTCGCATATTCCTAATTAAGTAAATTAATGTGTTGAATTTACACATGAGCCAAACAAGAAAGTGAAACAGCCGCTGCGACACTAATTGCAAACAAAGTGTGTAGATGTGTGTGTATGTGTGTGTGTATGTGTGTTTATTTGTGTGATTGTGTGTAACAGTGTAGCATACAAGAGTCCTTAGAAACATAATGTGTGCCGTATCTACAAAGTCCAATTTATGTGCGAGTAATTACAGTAGAAATCAAGTAATCCAGAAATAAAAGAATTATATAATAAAAATGTTTATTTAAATTATAAAAAATGCATATAAATTTAACAAAACATTTAAAGAAGGATGAAAATTTAATATCAAGTATTTTATTTTGAAGAAGCAACTTTCAATAAGTTTTTAATTAAAATCAAGTTTTAATTTTCTTAATTTAATATTTCTTTAATATGCTGTACAATTTCCACAATGTTGGCATATAATTATTATTAATTATGTCTGTCTTTCTGTTAATAACAATTTGCTTATATTAATTATTTCTGTGTATTTTCATATTAAAATCATTAAAATAAAATGTGTGTCAACAAAAAATGAAATCTGGCAAATAATTTGTATGCGTGCAACATTGGTTATTTGGTACCCAACCCTCTTAAGCAATTTTTACTGTGTTTTCGCTCTTGTGGACACGTCAACAAGCATTGCAATGGATTTTTTTTTATATTTTTATTTATTTTTTTTTTTTATAGCCATTGCTCTCACCACTAATATATATTATTTTATTTGATGACGCCATTTTTTATTCAGTCTACCAAATGATGTTGACAGCGAAACAAATGCATGCATCAGGCCGACAAACAGGGAAGTTTGGCGGGGGGAGTGAAGAGCTCGCTGGCCAGGAAAGAGACGTAATTAACATGAAAATATATATGTAAAAAAAAAATTATATGCCTGACAGCGGAAAGAACTGATGGCAGTTATATATATATATATAAATATTTGGTTTATTTGATGTAATTAAAATAAATTTCTGTGAAGTGTATTTATTAGGAGTTAAATGGGTTAAACATGAAAAGCAAAACACACACAAACACACACACACAACAGCAAACAGTTGACGGCTTTGGCTGACAAACTCTTGACGGATTTGTCAGTCATTAATTACTTTGAGCCGACTACTGCTCATTGGACACACATAAGCCTCGGACTTGCCACATCAATTTTTTTCAGTTTCGTTTTGTTTTTGTTATTTTTTCTAAATGTATTTCTTTTGAGATTTTCGGATAATTGTCGAAGTGTTTTTAGTTGCCACGTTGTAAGCATGTACTTGTAGTTGTCAAAGCAATTTATGAGTTCTGGCCAACATTTCAGCACTTTCAACTTAAATGTAGCAAACGATTTTTGCATAAACTTTTGCAGAGAGTACAAGTTTGGTTTTTTTTTCATTTGTACAATTGTAAGTTGGTTTCGGCAGCCATTGCGAGGGAAACTTTTAAATTGTTGAGAACTCTTCCTGGGGAGGCCAAGATGTGCTCTGGCCAACATGACGCATGCTTATTATTGACTGCCACCAGCGCCATGTTGGCCCATTTGGGCCATCAACTAATGTTGTTTGCCAACTTCGTCTTGGCTCGCTTTGCATGTGTATCTCCCTCTCCCTCTCTAGCTCTCGTTCCTCCTTCTGGACAACGGGGCAACTTTATCTGCGTATTTCTTTTAGGTGTTTCATGTTAAAACAAGTTTTTTGCCTGTTCCTTTTAGTTGTAGTTCTCGTTTTAGCCACTTGCTGACACTTTTCGTTTCTTTGGCCAGCTATTCGACCGTTTGTAACTAAATTTTATCTTCGCCTTTTTCTCTAGTTTTCTTTTTTTTGTATCATTTCGTGTTCTTCTTAATCCTTGTTTCATTTTCCTCGGCATCAGTTTTTCTTTATCGCTTCACGAGTCGAGCCGAAAACTTTTGCAGCCACAACTAAAAAGCGCGTCAGTTATGTATGAGTGCGTGTGTGTGCGTGTGTGCGAGTGTGCATGTTTGCGAGTGTATATCTGCCTAGCTGCTAGTTGGGTTTTAGTTCTGTCTAAGAGTTTAGCATAATTTGCCTCAGCATGTGCTCAGCATTTTAAATATGACATTTCGGGTGTTTTCAATTCCAACTTTTTTCTGCTTGCCGAAATTTCGGAATTTCATTGACAAATGGACAAAGCGTGTTTCCACATAGAATAAGCCTTATTAATTAGCCCTGTAGAAAATTATGAAGCCAAACAAATCAACCAAAATGTTGAAGAGGCACAACTTATTACAATTAGCTGCTGATTAAGCGAATAATCTGGATTTGCTTAGAAAAAAAATATGAATATACAAAAAAGTTGAAGTTTTGGTTAACTAAATGCAATGAAATTAGAAAGAAATAAGCAAATAAAAAGGATAAGCTTGCACATTTTCTTAATCTAAATATTAAAATGTTGTTATATAATTTAAGGATAAGCTTACATATTTTCTTAATCTTAGTACTAAAATTTGTTATATAATTTTTAGGTAACTAAACGGAATGAAATCAGAAAGATATTAGCAAATAAAATGGAAAAGTTTTCTCAATCTAATTACTAAATGTTTTATATAATTTAAGGATAAATTTAAATATTTTCTTAATATTTTTTAAATGCCTTCAAGTCATTCCTCTATTTATGTAAGGCAACTGCCCTTTTCCTCATCCTACAGGGTAACTATGAAAATATTAACAAATGTTAAATGAAAGACGGAAAGAGTGACTACACACAGAATACTGGATACTGCTACTCCCTGGAGATGCAGTAACAGAGAAAAGTGGCGAAATTAATTAGCCCCTGGTGCGGCAGCCCGTTTGCCAGCGAATACGCCGGAGAGCTGTGCCAAATCCCCGCTACGGGGAGCCACTGCCTGTCACTGCTGCTGCTGCTCGCTCTATCGCTTGAAGGCATGCGTGAGCCAAGCGCGAATTATATTTATAACATTAATTTATCTTTCTCGCTCTGATTACGCGCGTAATTTTAATTGTATGCAACTTAATAACACGACTTAAACGGAAACGTCGTGCCGCACATTTTGTGGCCTTCTCATCCTCCAGGGGGCGACTCTTTGAAATATGGTGGCCACACCTTTCTCTCCTCGCATAATGGCCATTGTCTGTGTATGTCTCTCTCTGTGTGTGTGTGTGTGTGTTTGTGTGATTGCGTGTGTTATTTGCCGGCTTGTTAGGACTGCATTGTCCAGACCGCTTTGCTTTGGTTGGCATTTTAATGTTGCGTATACGCAGCGTTTGCACAATGCGAACACAATCTCCGCATACAATTGAATTTGACTCACTTTATCTGCTCAATTACCAGACAAGCGTTGGATTCGTTCCCATTCTGCTGCAACATTGATGAATATTGCAACTGCAACAGTAGCAACTGCTCAACCTATAATCATGTGCCTCTAAGCTCCTGGCTAAAACTGGATTGATTCGTTGTAGCTCTGTTATTAGCCACAATAATGAAAAGCATTGCGTTTTCAACTATTACATATAATTTCCACAGCACTGCACAATCAAGATATAGCTGGAATTACTCGAATATAGATAAACTGAGATATTCAGTGGAACAGAGTGGAATTTAAAATACTTACAGAATTGAGCTAACTTTGAAATAAAATCTGCTTAAAAACTGAGTTGGATTTATCAAGAAATTTTACTCCATTTTACTTTACTATTTCTTCGTTCAACTTTCTGTTAAAAAGCCTAACAAATATTGCTCAATTCCAAGAAAATTCACGAGAATTTCAATACTCAAGAGAAGTGAAGCTTTGCCTTAAGATATAACCAATTTAATTGGAACTCCAAGCATGAATGAGGAAATAAAACAAAAAAAAAAATGGAAATATACGCATAAAAAATCAGTCACTAAGAATGTGGGAAACTCATCGGTTCGGACATTTGATTTGATTTGGCCTAACTGGGTCTCATGTGTATTGGCCGTCTAGAAATGACAGCTACGCAAATGGGAACGCACAAGGCAAGGCTCTAAAAAAAAAAACAAAAAACAAATCACCTGGTATTGCGTTGAGATTTACGAGCTACCTGTCAGACGCTATCATAGCAGAAGATTGATGGCCACTGAGTGGCAGATACAGCCAGGTACACAGGTACAAGACACCAGCTGTTGTTGGCTGTTGAAACAAAAGTGTCTGTTTATCCATAAAAAATGAACTGACTGTGCTACTTATGCGTCCGTCTATTGATTTCATTTGCAGACCAACAACATTTATAAATTGGCAATTACAATACCAGCCAGGCAGATGCCCAAATGTCCTCCAGATGTCAATGTCAGCCAATGTGTCCAGTAAACAATTCACGCACAACACCAACAACAACAATAACATTTTAGCCTGAAATTTGATAAATTATAAAACTTTTAATAATGCTAAGCACTTGGGTGGGTCACTTGGGGAAAACTTTTTAATTTGTCCTATGAGCAAAGAGAGCAAAGAGCATCCCACCAAAATGTTGCCAACCGTGAAATTGCCAGACTGCGCAAAAAGCGAGGGGAACTCAAATTAGAAATCTCTCTCTCAAAAAAAAAAACGAAACTGTCAGCAGATTGGTGATTTTTTTTTATTTGCTGACATTTGATATACTGAAAGTAGACAGAAAGCAGCCTAAAACGAAGACGCATTTAATGAGTGCCATAAAAGGTGAATTTGCATTGGCCTGGAAAGGGTTTGACCTTGGAGCCAGATACAGTTCGAACCGGATACGTTTACGTATATAACTGCAAAATGTTATAAATTATTTCCAAGCTATTGGGCAAAACGAAGGCTGCTTTTAGCAGCGCTCTTTGTTTTAACATATAGATTGAATTCCAGCCAGGAGGGACCCAGTTGCAATGCCATGTCATTAAAATCGAACGATCGCTGAGTGCATTTGGCGGATAAATCAAAATGTTAACTGTGCCGGTGCGAGTGTATTTGTGTGTGTGTGTGCGTTGAAAAGAAAGATGCACAAAAATGTTGCAATTACGGTCTATAAATTGCAAGCAGCCGCACATTCAGAATGGGTGGGTGAAGGACACTCGCTGCGGCAACCGCAAGTGTGATGCATCATTAACTCTGACTCAACTGCGAGTTGGCTGACAAAGTAAACATTTCAGCACCTTGGCTAACCACACAACTTACACATAAGTACCCCCCCAAACTCCCCCTACAAACACCCACCACGTGTGCAGCTGCTGGTCAATCTGCTGTGTGCTAAATAAATAATTATGATTGTCTGCTGGCCACTTGACCGGAAATTAATGACCGCACATCTTCAAAACCCCCAACACGCAAAACCATCCATTTATCGCAAGGGTGGCCAACGGCGCCTTTCTTGGCAATTAATATCAAAAATATTTTTGGCTTTCTCAGTTCTCATTTGTGCACACACTTCAGTTATCTGCACAGTTGTCATTGACTTATTTATAGCTCTCCCTTCAACTAAATGCTTAGCCACGCCCACTTTTGAAATATTGTCTAACTGCGTTTTATCTCTTGTGGGAGTCAAGGGAGGCACTTTAATTCTGAATTTACCCAATTTTAATATTCCAAAGTAGCCTTGGTTATTAAGTATTCAACTTTAGATAAGCTGAGTTTTATTTTGTTTATTTTAAATAAATATTTGATAAATTTTATGAATAAGTTGAAAGTTTTTCTGTACCCAAACTAAATTTCAATTCAATTAAAAAACTTTTAAAGTCAATGATCAAATATTGACTTGACATAAAATTGATTTAAATAATATTCAATCTCTCGCAAATATGTGAACTATTTAAGAAAGTTTAATTTTAAGTTTAAGCAAATGCACAACTCATAATTCACATTTTGGTTGGGTGTGCGATTTATGACATAATCCTGATTCGCTTTCATCAGCCACACATAAAGCGCAAATAGCTAAACCCAAAAACAAAGCCGCCTCATTTATTTTACAAACAGAATTCACAAAGGTTCAGAAGTGTCACATTGTTCTTGGGCCACAACATTCACTCAACGTCAAACTCTCGCTCATAAATAATAAATTTAAGCCAAAAACAAGACTTGGCCAACACTGCACGATTAGCTGGTACCCTTTAGCCGAGTCTAAAATGTGCAGATATATATATGTACTGGCAGTCTGACATATATAATGAGATCAATTTGAATTTATGAATCTGACATATATATCTGATATATATAAATATAAATATACATATATATATATATAAATATGTAATTCCGTCTTTTACTTCTTACTTAACCCTTTCTTAGCTACAGGGTATCAAAACTGAGCCCTTGACACTTACTCACATGAACTTCATCAATTCTAATCATGTTTGCCGAGAGAAAATCTCCGCTGAAAATTAGCCACACTAAACTGCTGGCCAGGGAATTGCAGTCAAGGGCCAAAACGGGCGAAAACCAAGGCCAAAGCTCACAATTACAATACCATTACCAAACACACACACAGTTGCCAATAGACACACATAGTCCAAAAGGGCTGGTGAAAGCTGACCGAAACCCAAGAAGCCGAGCTCAACACACACACACACACACACACACACACACACAAAATATATATGTGTAATTCATAATGAATCCTTTCTATTAGTCAAACGTAAAATGAAATGGTTTTTACGCATTAGTAACGCATATCGGCTATAAAGCCACACGGCAGAGGCACACCCACAAATCCCGTAGGCCAAAGCCAGAAACTCTTAAGCTCAACACTAAAGTTTGTGGCACTGTTGTGTGTCACGGGAGAATTATGCTGACAAGCAGCAGCAACAGCAGTGGCAGCAACAGAAGTGGCAGCAACTACAACTGCTTTTTAAGTTTTTCCAGAGCCAAGTGAAAAGCCAAAACAGAAGCTGAAAATCAAAGATATGCAAATTGAAACAGATATATTTGCACATAGACATTCAACTCTGTCTGTGTGTGTGTGTGTAAGTTTCATGTATTTTATATTGGAGCATCAGGCGCTATTACGACATTTCCCAGGCGTGCTTAGGTTGATCACCAACCACAGCCTTGGTTTCGAGCGATGCCAAATACTTGGCAAATACAATAAAACAATTTTTTTTATTTTTCTAAATAACATAAAAGCTAAGGGGAAATGATTTATGTGTGGCAGAAACTTTTGCTTTTTGCGATTGCAAATAGTTAAAGTACTTTCGAGGGTTGCCTTTAAAACGCCAGCTTAACAAATTATGTTCGGGATTCGGTTTCTGTTTTTGGGGGTGCCTATAAATTCACACGCATGAGAAATGTCGTTGAATGAGCTTCCTCTGTGGCAAGTAACGCCATATTGTTATGAACGCAGCTGCCATTCCCAAATTTCCACGCATGACTTGTATTATATATATATATATATATATATTTATACGTACTCATTGTATATAGCCACTCGCCGTAGCATCAACACTTTCATATTCCTCACATTTCTCTGACCCTTACCAATTTGGGTTAATTATGCCAAGAAATCCATTAAGGAAGCCACAATCAAAGTCGCCTATTGACTTGGCTATACACTTTTACCAAACTTTGCTCATTTCATAACTGTTTCTATAAGCCATTCATTTGACTGCAATATTTTAGTTTAATAAATATTTTTATATATTTTATATTTTATTTTCACATTAAACAAAACATATTTCACATATGTCTGCATTTTGGCCATTTTTTTTCTTCGGGTTTGTTTAAATTTTTAAAAATATTTTGATGTTGCTTTTTGCTTGATGCTTTTGTGTGCGGCTTTGTTTTTGTATTTGTTTTATATACTTAACATTTCTTTCATATTTTTTTTAGATATTTTCAAGTTATGCATTTCAGTCACATTCGCTCTCTGGCATTACCTGACTCAGTTTAAGATTTACTAATCATACGAAATAAATTCTGATTTATAAATTTATCTGCACATTGGCAGACAAAGTTTCTCACCGATTTTGTGTGAAATGTTCGATTCGACGTGCACATTAATAAACATAAATCAGAGGAGAGCACAAAATTAGTAATTCAATTACCCTAAACAGCAATGACTGCAAATTCCTAGACGAATTAGCTGTGCCAGCAGCAGCAGCAGCAGCAGCCGGCTAAAATAGCTGCTCAATTGGCCAATCAGCCATGTCAGACCAGACGCTGGGCTGAAGGCGCATGCATAATTCGCACTACCAATGAGCGTCAGCTGCTTATAATAACGCCAATGAACTGAGCACCATAACTAGATTGCCCTCAATAAGTCCTGGCTTACCTCAGCTCACCACCATCCCCCCTTACCGACAGCTCTGTTGTCTGCTTCCAGCATTTTCAGCTGGTTTGAGGCAAGCGTTATTGCATATTGAATGGACGGGCAAATAATTATGTCCAGCATCAAAATACGAAATTCAGATTAGACGCAAAGTGAAGCAAACCGTTATGGACCACACCCTCCCTCGACCCATCATCATCATCATCATCATCATCATCATCATCATTATTAAAGGCATAATGCTGCTGCAGCTGGTCAACTGTGATCAAAACATAAATTATGCAAAAAATTAAATATTAAGATAATTTCAATAAAATGATTTTTGCTGTGCTTGCAAATATTAGGGTAAATTATTAAACATTTACTATAACAGTTAAGAAAGTTGGCTTTAAACATATATATTTGCAATGATGATAAAGGCGAGTGTTTTGTTAATGAAGCGAGAAATCGCAAAATCCGAGTGCAATGCAAAAGCAATTGCAATTAAAAAATCATCATCTAGAACAAAGACAAGGCCGGACAAAGTTGTAAAAGTTGCAAGCAGCCAGACAAAGTTGGTTGTCAACTGTTGTCAGACATCCGCAGAGGCAGCAGAAGCAGCAGCAGCAATCGCAGTCGCAGTAAATGTGGTGTTGGTGGTGTGGATGCCCAAAATGGAGAGATTCTGTATAGTTTGGCATTGCCAGAAAAGAAATTGCGAGTAACAAACGGAAGCCACAAAACGGACCGCAATTGACGTACAGTTGCCACCACAAACCGGCAGCAGCAGTAGCAAATCCTGTCTGCCCCTTGTTAGCTGGTTGAAGGCGACCTCCAAGCAAAGTCATATGCACGAACAAAAGCAAAATCAGAAGCTAAACAAAACAATGCCAGGCGGACAAGGACAACAATTTTGCATAGTTATGCGAATGTCGGTGCCAGTCGTCCACATCGTCCAAGTTGTCCTCATCATTGTCGGGGTGCCAAAATGAGCGTTGGCAAAAGGATGTGCGGCCATTTTGTTTTATATACCACAGACCAAATAGCAAGTAAAGCGCTGATGCCGCTGCTGGTGTTGCTCGTGTTGCTGTTGGTGTTGCCAATGTGGTTGCTTGTTTTTGTTGTCTTTTAGTTTTCATAATAACAATAAAAACTTTTTTTTTTTACAATTTGCGGAAAACTTGAAATGATTGTTATGCAATTGTTGGTAACGCAATTTTGTCGTTTTTGTCAGCACAGCCACAACGAACGACAGCCAGTGTCCTTTCCAGCCGAGCAGAACATCTCCCGGCCAAATTGTGGGTGCATGTGTGTGCGTGTGTGTGTGCATGTTTACACTATAAATTCGCATTAAGTAGCACAAAAGTTTTATTGACTTCGTGTTCAGTGCGCTTGATTTTCATGCCACTCTCTCTCTATTGCTCTCTCTTTTCCTCAAAACTCACACTGTCTCTTTCTCTCTCTCTCTTTCTGTCTCCCTCCTCGCTGGGCTAGTGGCAAAACAGATAAACAAACAGCAAACTTTAATTGCAAAAATTTGTGGTAAAATTAATGAATGTACCAACATCGAGACATTCTGTGTGCAGTCTCTTACAATCTGCTTACCCTCACTTCCCCTCTCACTTCCCCCCTCTCTTTCACGTTTTCATTGATTGCCATTGCCAGTCCGTCTGTCCCCTCTGTCAGTGTTTTTTGGTGTGTGTGTGTATTTGTACTTGATGCTGTTGACACTGCTGACCAAAAGTCAAATTGCCAAAGTGTTTGCTTGCCAGCTGCAGTTGAAGCAGCTCCAGCTCCGATTGCCGTCGACGGATGGGGTGCATCCAATTGACAACAACTCAAGTGAGGGGCGTTCAGCTTCAAATGACTTGTTAAATGTGTTTGATTTTGGCATTGAAGCTTTTTGCGTTCGCAATTTATCAACAAATGACCAGATGTAAACTCAGCAACACCACAAAATACGATTCGCATTTTGGTTCTGAGTTCTGTGATATCAAATTCATCACAGCATAGTTTTTTCTGAAGAGAGATTGGGTTTTCTGTAGAGTAAATAAATGAATACTATGAAATCTGTGTCATTGGATTATGTATGCCAATGTGTCCGAACAGATAATCAACTCTTAAATATAAATCAAACACTTTCTTTAATTCATTTCATAAATATATATCAAATAATAGTACAAAATATTACTTATCTACAAGAAAATGCCCAGCAGTGCTCGCAAATATAAGAGTAAATTATTAAACATTTACTATAACATTTAAAAAAGTTGGCTTTAAACATATATTTGCAATGATGATATCAAATTCATCACAGCATAGTTTTTTCTGTGAGAGATTGGGTTTTCTGTAGTGTAAATAAATACTTTAATAATACTTCGAAATCTGTGTCAATTTATAATCTATGCCAATGTTTCCAACTCTTAAATATAAATCAAACACTTTCTTTATTTCTTTTCGTAAATTTATATTTTATGTAATCTACAAGAAAATGTCCAGCAGTGTCAGCGGGGACTTTCAGTTGCATAAGTTTGCAAGTAATTATAAGCAAACACATCCATTCAAGAAATAGAACATATTTTATGATTCCCTTAAGGAAAAAATAATTTGAGCAAGATAAGAAATGCAAAGGGTTGCAGTACATTTGAAAATTGTAACTAATATTAATTAATTATTTGCGCAGAAAATTGAATTCATTTATACGCGACAAATGCAGCGAAGTGAACTGGCGAGAATTGAACATTTTGTTAAGCTTCTGCTTTTTCGTAAGGATTAATTTCGCAATGTTGTCAACTCTGCTGTGCTCCAATTAAACTTTCAGACATGTTCGACGCAGAACGCCGGCAAGCCGTATGCATCATGTGAGCATGCCCCAGTCTTAGCCTCAATTTTAACTAGCCTCAATTTTAATTAAACTGAACTGCAAACAAAGTCGTTCAGCAGTTACCAGACGCAGTTGCTCCGTAGACGCAGTTGCCTTGTAGACGCCTTAGCGCATTTAACTGAGAATTTGCCTCCCCCCAAAACCCAAACCCAAACCCATTCCCCCCAGAAGCCCAACTACAATCCGAACCGAGACCTCAACAGATATTCTGCCTCAAAGTTGTTGGCACCTCTATGTGTGTGTGCACCCATTCCGCCCATCTGTCCTGTTATCCTGGCTGCGTCAGACTTGCGTTTGGTATTATGCCGAAATGCAATTTGCATTTGCAAGGCGTTTCCCACTCTTCCCAGGAGAACCACTGCGACATGCGCGTATTAATTTTAAATTGACTGTGAAATTACAATGATGGTTTTGTGTAAGCGGCTGAATAGAGTTGCCACGCCCTTGTCCTTGCTACCATATCCTTCCATAGCCCTTTGAATTATTTACACAAGCCATTCTCTCCAATCCTCACTGTGGTAATTTTGTTGGCAATGGTTTTTTATCCATCTATCTCTATATTAATAAGTGCTTGATTTGCATAGGCAGGCAAGTCAGAATATTCAGAAAAAAGTACATTATTTTTTAACCATATTCACTTTATAATACATTAAATATATAAAGAAAAAATTATCAATTTGTACATTTAAATGTCAACTCAGTCACCTTTCTAAAGTAAAAATAATAAATAATAAAATTAATATTAAATAATATTACCTTTGCTATTTGACAAAACTTTTGTCTTTCTTTAAATTAGTAATTTTTAAATTTTCAATACTCTTCGCTTATTTTCTTATCAACCACACATCGAATTTTATATAAAAAGCAAACTTGCAACGCACGCTTCGATTTCGGGCCAATGTGCGGCAAAGTGTTGCCAATTTGCTCCCCCTTTTTGCAGGCTGCAACAAAACTGGGCGACAGCTTCCTGCACTGTGCCAGTAAAATCTTGATTACGCCGGAGAGCCACAAGCATTTTGCTTGGCTTTAGATATTTTTATTGCATTCACTTGAGCAAGTTTCGCTACGCTGCGCATTTCAATTGCCGCTGGGTGTGGCAACAACAACAACAACAACAGCAATAAGTATATACCGTATAAGAATAAGAATGGGATTGGGAATGGGAACAACCCAATGACATACATTTTGGCCGCTAGTAACAATAATTTTTATTATTATGCGACCACCTTCAAACATTCTGTTGGCATTCCGGCTGTCTATGCTGATGCCACAGCACTGATGACTCTCAGTTAGCAAATAACATGTTCACACAATGGCCGGACTCCGTCCGGGTGCGGAGCGTCAGGATTGAAGAGTGCCAGGAGTGCCAGGAGTGGCGGCAGTGGCGGCAGTCAATAAAATCGAACAGCTGCCATTAAAATCATATAAATGTTATTGTCTCTGTGCCATGCCGCAAGTTATTTCTACTTTGGTGCTTCTGCGGCATGCCCGATGCTCTTTCTGCTGACTCAGTATCATCGAGCCTTTGGTTTAGCTCCACTTCTGGCTGCTGGCTGCTACCTCCCGACTGGTTGCTAAGTCCTGCAACTGGAGCTTGCCTCACTTTTGCTTTTTGCTGTCGCCGTAGCTAAATGTGTGTCTGTGTCAGCAAGTTGCAGTTGAATAATACCCCGGGGCATAATTGCTTTAAATGTCTTTGCATGAATGCGAAATGTAAAGCATCCTGCGGAGTCATTGACAACTCTTTAAAGCGACCCGTTTCTGGGGTGCAATTCAACGCATTCATTGAAAATTTAAGCAAGTCACCCGAACAACTTGTAATTTTAGCCACTGGGATTGCATGTCGAGAATATTTTGCTTGTTAATGATAATTGATTGCGAAATTAATTGGTCGGGTATTTGTAAATCCTAGCTAGTCACAGATTCTTTAGCATTTACAAAACACTTAATTAAAACGATAAATTAAATTAAAAAAAGTAAATCAAAAATAAAAATGATTGAAAACCTAATAAGAAGAGGGAAAACACTACGATGGAATTGCTTTCAAAGATCGGTGTTAATTTATTATTGAGATTTTATGGGTATGTATTTTTCGAAAATAGTATTTGTAAATTTAAGCGTAGTATTATTTAAGAGGTCAGAGCATCATCGAAATATTGTAGAATAAAAACTGACCTATTGAAACTAGCTATTTATAGTAACAATCAGTGTAGGTATTGTGAAGGTGAGGAGTAGTTCTCAACTTACATCCTAATAGATCATAATGTATCGGCTTATCAGGGAAAAGGTGCAGCATTCTAGAGATGCATGTTATGAGTGTCAATAACATAGTTGCCCCAACCCAATAAAGATTCTGGCATTCGAGCAGAAACTGGGATTGATGGAGGAGCTATAAGCTCAGAAGAGGGCTCAAAAAATCCAATAGGTCGCAGTGAAGAACCCCCAATTTATATATATATATCATCGAAAAGCTATTGCTGTTAATAAGCGGAACAGATCTGGCATCCGTTTTTTTAAGAAAAGCTTAGATCCATCCTTGGATTTACTACAACTATAAGTTATCTTCCCTCGTTAATTTATCTAGCAGCAATATGATACATTAATTTCATCCATTCCATCTGATATTACATCCCTTTGCTTATGCTTTAACATAAATAAACGATTATCAAAAATTCAAATATATATTTCGCTTTGCCTCTTAAGCTGTCTGGAGAATTTGAGATTTAGATAGCTTATTTATTTTTAAATAAATATTATATTTTTTAACGACAGAGCCACATGACAGCAGACAAGTCGCATTACGGATTCAACAAGTTTGCAGAGGCAAAACGTGGTGCCGCGCGGGGAGGGGGCACCAGCGACATGCAGATGTAGAAGCGTGCTTAGGGCTAACACACACAAGAAAGATAATCCAGGACATGAGGCAGAGCTTGCTTGTTAATTAAGAAAGTGAAACAAAGTCAAAGCAAAGCAGACAAAAACAGCAAAAGCAACAAAGACAACAACAGCAGCAAAAGCAACAACAGCAACAGCAGCAACAACAGCAACAGCAGCAACAGCAGCAGCAACAGCAACAGCAGCAGCAGCAGCAGCAGCAACAGCAACAGCAACAGTAACAGCAGCAGCAGGTACAAAACAACATAAAAGAAGCAACGAGCAGAGAGACACACACATACACACACACACACAACAAAATATACATTTCTAAGTATTCATATGATGTAAAAACACACATACGTATGTGCTTGTGGTTATTATTGTGTGTGTGTGTTTGTGTGTACTTGCTTTACTTTGCCTGCAAAATCAATTATTCTTTTTCATTTCTCTGACTTTACTGGTCTGCTCTGCTCAAAGGAGCAAATGCCTCATAGATTCCAGTGCGCTGCCAGGTGACGGTTAAGGATTGCAGACATCTTTGGCCACACTTCGGCATCGCAACTGTCCCCATTTTAATGAGCAAATTCGATTTCATTGTCACGCATGCTGGCGAATCGTCCGCATTTGCAAAGAGGAAAGAAAAAAATTACGCATACGCGCTGTGTGTGGCGGCGCGGACACAAACGTGTCTGGGAATCCGTTTGAGGCCGCTCCACTCACGCGCCACTTATCCCCATACTAAAAGCGCGTCTCGTAGGCGCTTCTGTATTTATTAATATATGCGAGACGCGTTCTCCTTTCGCCACTGGGCCACGATCCGGCAGTGCCGCATGCCCCAGGATATGCCCGGACAGTGTCACACACACAGGCACACAGCCTGTAATTATTTATGTATATACATTTTATGTATGTCCGTATGTATGGTAATGTACATGCAGACACATTGTACATATTGACGTAAGTACCTAAATTAAATGGAATTTGAGTTGCTTTTAACCCGGGCACAAAGAGCCAACTTTAACAGCTGTGACAGCAGACGTGCTGAGGCATGGCTGATGCTGTTGCCGTGGCAAGAAGAGTTCTCTAATTCTAGCGTGAAAGAAGAAGAGTTCTCTAATTCTTGCGTGAAACTGACAGGCTTCCAAAAATCGTGGTAAAACAATGCAAGTTAAGGAATAAAGTTAACTTTTTGTACTCGCTTTTACTATGAACAAGAGATGTTTCCAACAAGTAAGTGTGCTGTGGTCGAGGGAGCTCGTCTAAGAGATACAGTTTTTATATATGTTTAAGTTTTATTTCCAAAATTCTGTTTAAATTTTTGAGGCACTTAAATATAGGCAGAATTAAAAGTGCTCTCATTCATTATGATTATCGTTGCTGCTTGCAAATGTTTTCTATCCGATCTGTTCATTTTTAAATTGGGTAATAACGATTAGCGAATTGGTTGTGTTTCTATGAAAACATAAACTATGCTTAATCTGTGCGATAAATATATATATATTAATTTTATTTATAATTTTGTATATTCCAAATTTAAAGTTTTTAGTTCTAGTCGCTGCGATGCTCGCGTTCATACGGAAAAAAAATAGCGGACAGAATAAAATGGTTAAATCGACTTTGCTATTAATTCTGAGCAAGAAAACTTAATAGGCTCATCGTAGAAAAATGTAAACATAAAATTCTGCCTAATTTACATAAAAACAAAATAGCTCTAAATCGATTAAGTGGTAAGAATATGCCATATATGTGCATAAGGAAGGAAACTAATCAGCATATCTGGTTTGATATGATAATCTTGTTCAAGCACTTTTCCATAAGCTAAAGTGCAAGGCTCACGCTGACAATTACTCAGTGTCTAAAAATGGCTGACAAAGGACATGCAAAACATTCCACAGAATATGTCAGTGTGTGTGTAAATGTGTGTGTGTGTGTTGCTGTGCAACATCCGCAGTCTTTCAAGCTCTTTTGTTAGGCAGCCGCCTACACAAACAGGCAACAAGAAGACCAACAACAAATGCATATGCAAATTTGATTTTTTTTCTACCCCCTTCCCCCCTTTCCAGATACGAGGATTTGCATCCTTTTTTAATTTAGTCCTTCTCTCTTGCGATATACCCAATATACCTTTAATGCCTCTCTCTCTCTTTGTAGTTCCCTTTATAGTTGCAATTTTCATGTTTAAGCAGAGCGGAAAATTAAAAACAAATTTGTCGCACATTTGGTGAATTTTCATTTTATTTGCAGTTTTCATCTTTGCAACGTTATTTCATCATTTTATTTTGCAAATTGGCAACATTTTGTATGCGTTGCCAAAAAGTGTATAAGCAATAATTTCTGTGTTTTTGCGTAAATAGTTACTTTTGGTCTTGCCAATGTTGTTTTTGTATTCGAAGCAAATTTCATCAAAGTTAAATACAGTTTCTGTGCAACTAACACATGTTGATACCCCATGTGTGTGTGTGTGTGTGTGTGTGTGTCTGTCTATGAGGCAAGCTGTCAGCAAATTGTTGGTTCTTTGTTGCCAATGACAGGTCAAAGGCATCTCAGATCAGATGCACATTTTGGCCATGTATGCAGCCAATTTGCCAGTATGTCTTGTCTGTCTGGCCTGGATATCGAATTTTTATTTGCCTCTCTTTGGCCTGGCCAACATACCTTAATTACAGGCAGTTATGAGCTTAACAGCATAAATGATGTGGGCTGTTAACGGTGGGCGGCTGCCAAAATGGTTATGACTTTGAGTTCGAGCTAACCAAATGGCTTAGTACACTTTGGTAACGGTCGTTTAGTTTGTGGCCCTCTCCGACTGAGGGCCATTCTGTGTCCAACTTTGGACGGCCTTGGCTCTGTAGTTTTGGGCAGAAACTATTATTTAATTTGCACTACGCTCGTAATTAAGTTAGGCAAGTGCAGATTTGTCGATGCCGTCAATTGTCTTTTGCCAGCAGCAGCATTTACCTCTTTACGGAGATGGATACCGAATTTTTGGCTGTGACTGCGTATCCTGGGGCAAAACACTTAAGTCCTGCGCACAAGTAGTCCTTGTCTGTAATTTCTTTAAGCTGATTTACGCAAAATTGTCAAGCAAAGCGGATAAGTTATATACAAAACTTTACTGCCCACTTGAGTGTGTCTGTCTCGGGTGTGTGTGTGTGTGTGTGTGTGTGTGTGTGTGTGTGTGTGTGTAGCATACAAAAAGCAATATGCAAATAGAACGATTTCAGTGAACTGGGCGACTAAGCTGCAATCAATATTCAAATCCACTTAGCATTCGAATTTAACGTAATCAAATTTGACGATTTTTGAGCTTCAGCTTCAGGTTGAGCAAATGGGCATTGAGGAAGTGCTTCAGCATCGTCAGCTGGTTAAGCAGCCATTTCCCGCTGCTGACTTGTACTTCTCTATTTATTCTAATCTCACAGTTTTAATATGAAGCATCAGTCAAGCGACACAGTTGTCAAAGCCCTTGGCTCCTGGCCGGCCAACCGGCCATCCGACCAACCGACCAACCGGCCAACCGACCAGCGATTCAGATTCAGATTCATTCGTTCGTTCATCCACTTGAAATGAAATGCAAATCCTTTAGAAAAGCCGAGCCTGGGCTCACCTAAAGGTGTTTTGTTTTCCACCACCACCACCCACCCAACCGTGTCTCAGTTCATTATTATGCCAGGATATAACCTTTGTCTCGAATTAATTAAAATGGATTTACATGAGCTCAAAATGTCGCAAGCGCCATGTCCTCCAACAAAGGCACCTTTACACCACAACTTCCCAGCGGAAGTACCTTTCCCAACCTCGCTTCCAATCCTGCAACTCCTGCTCCGTGTCTTGTTTGACACTGTGTCCGGCTCCTGGCACTATTTTGCATGCATAACTCCTGGACTTGCTTTAGCCACACTCTGCCTGACCCACCTACCTGGATGACTTGGCTTGACTTCGCCTGACTTGACTTGACTTGACTTGGCTTGTCTGTCAACGGCAAGTCCACACCGCAGATAAATATTTATATTTCGCCTTTTAATCTTTTGTAATTTTAAGTCGCGTCATACCCTATGCGAGGTGACTCCTCTTCCCCTCACCTCTCTCTCAACCCCTCGCCACTCCCTACTCTCCACTCCTCCCTCCCTCACTCTCAAGCTTAACTTTTGCTATTTGTTGTTTTTGCTATTTGGCTATGCTTTTTGTTGACTTTTCAATTTGAAAGTTGAAAGCACTTAGGGTTATTAGAATGAGAATCATGGAGTCAGTCTCAAGTGCCTGGCTTCTTCCTGCAGCAATTGGTAATTTTGTTTTATATATTTATACATTTAACTGGATTTCCTAAAACGAGCCAAGTTTAAATTACACACACACACACATATGCATAAAAATACCTTTTCATAGACTGAAGGAGTCTCGCAAATTTTGTATTACTAATTAAATGGAAGCTTTATAAGAAGAATAAGAATTTTGCAGAAATATATTTTAAGACTTTAATTGTCTTATTTAAACTTTAAATTCTGACTTGAATTTGTTTATAATATTATGTGCCATTTGACAGCGATGGTATTCAATCTTCGCCACACAATGCAATTTAATCAATAATAAATCGAAAGGTATTTCATAGGCATTAATCTTCTGTATGACTGTTAGTGGGTGTGCGTGTGTGTGTGTGTGTGTGTGTGTGTGTGTGTTGAGTGGCTGTCAGATGTAAAATTCATCAATATTGCGAAATCCAGCAATTGCGATGGTTTCGTTTTGGGACCACTTCAAAGGCCGACACAATAACGGGACACATTACCCACATCAAAAATGGCCGCCTTCTCACACATTTTGGCCATTTTGTGCCTTTTCTCAAGCGAAGTTAATTTCAATTTACATTTAAATGCAGTCAGTCAGTCGTCGACTGTCGACTGGCGACTCTCGACCGTCGACTGGGGACTGTGGACTGGGGACAGCCGGGCAGCGTTTGACCTGACCTTGTTGCGCCTCAAGTCGCCGCTGGTGCACATTTTGTATGCCTCAACTTTACTTCTATTTTTTTTTTAATACCGTAATTGGCTTACTGATGAAGGTTAGTGGGAGGAAGAAACGAAAAAGTAAAAAATATGGGAAGCAACAAAAAATAAAAATAAAAAAATAAAAAAAGCGTTATTATAAAGGAAGAAAAAATTCGGTAAGGCAGAACACAAATTATTCAAGAAATATTTTTGACAGCATTCGCGCTTCGTTGGCACTTGAAAAGACAACCTTGAAATGAATGTGTTCCACTGCAAAAGGTTGGCATATTAAAGATTTATTAGCTGAGTGCACTCTCCGCAAGCCATGCTCTGGCTCTGGCTAAGGTAAGCCTCTGCGGCAACCAGCCACTTGGTCCAATCTTAAATAACACTCATAAAAGTGTCAACTATCAAATTACAATTTTTTATTTATTTTTTTCTGCTTATTTATTAAGTTGCTTTTCATTGAAATGCGTTGAATTATATAACAGTTATTCGCTGCATAAAGTGTTGTACATTTCCAAAAATGGCAACATGGCGCATGCTTAATATTTATTTAATTTCCCATCGCCAGCTTTGCAGAAACATCTTCAGTCTTCAGTGCGCCGAATAAGTTTTTGGATTAGTGCGCTTTTCCACAGACAATTTCCATCATCTATTTCCATTTTGTCGTCAAGTTCATTTGCAGACCCCTCCTGTCCCCCCCTTCACTGCCCTGCTTTGCCTTGCCTTTTGCATTTGCTGGCAAATGCTGCATGCCCCGCTGTTTGCTACATCAATTTTATTGACTTTTCCCATCGTTCCACTCGATTGAATGCACAATTTCATTAGCAGGCGTGCCACATGCAGCTGTCTTTTCAACTACTATATCTGCTCAGTTCCGAATCCGGCTCAACTGCTGGGCTGGGAATCTTTTGGGATGACTGCTTTGCATTGTGCTCCTCCCAATGAACATTAAACTGCTGTGATCCACTGACGACAACGACAAATGCATCTTGCAACTGTTTGAACTCAGCTCAGTTTGGCTTTTTGGCCATCAATTGTTTTCGTGCTGACGCAAATTGTTGTCATAATTCAACACTGAACGACGTCGCACATAATCGCATTAGCAGCTTGCCTGACACCAGTCGACGAAGAGTTGAAACTTTTAATTTAATAAAGCCAGTCAAGAATGGCAAGTATAAAACTGGAATTCAGCTACAACAATTATTACACCAGAGCCTCATTCCAAATAATGTTGAATTCCCAGCACAACAGTAGCCATCATTTCGATGGAGGGAGGGGATTGGGCCGGGTGTAGTGTTGATGTTGCTAAGCCAAAAACTTTTAATTGGTAAGTAGGCTGGCCAAAGTTTTTCAATTATTGGCACCTGCAGCAGCACAGTCTTCAACCCCTTTTGGCCCTAATGGCCGCTCCAAATAGTACAAGTACTGCAAGCATTAGGCCAAATTTGATTTTAAATCAACAGCCAATACACAAACAGCCAAGGCTTATGTATCGCCTGGGGGGCCAGTCCAAAGTACTTTAAGTCCTTTAGGTTAATTAGCCCAAATGGTAGCGGGTGCTAATAATGCCTGGGAACCGAGGCAGAGGTGATCCGCATAATAGACTACAAAGCTTGACTCGAATGCTCCCAGAGCTTTATAAATAATTATCGGGAGCATGTTGAAATCGGTTCCTCTCGCTGCATGATAAATGTCGTCTAGACGACGCCAGCAAAGCTTAACGGAGCTCCGGACTTGGCTCCGGACTCATTTCTATTTGATAACTGCAGTCAGCATGCGGCTCCCTGATGCCCCCCAACTCTCTTTGCCTGCTTTGCTGGTGACATTCGATTTGGCCGTTTGGCAACTAAATCCGGTTCAGTTTTTGACTGCCACGACAACGACAATGGCATCCCGCTAGGTGGCCATTTTTTATGTGCCCAGCGTAATACCAAAAGCGGAGATCTCCCTGTCTCCCTGTCTGTCTGCCTGTCTGCCTGTCTGCGTCTATAAACGCTTGAATGGTTAACTGTCAATAAATGGCTGCTGGTCGCTGACTTTTTTCAAATTGCAAAAAAAAAAAACTGCATTTTACTCTTTACTTTTGTCCGAGTTGAGCTTTAAACGTCTGTCTTAAAGAAATACTAAAACAAACTAATTCAAAACTAAATCAACTTTGGAATTGGTTTTATTGCTGTCCAAAGCCATTCACAAACTATCAATGCTATAAGCCAAATTGTAATCTTTCTTTTACAGTTTTAAAATTGACCAAATAAAAATATATCAGAGGTAAAATTTGTTCAAAAAGAAAGTTGCAATAAAATTAATTACAATAAAAACAAATTTTACTTCGTTGTTTCCACAATTTGAACATATTTTACTTAGTACAAAAATATAATTAAATCACTTCTCAGTTGAGAAACTCGAATTTCTATTACTCCGTGATTACATTTAGCTTAAATATGCATTTTGTGTACAACTAATGAATTCGTGCAAGAACTAAGTGAGACATATATTCATTTTATACTCATAAAATTACAAGAAAATATTATTTCCTTTTCGACGTAATCAGAACTTTAATTTCGTCTTGTTCAGATTTTGTTTCGTGCTACTTTCTTTTGCATTATTTAATTTTCTTGACATAGTCGCTGCTGTTAGTGCTTCTCAGTGCAATCTGCATTCTGGATTCTGGATTCTGCATTTTGTATTCTCCTTTCAAACAGAGCGCGTTATATTTTTTATGAGAACACAGAAGCCGCCACATAATGAGCTGCCATGACAACAGAGAAAGCCATCAGGCAGCGATGTCAACGTCGATGGCGACTGAGACAGCAACTGCAGAACGTCTACTTTGCAAATTACTTTCACGCTTCCCACACACCCACACACACACACATACATACACACACTCATATGTAGGAGGAACAGCCCACACAAGCACAAGTTGAAGTCAGAGAAAACCTCAGTTTCGCTAGGTGCTAAATGTGAGTGGTTGGTTTGCGTGGGATGGTTGGGTGGGAGGGAGTTGTGTTGTGGCGGGGGGGAGTGGGTGTTGGACTCCATTCGAGAGACTGTCGCACTCGGGACTACTAAGCACTTGTGACATGTCGTGTCGCATGCATATGCAACATTTGTTTTCGCTGCGCCGACATAATTTGCGTCAAAGTGTTGTGTGTGTGTGTGTGGAAAGTGTGCATCGGGAAAAAAGGCAAAATAATAACGGAATTCCTTTAATTTTCGCGCCACTACAAGGCGGGATAGCAACATGCAGAGCCACCACCAAGTCCTGTAAGAGCACCAGCGAGACATTGACAACAGTGGCCCAGAGGCAAACGGAGGTAAACTGCAGTTTCAGACTCCAGACCGGCAACTTGAACGGTTAAGTACTGCGCACTCGCCCACGGCAGTCAAGTCAACTGAAAACGTGACAGGATATCCTGCTGCTGCTGAGGCTGCTCAGTCTGCTGCAGCTGCTCCTGCTCCAGCTCCTGCTACTGCTGTCACTTTGCTGATCATCCTGCTGCTCCACTCCTCCTCCCTGTCATCACTGCTGATTATGTTGCCCACAACACGGCCAGCATGCAAATGTAAATCCGAATCAGAGCACAGCTCTCAATGTGCCTCACATTATAATTTGGCAGGTGAATGAGTGACCCAAAGCAGGGACATCATTATTTGATATTATCCATTTTAGCACTTCAATACTAATTGATAGATTTATTAACAAATGAATGGTTGTTGCTGCATATTGCTGCAACTGTGCAACTCATTAAAAGACTTGCCACAAAAGGGAACGGAATCTGAGGACTTTTTCTCTACTTTACGGCAAAAATGTACAGACAAAGTTTTTTGCATGAACAAATACATTTATATATGTATGCAGTCAGGCTGGCATTCGCAAGTCAACATTTGCATAAAAGTTATGACAAGCTGAAATGGAAAATAATTTAAGTTAAATGACAATGCCACATAATTCAGGCAGCTGCATTTTTGTGCAGAAATTGTTATTGTGGACTCTTTTACTGCAAATTGGATGAATTATTGTAAAAAAAAATCATACACAGACTTAATGGAACTCGAAATCAAAGTAGAAAAACCAAAACTAAATGCGGCTTTGTAGCTTTTGTCTTGTGGTAAGGTGACTGGCAAAAGCTGTCCGACAAATGAGATTTATGTGCATCTGTGGTTCCTGTCACGCCGGAGGCAGCAATGTTATGGTAATAGTAGCATTTAACAAAAAAAAAAAAACACAAACACACACACACACACAATAACTGTTATGGGCAGCGAGGTCGAGGTGAAATCTATTGTGACTTGAATTGTTATTTAAATATTTATTCATTTATATGCAGATTAATATCGGCTGCTTTTCATTTTAATTTTTTTCAAGCCGTCTCTCTTAAATTGTAAATTCGACCTGTGCGCATTTTAAAATAAATCAAAAAATATCGGAAAAGTTACTCAATTTATTTGTACCGACAATCAGAAAACCGCACAGTGGATAATTTGCCAGTTTCAGGAATTTTGATATTTTGTCTACTCGTAAAACTGAGTGATAAATCAATTCGTGCATTTTGGCTAAAAATAAATAATAATAGTAATAAATACAAATATTTATTTGAATATTTTGTCATTAAAATAAATATTCTTTTATTTAGATTTATTTCATGTTTGTTCTTCGAAATGCAATTCCCAATTCCCAACTTCCCACCAAATGCTATTCAACATAAACAGATCACATAATTGATTTTGAAAATTGAAAAATTTGCTAAACAGCGTATTATACACTGGATGCATAATTAAAAACATTTATTTATTGAATGCTGCAGGGTTTGAATGTATTTGCGAATGCCATTTAATAATTATTGCTGACTTATTTTCATTTTTACACCAAACAATCAGCTATGTTGCGGTGCACAAACAAAACCCAAATAAACAATAATCAAATTCAAAATTTAGATTATAAAATGTGGTTTTCGCTCATTAAAAATGTAATTTAAGTTAGACTTTGCTAAACATGCGTATAAAATTGGCAAACTCTCTGTTAAAATTTATTTTACCAGCCTGATGCATTTTTGGCAAATTGATTGCCCTTGGTCCGTGGTGCATGAATTGTATTTAAAAACTAAATTATGAAAACAACAATATTATCCATATATTTTGTGTTTATTGGTGCATAAATTATGCGCTGCGTTAAATAATGTTTAGCCAGTATACAATTATTTAGTCTAGCTGCATATCAATTAAGCCGACTGCATTTAGCCAATAGAATAAATTTATTGGCCGAGTATTCTTTGGACTGGGCCCAGTCCAGCCCTGGCCTATGAGTCGAAGTGAACTGAAATGAATTTATAGCATATTTATAGCAAAATTTTTAGCTAAAATACAAAAGCGCTTTGGCCAATGTCCTTGACACACAATATTTATTGCGCTTTGTCCGTAAATGTCGTATACGTAATATGGCATTTTTGCTTATAGTTGGTTTGGCCAAAGCCTGTAAGCCCGGCTGACTGGCTGACTGGCCGCGTGCTTAAGCAGAAATTGTATTTGTTTTATGTGTGTTCCATTTGTTTTCATTTACAAGTATTTCACTTTGAAATTTATTTGCCCAACACACATTTTTATGGCCAAGCGACTGACTTGGTGTCGCCTGGTCTTTTAAATTATGTATATATATATATATATATATGTATATACATATGTGCTGTGTATATGCGGCAGCTAAAATTAAAATTTATCTACCAATGCCATTTGTAACTGGATGCCTAATAGTTTTCCCATCAGTTGCGATAAAGCATAAGCTTTTTGCATGCCAATTTGAACTCATTGGATTTCTCCGCGCAAATGGCACCTGGCGGAGCTCTTTCGTTTCCGGCGCATCGAAAGTACCGTTTTTAATTGACAATTCGCTTGAGTGACGGCTCAAAGAGTTAATAAAATGAATGCCAATTTCATTGTTTCCGTTCAGCGAGTAGCTACCTTTTTTTTTTTTTAATGGGCAAAGTTTTGGCGGCACGCTTTTAATTTCATTCGAGTTTTTTGGGGGCAACAGTTTGGCGTGCAATGAAAACATCAATGACCCGGGCAACAGCTGCAGCAACTGCGCATAAAACACAGTCTTAAGGCTGCCATTATGCCAAAGCACCCGCCATGTTGCACGCAATATATACTCTTTTTTTTTTTTTTTTAACAATTTTGGTACTTTTTTTTTGTTTGTGTTTTTGTTTTTTTGAAACTGTCTTCCGCTTTTAGTAAAATGGCATCGCCGACGAGAAAAACCTTTGCGAAGCGCAGCTTTTAAAATCCTTTTGCTTAAGCTTCTTTTTGCAACCGTTGTTGAATCGCTTTCGGCTTTCGCCTCGACTACTGCACTATATACTATAATAACGACTGTATACATATATATATATATATTTTATTGTGAAATTGTTTTTGGTACTCATGAGAAATTGTATGCGTGCAAAGACGCTTAAAACTTTTCCTTCACTTTATTTCTTGATAAGAGTTTTGCTGCACTTGAGCCTCAACTTGCGTGCCATTGTTTGTCTGCCTGAGCCCCGAATGCTGAATGCTGAATGCTGAATGGCTGAATGCTGACTACTGGCTTAAAACTTTCATGTCTTGTATTTCGATTTAAAATTTTAATGCATTTTACGACGTTGCATCTTTATCAAGCTCATCCACATTGCGTATGCAACACACGTCACATGAGTGTTTTTAAATTTGCCTGTTGAACAAAGCACAATCGATTTTAATATCAAATGTTCAACATGTTCGCGGCACAAAGAAACACATTTAATCAAATTTTAATTTAATTTAATACTTGATGAGTGTTTCGTTGAGACAAGTAAGACAATGTGCTGAAGGCTTCCATTTTAGGTGAGCATATTTCATTTACAATTTTATAAGCATAAATAACTATACAAGCTAATATGCATATAGCACATTTTTTATACGTATAAAAAAAATAATTTAATTCAATTGCACTGTCATACAATTCTTAGACAATAAGAGAACTCGAATTATAGCACAAGCATTTCAGAAATTCATATTAAGTGCAGTGCAAGTAGTCAACAAGCATTTTTGTCCAGATTAATAAGCATCAAAAGAAATTTGAAATTTAATGCTCGCTTTCTGGTAACAGAAGAGAAGACAATTCACTGAAAAAGTAGCTTAAAATTTATTTGTTTTTATATAATACTTGCCTTTTTCGAGAGGGCAGACAGCAAGTGACTTGAGCACTTTATTATTCAAACTGAATAATATTATTGGTGGCCCCGATGAACAGCAAATTAGTTGAGAATTCAGTTCGAAGCGGGCATTTTTAACACCTCGCTGCAGTAGGAAATAATAAATAAAATGTCAGACTATACAGACTGACAGTGTTTCCTTTGTTCACTTGAGGTTAGCAACATAAACAGCAATAGCTCAGACAACAACAACAACAAAAATATTACAAAACATCGTTGACATTTGCCAGTGACCGAAACTATAAAAATGTCCAACATTTGCCTGTGAGTAGCAGCAAAAAAACAACAAAAATTAACAACAAAATAACAAAACATGTCTGCCAGATATAAAAACAGCGAGCTATTTGCAGGGATTGTCGCTGTTGTGGTTTCTGTTGGCTTTGCCTTTGTCGCCGTAGTTGTTCTTGTCATTGTCGTTGTTGCGGCTGTTGTTGTTGTTGCTGTTGTTGTTGTTGTTGCTTTGCACTTTTATTTCCGCTTTGCTGCCAGCAACAGCAACCAAAACACGAAAAAAAAAACAAGCCAGACTTGGCAGCGGCGACGCATCGTCTACTGTCAGTGTTAGCGGCAAAGGACCGCTTCATCAGCAGTTAGCTTTGTGTTAACATTAAATCAATAATTTTATCCGTATCATTTTCAGGCTAAACCAAAGTTTAACCTTGGCAGCAGCCTTAAACTTTGCCACTTCATAAGAAGACCGCCAACATTAACTAAGCAGAAGTCAGCAACAGCCGTTGCATTAGAAGCTGCAAGAAGTAAATTACTTGTACTTACCACTTACCACCCAAGTGGCAAGCAGCAATGGATCCTTTTCAACAGCAATTGCAGTCGCCAACTGCTTTTCGCTGAGCAGCCAAGTTTGCTTGCAACTAGCGCAAAAACTTCGCTCATTAATAGCTGTTGTCTTTAGTTTCTGCTCGCTAAAATTCAATTTTCTTTTGCCAAAGTTAATTTAGAGAATAGCTGAAACCTTTAGTTTTTGAGCACTTAACTAAATGGACGATTCGATATAAAAGAAAAATAATTATAATAAATACAATAATTATAGTAAACTTTTCTTTATTAAAATGTGTCTTAAAGAAATTAAATTAAGGAAAGAAATATATATTTTATATAACCACATTAATAGCTTGTGTTTTCTTAAATTTTATTTAAATTATCAAGTTGTGTGTATGCAATGAATATAACAGGTTTTATTAGACTGGAAATATAATATACTAAATTTTATACCTTACTTGATGAATCTAATATAATTATATAAATTCTATGTGAAAAGCCTCCTGTCTATTTTCGTGGTCGATTTAAGCATCTTCATTTAAATCCTTAATTTTAAAGGTTGCTTTCATTATCCAGAAGCAACTGCAATTGGACTTATCGTATTATTTCCGTATGTTTAAAGTATTTGAAGTATATTGGAAGTATTCGATATCTCCAACATCCTGCTTTGCAATTGACTTTACTGTTTATTTAAAAGCTAGTTTTGCAGGCCCAAAACTCATATTTCAACCCAAAAAAAAAACGCTCTCAAAAAAAAGAGTAGGAAAATTATAAGAAATGTTTTGCACATTTTGAAAGCTTCTAAACTTGTATTGCATTGGCAGTGTTTCAAGTGCAGAAAACTTTTAATGAAATGAACTGCACAAGTTGTGTGCCTGTCAGTGAGAAAAGCTAGTTTTTCCTCGAGTAAGAAAACGCGCCTTGAGTAGCTGTTGAAAGTAAGTAAGAATTAATGACTTCCGTTGCCAAATGTAATGAACATGAAAATCCTTTTGCAAAATGCGAATATGTTTTAATATATTATTGATTGCATCTACTTGGCAACAGTCAGCAAAACAATTCTAAGACAAAACTAAAGTTTTCTTGTAGTAATAAATATCAGCTTTTATAGTTTATTAATTTCTCTTTTAAAATAATTTATCTGGTTATTTATAAGAAAATCTGTGTAGCGCATTTAATTCAAGACAAGAACAGATTCACAAGTAATTTAATATTTAGTATATTAAAATGTAATTATATTCAACACCTGCTTGCTTGTATAAAATCAAATTGCAATTTTATGCTTTTAATGAAATGACATGTTTGCCCAAAGTTAAAATTGTATGCTTGCTGCAATGAAAATTCAAATACATAATTAACATTCAAACATGGACAGCGCCCTGGGGAATTGCTCTTATAAAAATTATATTTGGATATGATATTTCTTCATTTTCCTTGCCAATTATGAAAAAAAGTGTATTTAACATTATACGTAGTGATGCAGATTTTTTTGTCGTTTCATTTTCCACTTCATTACATATCTCACGTTTCATTGTTTGCTGCACATAATAAGCAGAGGCGAAATTTTTAATTAACAAAGTAAGCAAAAAAACAGTCAGCTGCTGTTGGCCAATGTTTTCGATAAGTGGCCGGGCAAAAAACCTCAGTCCCCCTCAGACCCCCCTTCACTACCTAGTATATATATTTATAGACTCGTTTCTACTATGGCGCTTTAATATGGCACAAAACTTGAACGAACTCTGCACTTCCCCCCCAGTCTCTTACCCATTCAATTTGCTTATTTTATGCAGTTTATGTATTTTGGTTGGCTGCCAGCATCGAAATGGGCTTTGGGAAAGAGAATTTTGTTTTTTTTTAAACTCATTAAGCGCATTTGCAGGCTGCATCGATGCGATTAAAAGCGGGCGTGGCATTTAGCATCATTATATAAATTAATCGCTTAATGTATTTTCATTGAATTAATATTGGATTTAGTCAGCAAAGCGTTTATTCTTTTTCCCTCTCTCTCTGTCTCATATATTACTTATTGTACTGCCACATGCAATTATTATTTTTTGTGTGTTTTACTCACATTTGCGTCAAAATCAAACAACATTTCAGCACACAATACATAAATGATTAATTTAATCAAGGGAGCAGCCGGGCTTACACTCCAACGCTTTCCCGGATTAACACATCAGGCTTATTGTTCGATAAATACCATAAATAATTATTAAATGCAAAAAAAAAACACTAGCTACTTAAAAATATATTATGAAATGTATGTTGCATATACCAACGAGTACAGTTTTTTTTTAATTTAATCAGATCTATTAGGTAGATAAAATTCTTTAATTTAAAAATATTCAAATACTATTCGATATATCATATTTGCTTTATGTTTTTTATTTTATAATATAAATACTTATACAATTTGGAATACAATTTAATTTTTAAACACTATTTGATATATGTTATTTATGTCTTTATGTTGCTTATTTTATAATATACACACTTACACAATTTGGAATACGACTTGAATGTGCAACTTAAATAAGCAAAATGTATGCATAAACTTAAAGACATATTATAAAATATGAATTTTTTACTTTATAATATAAATACTTATACAATTTGGAATACGCATAAACTTAAAGACATATTAATATGAAATATAAATTGTCATTTTAATCAGATCTATTAGATAGTTAAAAATTATTTAATATAAAAATGTTCAAGTACTATTTAACATATCTAATTTTCTTCATGTTTTTTATTTTATAATATAAATACTTCTACAATTTGGAATACGCATAAACTTAAAGAAATAATAGTCGTTATTTTAATCAGATCTATTAAGTAGTGAATATTACTTAATATAAAAATATGCAAATACTATTTGATACGTGTCGTTTTCTTTAGGTTTTTTTTATTTTATAATTAATATAATTATACAATTTGGAATACGACTTGAATGTGCAACTTGAATATGCACAATGTATGCATAAACTTAAAGACATATTATGAAATATGAATTATTCTTTTAATCATATCTATTAAGTAGTAAAAAATTATTTAATATAATTATATTATTATTATATTAAATAATTTAATATCCAAATACAATTTTTATATCACATTTTCTTTATTTTTTTTTTATTTATAATATAAATACTTATACAATTTGGAATACGACTTAAATGTTCAACTTGAATATGCAAACTGTATGCATAAGAATTGTTATTTTAATCAAATCTATTAGGTAGAATAAATTATTTAATAAAAAATATTTAAATACTATATGATGTGTGTCATTTTCTTTGTGTTTTTTATTTTACAATATACATATAATACGACTTGAATGTTTAACTTGAATATGCACATTGTATGCATAGAATGGTATGTGACAAAATTTTCTATCCAGTTGAGCTTGATTTAACGATTGGGATTGCCGCGAGCTGCCTTTGTTACAATAGAGACGAAATTTAAATTGAGTAAATTGCAAATTGCACACAAAGGTAAATAGTGGCACATGATACAAAAAGAGCTCACGTGTCTGACGCTATTTGCAAATGCCATTCGGAACCCAATCCTCAACCCCATTTGCATTACTGCCAGCTGTCTGTGTAAGCCAGATCCCCTTTCCTGCTGCTGAATCAAACACACTAACTTGAGTTGGCATTGTCATTGCTCAGCTATACACACACACACCCAAACACACACACACACACACAGAGAGAGAGAGAGAAAAGTACACCTTTTGTGTACTCGTATTATTTTGTTGCCTTCCTCGCAGCGAGGAGCAACGTATGGCGGGCATAAATGAATGGATATCTGATATAGTCAGCTGCATCCATCCACACAGCATTCGTTGCAAACTCATTCAAGTGGCATTATAATAAACTAAGTTAAGGCGGCAATTTCCACGTACCTTATTGCTTGTTTGTTTACATTACAGTCGTTCTTGCCGTTCAATTCGAGCCCAACCTGCCCCACTCGACTGCCACACTTCTTGTGCAACATTCAGCTGCTTCTGTTCAAATATTTCTCACTCGCTTTTGATTTTTTCTATCTGCAACACCTGCTTTGCTTTAGTTGAGATGCATCCTAGTTACTCAAATCTCAGTTGTGATGTGCAACCACTTAATTAGGGCAATTAATCTGGTTACATTAGTCTCATAAGTGACGATAATTTTCCAAAAAACTTCTACATTTTGTATGCAAGTGCATTTTGTGTTTAGTTTGTTTGACTCAGTTAATTAAGTTTTGCTTTTTAGCTAGGGCCATTGTCACAACTTTTTAATACTCACAAAGGTTTTCGCACGATTGAAAGTTCTAAATTATTAAGTGTAAAGTGTAAAGCCTATTGTAAAGTCATAAAGTAACAATTAATAATTTAAAAGACCAAGTTAATTAAATGCAGCTCATGGTCAAAGACAAAAAAGACAAAGGGAAATCAACGCAATTTTCGAGCTGAGTACTTGGCCATTGTCTGACACGCAAAGAGGCAAAAAAAAAAAAAAAAACAACGACCAAAATGCATTAATAATACGCCGCGTTGCCAACGCGAAAACTGGCTGCAAGTCAACGACGTATTTATGGGAAAACGGGGGAAGGATTGTGAGGCAGTCGACCTGTCAACGCTGGCTCAGCTGGTGTTCCCTGCTTTGTCTTAGCATTATCCTAATTATGATATGTTGGCGCTGTCGGCTCTGATTGCCACGTGCATGCAATATTTACACGAGTTGCCACTGCTCTGAGAGGTTGCCGACGTGATTGATCGGGTTAACGTGTGAGGTGGTTTCTGCACAAATCACCTAATGGCTTACCATTCGCATTAAGTTGTGGTTGTGGGACTTAAACCACCCACAAACATGGCTCTTTGGGACAGTAAGATGAATAAATGGAGACACCCTAATGGAAATGACAGGCTTTCTATTAGTAAATCTTAAGTAGTCAAATTGTATTGTTCAAACTCAGCTGGTATTTATTTATAATTATAATTTCATGTGTTATTTATAATAATTAGTAAGAAGATATAATTTTTAAAGTTTCTAGTATTTATTTATTCCTAAAGTTACCTGTTGAAAATACTGTTTAATAAGCATAACAAAGGCTGATTAAAACTAAATTGAGACACTCAGACTGAATATAAATTGAATAATATTTGTCAAGATATGAATTAAAATGACTTATTAAGTTGTCAAAGCAAATGAAGCATAAATAAAATCTGTAAAACAAAATATGTTAGTTGAAAAATTGTTAAGCTGTTTTCAACGGCTGCTCTGTTGAGCCGGATGCACGAATTATTAAGCTACTACAATTATGTAGAACAAAAGACAATAATGTGATTATACAATTATGAAGTGTTCAGATATCCAGAAAGGGACAACAAGACGGAGGCGTTTACATGTGACATGCCACTTGCCACATGCCAGCTTCAACATTGACAATCGACAAGGAAATTTTCATATGCATGGCACATCCTGACATTGTCCAGAAGGCAAGTCAGTCTGCAACTGACGGACTGACGGACTCTGAGTGACTAAGTGACCGAATAACTGACTTACCGACTGACAGTCAATAAATGTCACTTTATCAACGTTGAAGTGTGAAGATAGGACTCAAGTCTATGTCTTAATCCCACCCCATCCCGGGAGAGACGCAGCTTACGGGTGAGTTCTCTAAAGTGCCCGTTTATAAAGTCGAACAGGCATGTCACAAATAATTGACAACGATGAGCTGATGAAATCGAATCAGACAGATGGACATATATATCCTGTGAAACACACACACCCACACAAACACACACCCACACACACATAAACTCATTTGTATTTTATGTACTCAGCAGTTGTATTCTTGCGGATGTTTGCATGAGTGTAATTTAAATGCGAAAACTCAAACTAGAGGAAGTATTCGATTATTTACAGTGCGCTTAATGGGTCAGTGAAAGTTTCCACATGTGAAAGGATATAGAATTGATTTTTTTTTTTTCTTTTACTTGATTCTCTCATATGTGGCAGAGAGTCAAGGACCTATTCGAACAGCATTTAAATGGTCAACAAGTTCTGTAATTGAGCAGTGAATCCATTTGCTACATTGCAATGCTCATTGGGAATAAATGACTAAAATTTCACCGAGTTAATCTGCTGCAGATAGTATTTACGGGCAGTCAAGCGTTTAATTCTTTCGCATAAAGCCAAGTTCATTAAATGTCAAATGTCTAGACAAACGACTTGCCAAATGTTGCACGGATGTAGCCAAATGAGTCCATTAAGAGCGGACACAGTTGCCATTTAAGAATGCGACACTAAAGTTGGTTTGATTTAAAAGCAAGATTAGAGTCCAATCCAGCAATCTGGATGGAATTCATTAATCAATAAAATGATACGTCAGCAGTTCATTTGGCATGCAGCGTCTGACGCGTTAAAGTGTCGACATGGAATTGGTTGAGGGATGTGGAATGGATTTCGTGGCACGAATATGCTGTAAGCCAAATATTAGCACTGATGCCGGCAGCATTTTCAATTAATTTCGCCGAATGCATCTTCAATCGTGCATTAAAATGAAAATGTAATCAAGCCAAGCAGCGACAAGCGGCAACAACAACAACAACATCAACAACCAATTTGACCTGCCCAGCAAAAGCCAGCAAGAACAAGGCCAAGAAATATGTAATTAAATGCGTTCGGCGTTTGAGAAGAGGAACTAAGGCGAGGGGAGGTGCAACAGCAGGGGGAATAAAGTTAAGCCCGGTTAAAGATTTTTCATTATTTTAAAATGTGCACCACAAGTGTTGGATTTATTTGCTTATAGACCATGCGCGTATATTTGAAATGACTGTGGCAAGCCTTTACACACACACAAACACACTCACACACACTATCACACACACATGCACAGGCACAGACAATCGCACAAATAAATACCCATGAAATGGCACGCTGATAGAATAGCGGCAATGCCAAATGAATAAAAATAAATGAATGAAATATTCACTTACTCCTCAGGCCTTAGCAGAGAAGCCAGAGCAGCCAGAGCAGTCGGAGCTGCCGGAGCAGCGGCTGCAATTGCTCAATGTCCTTTGTGTCCGACGCCTGATGATTCTTATATGTATGTTTGCTCCGCTCCGCTGCGCTGCGCTGCCTGCATTTATATTTAAATGTATTTAAACGACCGACAATTTGAGAGCATCATCGTCGGGCATTGTCAGCGCCAGCACCAACCATGCACCACATTTATTGTCTGTCCGTCGTTCTGTCTTGAACCGACTTCCGTCACCCCTTTGTTATCCCATCCAGAGCAGCTGTACCCCGAAGACCGACAAAACCCATTTGTTTGTGCGTGTTTGGCTTTGGCTGCTTGCTCTGAGATAAAAGTAAATATGTGGCAATGGGTAAAGCTGGTGGTTTCATTTGCCCAGTTCTTCACTCCACTTCACTCGACTCCCCGACCAACCGGCCCCCGCACCCCTTTCATTGTGTGGCTCTCTTTATAAATTCTTTTTTTTTTGTTGCTCCGGCGCATTCTTGCATAATTTTAATTTATTTTCGCTGCCTTTGGTATTTTATTGAATTATGGAGCACTTGCCATGTCGCATAATATTAATGTTTTTCGGTTTTTTTTTTTAAATTTTTAAAACTGTTATATCTTTGTTAAAATTGCGTGCAATAAAAGTATGCAATACATTTTAGTATTTTATGTGTAATCTAAATTTGGCATCATAAATTATTTATTTCAAAAGCAATCGTTTTTTGCCAATCGCGCAAGGCCAGTCGCTTTTTTTCGTGCATGCATCTAGCAAAATTCACAAATTTTGGATGACTTCCAGCTCCAAGAACCAGGAGCACAGAAATCAGCTGGTGGTTTCTAAATATTACTAAAATAACAGTAGCATACTTTTACTGCAGGCCAAAATCATTTTCGGCACCGGGTAAAAGTATGCAATGAAAAATTTGGATCTTAAAATTACGTGCAATAAAAGTATGCAATACATTTTAGTATTTTATTTAGTATAAGGTTTGCATTTTTTTTTTTGCCATATATACAGAAACGTTTTCTGTTTATTGGTATTGCAACCACAACTGCATAAGAATAGACAAAATATTGAGAAGGGCAGCTTATTATATCTATAAAGGTCAAATGCTATCGAAGTGTTTAAAATATTTAGCACCATTTAATTGAACATTTTATGTGTATTCTAAAATTGGCATCGCGCGAGGCCAGTCGCTTTTTTCGTGCATGCATCTAGCAAAATTCACAAATTTTGGATGACTTCCAGCTCCAAGAACCAGGCGCACAGAAATCAGCTGGTGGTTTCTAAATATTACTAAAATAAACGTAGCATACTTTTTACTGCATGCCAAAATCGTTTTTCGGCACCTGGTAAAAGTATGCAATGAAAAATTTCGATCTTAAAATTACGTGCAATAAAAAGTATGCAATACATTTTAGTATTTGCTGAATTTTGGCCGTGAAAGTATGCTTTACTTTTATTTTGGCTAAACAGCAACTTGCTGCTAATTTCTGTTCGCCTGGTACTTGGGGCTGGAAATCAACCGAAATTTTGAATTTTGCTTGAAGCATGCACAAAAAAAGCTCGAATCGAAAATCAAAATAGACCCCTGCCGCTGGCAGGCCATGTGAATGCGAATACTTTTGAATAAAAATTTAACAGCAAAAAAAGTATAATAATCCGGTTAATCTTAAAATCAATAATTGTATACTTTAAGGACTTAAGTGTGTGTATTTTAATGGTCACAATTTTGAATAGCCACTTTAAATACTCATCAATAGCGGTTTGACTATTGACAATTAGCAAATTTTTTTTAATTGATTTGACCGATTCGCTGGTGTCCTTTTGTCCTATCGCGTTTTGGGGACAGCTTAAATTATGAAATGGCAACAAATGCCAAAAGTTACACACACATCGTAAAACATTAATAATGGAGATATTGATGTTTTTCGGTTTTTTTTTTTAATGTTCCGTGCAATTTGGTTATATGGTTTGGGCAACTTTTAAGCAATTTTTGCTAGCATCTGCCTAAAGTTCAAGTTGTCATGGATAAAACAGTTAACACGTCATTATCAAGAAAGCACTCATAATATTAATTATCTCTCTATAAATATCAATTAATTGTGCGCCATAAATCATAAATAAAACGTATTTTCTTATTTATTCGTATCAGATCAAAATGTATCTTAAAGCGAAGTACATTTTAATGGCAGCATAAAAAGCGAGCGAATAAAAAGCAAGAGCCCGGAGCACTGACCCTATTTGTGTGGCAGGGAGTTGCCGCATACAACATGACGGATGCCACATACATCATATTTATGCTTCTCGCATTTGTTTGCATTTGCGTTAACACTTACTTCATTTGGCAATAACAGCAGTGCCAAGAGTGGTGCCAAGGGAGAGGAGGGGTGTTGCACATAAGAGTAAGTGCAGTTGCCGCTGGCAGCAGGTTAAGGACCTTCCTTTGAACTTTAAAATGTTTACTTATGGCCATTGTGGGTGACAACGCCAGCGCCCAGTCAGATTCATAACTGCAGCTGTTAGAAATGCTTTGTATACCCTATAATTCAACAGACTTCTGAGAGCAGCTCTCCAAGTTGAAAGAAAGATTTTTAAATATTTAATAAATAATAATAATATTTATTTATTAATAATAAATAAATTAAATTCAAACATGGCTCATTAATATCCATAAATATCAAGTTATTTATTTTATATATTAACTTATTAATTTATATATGTACCTAACAGGGTGCCTATTGGTCGACTCTTAATTCTGGCCATGGTGTTGCCTATTTATTCCGTCGTTTCACGTTTCTGTTTATGTTTGCTTTGTGGGTTTAACATAGTCTTCAACTCATGCGCCGCATTTAATCTTAAGCGCATTTCATTTACCACAATGGCCATTAAAATTGTCTAGGCTGGCAGCATAGTCACAGTTCACACACACACACAGACTGCAACACACACACTACTTTTGACTGCATTTCTAGTATTGCCCACTATTTACTTAATATATATATATATTTTTTCTTTTGCCTGTCGACTTATGGCCGGATTATGTGCTCGCAACAATTAAAATGGCCAATGGAAAGAACTATGTATTCTCAACAAATTAATTTTAAAGGATTCAGCTTAAACTCATGTGATAAAGTACTTTGTTCTGCGCATAAATTGTTAAATTAGTTTAAAAGGTTTATTACATGCATTACATATCATTATATTTATTAACAAAGCTTAACTTTAAAATGAGATTTAATATGTAAGCTAGAATTAAATTTTGAAGCCATATTCTGTATGCAAAAATTGTCTGTTTGTATTACAAAAATGCTAATCGATTTAATCGTCTTAATGGGCATTTTCAGTTGTTGCCAGCATTTCACAATGTGCCACTTGTGGCACTCATGTTTCGTTCTCGGAATCTAGATTAAGTGAGGAGATACTGCTGCGTCCTTTTTCTAATTGTGCAGCAACAGTTTAAAAATGCTTGCCTCTTTTTGGCTCCGAACTTTGGATAGGATTTTGGCATCTGAATAATTGATGTGGTTGTGGCTGCAAATCAGTTTATCTGTTCCTCGAGCTGCAATTTTTGCATTTGCTGTAGGAAGAAATTCTTCAGTACCTTTTCATGTTGTGTTTTGTGGGCACAACAAATGAATACATGCAGTGCAATGCACACTTTTTGGTGTCGGAATTCTTGCTGGCATAATATTATCATTAATAAATATATTTATCACATTTTCTTTAAGCAATATTTTTGATATTCATATACCAAAACTTGGGCGTACACTTTTCCATCCTATATTGCATTATTGCCCTTGATTTATTCATAGATTTGTAATTGTTCTCAAGGGTTCAAGAAATCTCTTGAATTGCTGCTTATGATATATATATACCTATGTACATATATATATTAAAAATGTGTAAAGATTAAGTCAGAATATGAGACACAAAAAAATACACACACACTCGCAGTGACATATGAATAACACACACACATGCATAGATATATTAAGAAACGTGACTTGCCAGGCAGCTGCTAAGTGCACAATATATATATATATATATATATATATATATATGTTTGTATACACATATGTACATAAATATTTATATATCTATATATATATATATATCTTTTAGAAAAAGGCTAGTGTGTGCGCTTATTCATATATTTCTAATTTTATGAAAAATGTATGCACAGCCGGCTCTCCACTTTGGACTCGTGTCTCAAATGCGTCGCCTTTGTTCGCCCAGCACGTCCCAGCAGAAGCAGAAGCAGGAGCAGGAGCAAAACCGGGAGCAGAAGCAGGAGCAGTAGCAAAAGCAGCAGGGGGAAGTTGGTGCCATCTTCTAAAGGGGCGTCATAAGAACTGCCCAGCGACCATCTAATGACAAAAGTTATGACGACAAATGACTCAGTTGACTTTCATTATGAAATCATGAAATCAGAGCTGGGCCCCGCTGCACAATGGGACTATGAATCATTGCTGGATGCTTTGCTCTGCGTTGATTTTCATTTCAATTTTGCCATTACTGCACAGCATTTACTATGTATTTAAAAACTCATCCTCTTATCATTATGCAAATAGTTAATTAATTTTTTATAAATATAGAAAAAAGATTTTACGCATAATAGTTTTAATGTTGCATTTGCTAAAATTGTATCCCGCTGGAGTTGCACCATGTAAATTGGCACTTGTTAATCAACTGTATTTAGTGAAAGTAAATTGAAAATGTTGCTCATTTTGTATTAAAATTTAATAACTTAAAATATGCAAATTATGCTGGGTCTTATCATAAAATTAAATGAGCAGTTAATGCAAATGGCATATTTTTGTAATATTTTAAATCTATTTTATATCATTTATTGTGTGTTTATAATCAAGCGTGTAAAAGTCAAAATCAAATACTAATTTAATAATTTAATTCTTGTATGATTATTCAACGATTTTAATCATCTCACAAAATTTAAATAATTTTCTGTTCTTGCTTCAGGTAGAATTTTAACACACTTACAGATTATTTCTAAAATAATTTATTTGTAGTGTTCAATTAAAACTTGTATTTAATTTTCTTTAGCAGGAATCGAACACATTTTGGAGTGTAGTTTTAAGAAGTGGGCCAAAGAAGCTTGACTTAGTCCACACACACACACACATACAGAACGGACATAAACTTGTTAGTTATAAATTATGACAATATTGCGCCACTTTCCGCTTTATAAACGCTTGTCAATATTTGTATTTTGAATTGCCTTCTGCTCGCTCGCATGCAAATCATATCAAACCAATAATAAATTGGCCTTAAACTCAAAATTTAACTAATAACCATTGCTAAAGTAAAACTTGACAACACTGCAGGGCACTTCTCAGTGTGTGTGTGTGTGTGTTTGTGTGTGTCTAGAGTTTGTCTTAAATTTATGATTTCATTTATTGGCAATAAAGGCACTTACACACACACACACACAGTAAGCTGGGCGCATTATTTACCGGCACACAAGCTAAAGGCGAAAATGTGCCACAAAATGGCTGCTCAGCCCAGCGTTAATTCAATTTTATAACGTATACGCCACATGTGCGGCCCGCATTGACATGTGAAGTATGTAAGTAAATTTCAAGTGTTCTTTGAACTTCAGTCTCGAGTGACGGGGTGTGTGTGTGCGTGTGTAAATCTGCATTGCGGCAGCTTTAATTGTGCATGACCAGTAAGTGTACAATATATATATTGGTTTTGAGCACCCTACCAAATAAACACACACACAAACACACACACATACACCCACACATATTTGCACACTTGTCGTGTTGCAGCCATTAATTAGTGGACGCCTGATTGCCCCACAATTGGATGGGCTCTTCAAATGCAGCCAAACTTTATGTTATTTTAGGTGGTTTCCTCAAATTATAGTTGTGGTTCCACACAATTGTGATCAAAGCAAGGAATTAACACATTCATCAATCAATTTTACACATTATATAACACAACTTTGTATTTTCTATTTTCTTTTTGACAATGTTAAAGTTCAAAATATGGTTATTTGCCCTGTTTTTTGTCCTGGTTTTTTTTAATAAAATAAAAGGCTACATAAAATGCAAGTAATTTATTTAATTGTTTTATAGGCGAAACTGCAATTTTATGACTAAACTTCGTATTGCAGCAGCTTTGACAATGCGATTGCATATTTTGCATTTTTTAATATTATTTTTTTTTTGGTAGCCAAATGTTCTTATGGAGCAGTTGGGATGCTGCCACTTTGATTTTGTGCAATCGCTTTTGCCGGATATTGTTGTTAGTTTTTACTTTTGAGTTTGATTGTTGGTTGTGTTCTGTGGCTCTTTTGTTTCACACAGACTGCATTCAGATATTTTTGTTGTTGTTGTTGTTGTTGCTGTTGTTGTTGGTGCTCGGCTGCTGCCGTGTCCTATTTGTATCCTGTCGGCTGCGGCACCTCGCACACATTTATGTCTATTGGCGCGCGTCCATTTCCATTTCATTTCCGTTATTGCAAAACTTTTCGTATTAAATATATTTTTCTCTGTTTTGTTGCATGCCGCCGCGCTGCGATTGTTTCATTTCGATGACTTTGTTGTTGTTGTTGTTGTTGTTGTTGTTGCTGGTTGTATTGTTGGTGGTTTTTGCACTTTTGCAAAGTTACTTTTATTTCTGGTACTTTATGCGCCCGTTGCCATTATTGCAGTTGTTTCTTTTATTGTACTACTAGCACTACTAGCACAAAAATGTTTGCATTTGCATATAAATATGTATAAATATATATGAGATGTTTATAAACTAAAAACATCTGCATATACATATGAACATACTTAGAGGCCTACGCTCATTAAATGTGCCATACTTACCAGGGAATGTGGAGTGAATAGTGTTTCCGCAATGGCTTTCAAATTGACATGCAATTTGTTATAATTGCCACTCCCCAGCGCAATGTTGCATTCTAATAACTGGCAAACTATCCAGTGAGGCGAGTTTCGCCAACCTAACCCTGATTAGCAGCCAATTTGTTGTTGCTGCAATTAGCATTTTGCGCTGCTATAAATAAAATTAACCACAATGTTTCAAACAACATGGTCAACAATGTTGCCCCGGATAGCTAAGGTTTTCCCCGTCAAAAGCTCTGCAATTATCAAACAAATACCCTCACTTCAAAAGAGTTACGAAAGTTTTCTAAAGCTACGCATATTTTTTTAAAAATAGCCACAAACATGTATTTATGCATAAAATATTTAAAGCTTTTAAAAAATGTTGAATTTATGGTACACTTTTAAACTACACTATTTCAAGATAAGAACCTGAATACTTCACAATATATAATTAAGAAGTGTTTTTGCATTCGATTCGTTTGCATGCCTGAAATTTGCTGACCGCACAAATTTCTTTTTGCTGATTTTTTAGTGAGTTTCGGTACAAATTAAACAAATGTTTCTGCATATTTTATGAGCCAACGTGTTGTGCACAATGTGCTGGCCAATCCGCAACCGATCGCAAAAATGTAGCGCATTTAAATTAATGATACAAAATGTCAGCAAAATGTTCAACCGCAAATCATGTTGAACATTTTTTTGGTATATATTCGAAAGAGTGGGCTAAATGTATTTGGTCATGGTAAATTGCATTTGTTTGTTTCTTAAATAAAACTGAAATGTTTCAAATGAAAAATTTAGTCAGTTCGTTTAGGAAAGAACGGCGTCTTTAAACCAAAAAGACATACGATCCTGACGGCATCTCTTCAGTGGCTCAGCAGTTGTATACACGCCACGATCCAGGGAATTGAAACGGTTATATTTGAATTCATTGCCTGCCTTGAGGCGATCGCTTAGAAGTGCCGCCTTCTCCGCCAGCGATTTGGTGGTCTGCATCGAAAGATTCAGTTCCTTTTTTACCAATTCTGCCAACTCCTTCAGCGATGCCCTGCTCATCGATTCCCCGGAATTGTTCTTCTTGATTGACATATTATCTCCACTTTGTGACTTTATCGAAACGCGAGAAATTTTGTCTGCCTGACTGGCGCTGGCTCTGGACTTGGTAGATATGCGAGAAGTCTTATTTTCCACCAGGTCACTTGCCCTCGACTTAATCGATACCTTATCGGCCTGATGAACACTCGCACGAGACCTTTGTGTGACACGCGATACGTTGTCCTCCTGTTGTGCCATCGATTGGGATTTCAATGAGGCCAGAGAGGATCTGCTCGGTTGTTGGGTTCCAGCGCCTACCCTTGGGACCTGGTCGGCCACTGTGTGCACACTTTTAGTTGTGTCTGTGGTTCCTTTGCTCTGCCTCAGTGTTGTACTGGATTCCTTGTGCTGCGCCGTGGCTTGTGAATGCACGCTCATCTTGGAGGACATTTTAGAGCCAACAGTGGAATGAACACTCTTCGTGGAACCGGCACGTGAAACATTATCCACTTGGCACAATACACTGGAATTCGAACACGATCGGTGAGCCCGGATGGGCATTAATGTTTGAATTGACTCGGTCGATTTGCTGTCCTTACTCCGAGCCTCTGACAAATATGTTTTGGAATCGCGACCCGCATAAATCCGCCGCTCATCTGCTGCCTGTTGTTTTGAAGCAGCCATTTCTTCATTTATGGCTTTCGAGATGGCAACTCTGCCTCTTTGAGAACTGTCAATCTTTATATCCTTCTTAGACAACGTTTCTTGCGAAACCGATCTGTTGAAATGCTCCTTGGGTGGCGGCCAAGTAGCGAATACAGGTGGCGGATATGTTGGACTGGTTGGTATTTTGTATTCATAGCTCTTGTTATTTAAGGACGGACCGATGCTAAACGGATTAAAGAGTTGACCTTCATCATCCATAAACATGTTTTTTTAATGAGAGATTCACTGTTCTGCGACGGTTATCGTTTATTTTTTACTTTGATTAATTATTTATCATTTACTTACAATCTGAGTGGGGATAAGTTGACCAAATAGTACCAGATTTTGAAGCAGTTGTTGTGCCGAAAATATTTTGTAATACAATAAGTTTTTTTTTCTATGATTTATTTCGCCTGGACTTTGACAAAAACGGCCAACTTTGCAAGTCCAAATATTATAATAAACTAAAGGAGAAAATATTCAAATGATTTAAATAAAAACAAAAATACATATCTGCTGCTACATTATAGATGAGAAACTGAGGGAAAAATACTCAAATCATTTAAATAAAAGCAAAAATCCATGTCTGCTGCTACATTATGAATGGGAAACGGATTTTAAAATGTTATATTAATTTTTTCACTGAAATTTTTTATTTGAAATCCATACATATATTTATACGCATATTAAAATGTTTGTACATTTACATTTATATATTTATATTTATAATTATATATTTATACTCATATTAAAATATTTGTGCATTTATATTTATATCTTAATTGACCGATTTCAAAGCAATTTGTGAATATTTTGCAAATCTGTTGGCACATTATCTATTGGACCAATGTAAAATGGCCTTATCGGTTCATCTTCATAAAATAAAGTGTTTAGTTTAAGAATTTTCTGCTGTGGATATTTCTTTTATAATAGACACATATTTGCTGCGTCTTAAAAATATATATGTAATACTTAAAGTTTAAGTGCATTATTATTATTATAAATTGGTATGCCTGCACTGAGAACTAATAGATTGTTCGATATTCTGAAATTAAAGCTCCTCCATCAATTCTAGCCTTTATACAAATTATAGAATAAATTGAATGGTAATAAATAAAATTCAATATTGATTTAATTTAAAGACTAATACATCTAAATAAAAAACCTAATAAAAACATATGAATTTTACCAAAAATAATTTACATATTTGATGTTATATTTTTTAATTTTTTTCTTTTTTTATTAAAGGCATTTTTTAGCACTTGAAGTAATATATATATCTTTCTTTTAATTATTTTAAAAAGCTTAAGTTGATGTAATATAATACTCTTGTAATTACTAATTTGATCCTACCAAACTGAACGTCATCTTCCATCTTCCATCGTCCATCACTCACTTCACTTCAATCTGGAGCTGAGCAATATTTTAATTAAAAGGCCTAAGCGCTGAGCTGTTTGCTACACATATTGCAATCAATGTTTCAGGTCCTTCGAGTGTACGTGCTGATAAGGATTTTGTGGAACAAAGGAGCTGTCTGCGTCTGGCTGACACAGCTCTTGACAATTTTACATGCTGCATGCTACAAATTAATTAGTACTTGCAATCTGTGTGTAAATTTCAGTATAAGTATGTTGTGTGTGGATGGTATGTATAATATTTTGGTTTTTGTGTGTGTAAATCCTTGCCTTTGTTTCTGTTTATTTTCCCCAAGTATTTGTCAACTGAAAATGAAAAAGAACTTTGTCACATTATTTTTTAATTTACTTTTACGTTTAAAAAATTACTCACATTTGAAGGAGATATCAATTGAAAAAACTCTCATTCGACGTTAAGCTGAAGTGCCATGTCTAAAAACCACAGTTGTAGTGAAATGGGGTAAAAAAAAGTACCCGGTTCACCTGCAGCTGACCAGCATCAATGCAAATCCTTGCCAGCCACATTCCAAAATTCCAGTAAAAGTTCGACTATCAAGAGGCTGCAGGCAAATCAATGCAATACGGAACAGCTGTGCCAGCCTCAGGAGATGCCAAAGCCGTTGCTAATGGAAGTGCAACTGCAACAGCAACTGCAACACTTAATGCGACAGCTAATGCAACAGCAAGAATTGCAGTCTCATCACTTGCTGCAGCTGCAACAGTTGCACAGTTGCAACAGGCATTTCAGGGCTAATAACATGGGAAAATGCAATGGGCAAGCGGCAATTGCAGATCGAAAACAGCAATCCTTGAATAATGGCTCTTTGACATACAGATACAGTATCAATTCCTGGCCTGGATACACCTTGATCACATCCAGAGACCCAGGCACACCATCCAGGCATTTCTCTCACTTTCGCCAACCCTTAGGAAATTTAAGAGTAGTTGGTTTTTGAATATAACTTCTTAATATTTTTTAAAATTTTACTCGTGCTGCTCTCCATTTTTATGGACTACTTTTAATATTTATATTTAATGTAAGTCCATTTCTGAAACCCTTCCAATCTGTATCTTAAAAAAAACCACGCTAGCAGAGAAAACATTTCTTCAAGAATATTCTTACAGGGTATTTTGATATCCAAGCCAACTCAACTGGCTTATGCACTCATTTGCACTTGATACCCTCTGTCTACAGATATATACCTTTTTTTTTGGCTTCAAAGCAAACTTCACCATAATTTGATGTAACCAGTCCGCCCCCCGCACTGCACACTTTACCTTAGCCGTAGCGTCATTTAGTGGTAAATTTCAGTCTTAGTTGCCAACGAAAGTCATACGTGACATTTTGCAAATTCCGCTTTAGTATTCCACAATCGGGCTGTGTACGTGTTTTGTACCTCTCCCATGAGTGGGAGCAGGACGGGTTGTTAACGTGTATATCTGTATCTATCTGCCACTGCCACTGCCACTGATTCCTTTGCATGCTTTGTATCTGACTAGTGAAACTGAATGCGGTTCCTTGTCTACTGATTTTTCTAATTATTTCCTGTCTGCGCAAAGCTTCGTTTTCATTTGTATTTTTTTTTTTACTTTTTTAAAGACCCGTCTTAACGTTTTGACAAGATTATTGCCAGAGTGGTTTAATATGTCACTGTCCATTTTGCAAAAGTCTCTCTTTAGTTTCCTCATTAATGCGAAAATATGAATCACAAATAAAGATAGTCAACAATTCACAAAAAAAACATTTTAATATGAATAATAACAACAGATTACAAATATTTATTTCTTTTGTGATTGCAACTTAGTTAAGCAAGACAAAAAGAAAATTTAAAACTATAAATTTACTTAAAATTGTGATTTTTTTATAACATTGTAAATTCTGACATAGTCAAGTGTTTAACATAAGAGGCTGAGAGCCCAAAGGACAAAGGATGTGCTGCACATACGCTGCTTTCTCTAATGATGATCCCTAAAGTCAACTTGCTAAAGTAACAAGAGCTCACACACACACACACATTGCTCCGCTGCGTTGTTCATAAGCACACAATGGTATTAACGCCATAATTCGTAAGTTACAATACACACACACACCCACACACATACACACCACAGAAGGATTAAGTTATATTAAAGTTGTGAACGTTGCATTTTAAGTTAGTTTTGTGTGCTGCGTGTGGCTGTGTGGCAAATGGCAGATTTTGTGCCTTTGACACTTATGGCTTATGTTGAATGTAAAATATCGCCAATAAATGCGTTGCGTCTTACTTAAGGCAGCCAAAAACTTTCAATGCTGCTGCTGACCCACATAATAAAAATAATAATAATTTTAAGCGAATTTTACAGAGAGAGAGAGAGCAGACTCAGGAGAGCGTTACACATAAATGCAATGTATGCCAAAAATAACACACTGCCACAGCACTTGGTCCTCCTGACCGGATGGCGCCGCAGCTGTGCCGCACTTTCATTTGCAGTCCTTTTACTATGCGGCATATAAATTTACAATATTTATACCTCGTTCCTTGAATGGATAGAAGGGCATATTAATTGCACAGAATATAATATAATAGTAATATAATAAATAATAATAAAATAATCTTCATCTTGCTAATAGACAATATTTAATAATCGTTAACAATGCTTTTGCTCAAACTATTGGCATGAATTTTCTAATTAGAAATGGTTTTATTTAAACAACTTAAATAAATTAAAATAATATTTTCAGCTGTTTTTATTTTGATAACAGGGAACCATACTTTAGTGATCATCCAATATGATCTTCCTTGTTTCATAAAGTCGTTGTGATGCAGCGGTCGATGTTACTGACCCTCCACGGATGAAGTTTTGTGCATTTTGCGTGAACTTACAGGTCAAGTATTTATTTTATTATTTTCTTATAGTTTTTTCTCGCTTTATATTCTGCACACTGCCGGTATTTTAACGTGGCCACATATTTATGGGCAAACTTTGTTCGAAGTTTAATTTTACAAAATGCATACTTTGGCCATTTCCAGCAACACGAAACGAACTGGGCAAAAATTAAATCGAATAAATTGAGTTTTCTCAGCCGTTAGTTTTCTGCCTTGGGGTATTTAAAAAGACGGCTGGATTTAATTACCAGCAGCAATTCGCTTAACTTTTTTTTGTTTTGATTTACTTTTTTTGCTTACATATTGCATGCAATTTGCATTTTGAGCACTTAAATTTAGCCGCAACTCTGGAAGATTATTGCAGCAAGTTGACTTTCAAGCAGTGGCAGCAAGTTGACTTTTGTGAGTCGACTTCATTTTAAAGATTTCATCAAATATTTAAGACGGACATCTTTTCTTAAATGTTAAGCACCCATTTGAATACATTCCTTAAGTTTACTGCCTTGTCTTAAAAAAAAAAATGTATGCGAGTTTGTATGTCTGAAAAAACAAAGTCAAACACAAGCAGCACAAACATGCTAAGAAGGCAAACATGGTCGGTCTTCAAAACGACTTTGCTTACTCAGATGAGTCAACTTGTTGAAGTGTTTACTGTGTTTAAAATCCCGCTGCGCTGCTTACCAAACACATAAAACATTTCCCAAATAAGCCTTTCAGAGAAAACTCATCAACCTTTACCGAACTACCTACCATATAAAAATCACACTCCCAAACATATATGTTTATGTATATACTTTTGAATATATTATAAAATGACTTGCAAGAAAAGCAAATCATTAAGTCGAAAGGGATATCTTAGCACCAGCATCGACAGACTCATACAATATTCAAAATTTTAAATATATTTTTATAAGCTTGCTGATAGAGTGATCTTTAAAAACATTTATTCAGAATTCTAAAATTGAAACCTTACACAAAACTCACTTATTCGCAGTCATCTTCCACCAATAAACACACAGTGGAATAATTGATCTTTTCAAGCTCAACATAGATGCGATTGTTAAGAGGTATTTCGGGATACTGCAAAAGTTCAAGTATTATTGCTTATTATTATTTATAAAAAATATTTGAAAAACTTACCATTTTGGCTATTTTCCAACAGTTCAAAGCAGTCTTATTGCGACCCAATCGCAAATTAATTATGGCCAAATAGCCCCAGGGATCGGGAAGAAAAGTATTTACTTTTGTGCTGCGAGCCAGATACTTAATGGCCTCCTCAAGTCTGTTCAGCTGTAACTCATAATAATGCAAATAATATCTAGAAAGTAAATTTAGTACTTACATAGTACAGTGCCAATCCCATGCCATAATTAGACGAAAAATTCACATGTCTCTTCGCAGAAGACACACACAATTCAAAGGCTCGTTTGGACAACTCGTAATCCCCACTTTCGAAACTCAAGTGACCCAGTCGCAATAGGCTTATGTGGAAGTGGGCTAGAGTTTCTGTATCGGTAATGTCTATGCTCAGCAGATCCTTGAAGTACCCAATGGCCTCATCATAGCGACGACGAGAGAATTCCACGCTGCCATTGACATGAGCTTGATAAAATCGCTGGCAGTAGAAAAATATTATTTAAAAAAATATCAATCGAATTCCAAAAATATTATTCTACTCACGAATAGTTTTCCGCGATTGCTGTTGTCTGTTGGAAATTTGAGCACTTTGAAATTGTTATCAATTTCACCCAGCAACATCTTTAATGTTGTTCGAATCAAATATGTTTCAACTAAAGAGAATTCAGGGGATATTTCGTCAAATACTATCTCTGCAAATTTATAGGCACCCAGCTGTGCAAATATCTTGAAGGATGCATAAAACTTTACGGTTTGAGTGCTTTTATCGATTAGATCAAAATCCTGCGGCAGAAAAGTTTCAAAAATTGAGCGGGGAATCATTGGCATTGTTTTGCCCGGCACATCGTACAGATTCTCGTACCTCCAGCGTGTATACTCCATGCCGGGCAAATAGTTATTATTCTTATACAAACAATACAATAGAATCCAAGTTTCCCGATCCAAATTGTTATTGCTGCTGAAAATACGCAGCTCTTCAATCATTTTGCTATACGCGTCGCTTGGCAACTCCTCCGTTTTCAATTGCATCATGTAGTCAATATAAAGTTTTAAAAGAGATCTGTGTAGAGATTATATATATATAAATATATAATTCTATGGCTATTGCTATCTCGCATACACACACAAAATATTCGCCCTGCCAATTTCTTTCACTCTGATTTCGCAAATAATTGGAAGCCTGTTCAAAATTCAGACTTTCGACGGCATTCAGAAAAGTATAGAAATTGAATAACATTTTGTTTGTGCAGTCAGCCTTAATATTGGCGAACAGATGCTTGGCCTGCACACAGTCGCCAGTGAGGCACATGTTGCGGTATTCCTCGAAGAGCCGTATGATGCGCCCCTGGTCATCGTCCTGGCGGAGGGCACACTGTCTGAGTCCATCCCAGCTACAATTTGTGAGCAAACCCTCAATACGCTCCATCAGCTCCTTGTGCATGTGCGTGAGCATCTCCTGGAAATAAAGAAGCCTACATCATTGGCTATTCATAGACTCACCACATGGATACCCACCCGAAACTCAATGTTGGTCTTGGTCGGCATGCGTATATTGAAATCGCAGCCACAGATGTTAACCAGCAGATTCCGGAGATTGCCCAAACTGCAACAGAAGTAATTTCGCTGACTCTCAATGGTGGCTACATCATTCTTAATGATGAAACTAATCACGCCCTTAATGAACTCATCAAAGTTACGATATAGTTCCCTTGAAATATCGCTTGGATTCACTTGATTGTTCAGAATATTAACCGACTTGCAGCGACGCAGAGTGAAGACTTTAAAATGATTCTCATTGTAGGCATCCAGCGGCTCATTGCGTTTTGTCAGGGGTTGAAAAAAACAGAGATTCAAAATGGCAAACATGGGCTTATCTGATGGAGGAGTCCTAGCCGACCATCTAACAGACTTCTTTGAATCTCTGCTAACCGATGAGAGCACACTGGCAAAGCGGCATGCATTTACTGAGGAGATTATGCAAATTTAAATACTGGTTCATCGTGGAAACTCAACAATATTTCGGGCTATCCAAAATATAATTAATAACTTACCATCGGGATACCCAAAGATGCTTAGATTAATAATGCCCTCATACAAAACATTAGTTGGAATTTCATCGTAGAGTTCAAGGAGCAGCTCGTAATCATTGTGCACAACTGAAGCCTCCAGTATCCGACGCATCTCGTCGGTGAGAACGTATCGATGCAGTGAGTTATTAATCAGAGCACTATGCACCAAAGGATCGATCTCTTCCAGCTTGAAATCGACATCCTTAGTCTTCAGCAGGCGACGAAACAGATGATTCGCCGAGATGCGCAAATTGGTTTCCATTTGAATGTTGGCCACGCCAAGTGGTTCACTTTCAAGCAAGTCTCGCTTTATACTCTCCCAGACGATGATGCGGTTCTGTTCGTTGATCACCTTCGACCCAAAGCCGTAGAAGGTGCACAGCGGCACCACTTGGTACTCCAAATTTAGATTTGGTTTGGTGGCGCGTAGGGAAAGATTCATGCCCAAATGGTCAGCGCGCTCATGGAGCTCCTCAGGGGCATTGTAAATGGACTCGAGCGTGATAAAGACCAGATTGGTGAAGTGCATCTTCTTAAGCATGGGCAGTATGGAGTACATGTGCCACTCAGTGGTGGGCGAACGCTTTTGGCTGGTTGCCGTTTCCAGCGTGTGATCGTACTCCGGATGCAGCATAATCTGAATGCTGCTCATGAAGCGTTTGGTTTGGAAAAGCTGCAGCAAATCACAATAGCCTCGGGATAGAAACTCCAGGCTTTCATCAAAAGATTCCCCATCGTCCTCATCCTCGCCCATGAAATCATCGGCATCTGATATGCTTCGCCCACCCGGAATTGCCTTAGCATTTTTCCCCGTATCCAATTGACAACTTGAGGCCTCAGATTTTAGTTTGTCCACTTTAATGAGTTGACCCTTGCGATGACGTGGGATGCGCTGATATAGTGAGACGACCAGTGGATTATCACTGAACGTGTTAATTTCATCGATGTTGTCCTGAATAATGCCCAGTGCAAATGCCGGCATCTCCATTTCGAACTCATTCTGATAGATCACCGTCTCCGTGGTGTAGTGCTCCGACATCCTCTGCAGCGTGTTCTTCGCATGGTGCAGGTGCAGTTCCAGCGGATATGATACGACAGGCAAGTTAGAAATAGTCTTCAGCTGCATGTAGAGGAATACCCTTTGTGTTAAATCCTTGGATTTCGCAGTTTTCGGCCTTTTGATCAACATAACCGTGGAGCGCACCGACTTCACACTCTTTTTTTTCGTCGTACGCCTTTCAGATCTTGGTATGCCATTTACTTATGGATTAAAGATATTAAATATTGGTAATAGATTATTACAGGACAATACTTACAGTCCCCTGGTGTCAACAGCGACATTTTCAGTGTTATTACAATAAAATATAGTTCTAGTATTAAATAATGATTTTGAAATCACCGAGTGATTGAAAAAAAGTGTAACGTAAAATTCTAAATAGATTCAAGAAATGAATACTTTAATTTTTTATAATTTAGCTTGTGCATTTAATTTTTCAGTAATCGGAATTTGAGTTTGAAGTGGCTTTAATTTCACGTTTTGCGTAATGCACATTTAATCTGAATAGTTGTTTTCAACTACATCCATTTACATGAATAGACTGGCGAAGAGTGTGTGTGTATGTGTGTCCGTGTGTGTGTGTGTGTGTGTGTGTGCAAGGTGTGTTTAAGTATATTACATAAGGTCGGCTCGTCCTCTCGCCGAGCACGCACTTGTCAAAAATGTAACCACAAAACAACAACATGAAGAGCAGGCACAACAGAAACAATAACAGCAACAACAACAACAACAACAACAGCAACAACAACAGCAACAACAATGCGACCAATGCGACAATGCATTTTGGCCAAGGCCAAACCAACAGCAGTGACACTAACAGCAACATCATCCACACCAGCAGCAGGCAAGACACGTACTTGAACCCTTTTGCCAAACACTCAACTCACGACAGGTGTTTGTCGTTGTAGTTGTCATCATTTGCCACATGTTGCAAGCATCATTACTATTTAATGGAGTTTGTCACTTTATGCAAATTAAATGAAAAAAAAAAAAAACACTTCAATTAATATTTTTTAGACTGAAATAAACCAAATTAAATAACTGTACAAAATTTCAGCAAATTGAGTTAATTGAAAACTAATTAAAAGTTCATTTAAAATAAAGTGAACAAATCAGAGTAGATTAAATGCTGAATTTCAATCAGATCTATTATGCAATTTATTTTTTCTGTTTTGGCAAAAATATAATTTGACGAATACGCAAAATTGGGAAATATTTTAATGTGCATGTAGGGTACACAAAAGTTGGCTATGCGGCATCAAATTTTGTGTCTTATGTCTGTTGGTTTTTACATGTTTTGTTTGCCAGGCTGCGAGTGCTCTAAAGTCCGCTTTGACAGCTCGCCTGTCAGCTGAGCCCAACCAAAACGGCCGCCTGTGGTGCGCTATATATACATATATATATATATATATCTATTTATATATACACATACATGCATGTGTGTGTAGGTGTGTGTGTGTGTGTCGTCTTCCTGTATTTCGGCTTGTTTACCATTTTGTTGGTACTCCAACAACATATGCTAATGACTAGAAAGTTGGGTTTGTGTATGGATATGTGGGCGAAAGGCATGGCAGAGCTGGCCACTCAGTTGGTGGATTTTAGCCAGTTTAACGCTGGAATGTATATACAAACACACAGCAGACACACACACATAGATGGGCACCATCAAAATGAAATTTTCTGGCAAGCACAATATGTAAAACTAGCTGACAGGTAACTGAAAGGCTCAAAGGCTTTAAAATTCGCTTCAGTTGCAGCACTCGTTTAATGTGACTGACTCATTTGCAAATCAAACCCATTATGCCCCAGCTGCCCAGATGCCCAGCTGGGCTGCCCCGTTGCTAGTTGCCACAACTGTAGGCCACTGTAGTACGTGTGCCCCATGTGCGCTGTGGAGAAGAGAATCAATTAGAATTCTGTTGCACAGTAAATGCAATGACGACCACAACAACAGAATGTTGAACAAACCAACAACAATTTGAATATAATGTGCTAACGTTGGCTGCTAATGATAATGTTGTTATGTGCCTATTATGTTTGTTGTCTCTGCTGCTGTTTTGTAGTTGAAGTTGTAGTTTCAAATCATTTGCATTTCAATGCAAAGCTTCTGTTTTAGTTCTTAGTCCCATATGGCAAACAAAGCCGGCAAACTCAGGCGATTTCAATGGTGAATATATTCTTGGAATTCAAATTTTCTGAGGCATCGATTACTTAAATTTGAGGTTTCCTATGCACACTTTGTGTAGTATTAGTTTAGCCAATTAATTTAAAATAATTAATATATATTTATGAATACAAATATATTACTTTTATTTGCTTGACATTTTCAAATTTAAATATGCCTATTCAATTTCTATCCAGCTTGGACACTACAAGAGCAAAATAGTGGACAGCCACAGGAAGTAGCCACTGGCAATTTCCAATGAAAATTTTGTACTAAACGCAAGCGGGAAAAACTCATGTGAAAATGCCAGGAGAGCCAGGAGCACGAAGCAGCTCAATTTAATAGAAAAATAGCTGAGCTCAGTGAAAACAGAGTGCCACAAAAACCGCACATAACTCCACGCAGCAAGCTAATCGCAACGCAGACACAAAAACACACACACACACAGACCTGCTCAGGCACATCAGTTGAGGTTTTAAAAAATTGAAAAAAGTATGATATCAAAAAAAACCAGCAGATGTGTCTGCAGCACAAAAGAATGCAAAAGATTTTGCATGCAAAACTGCGAATGAATTTAACAAAACCAGCGCAAAATTTTACATCATTTTACGCTTTTTCTCCGACTCAGACACAGTTTTTTGTGTTATTTTGTGTTTTGTGTTTTGAAGCGACGGCGACATGAAAATTTCATTTGAAATTGAATATGAAAAAGAAGCGTCATGCGACTCTAGGCGACAGCTGCTGCAATTGACAATTATTATTATTGCTCAGTGCGAATGAAAAGCCCACGCAGCGTGCAACAGCAGCAGCAGGCATCATCCAGCTGCCAGATGGCAACCGAGTGGCAAACAGGTACAGGCAGCAGACGGCAGGCAACTGGCTTGATATTCATATGATTGCCATGTAGCTCATAACAAAACTCCACACGGCCCGGCTCGGGATTCAATAAAATCCAATGTACGCATTAAAATCATTTAAATTCTATTGTTTTTTTCTCTTTTTGGGTTTTTGCTTTTGCATTGTTTTTGTATGTATTTTGGTAACTTGCTGAGAATGCCACACGAACGCGCACATGAACACGCTTACACACACACACACACACACGCATGGTTTGGGCCGCAAATGCCACGTAAGCTGTTTTCGTTACGGCTTTGGTGATATCAGCAAATGCATATTTAATGGCTTAAGCGGCGTATGAGCAATGCGAGATGCGGATATAGGTTTCGATATGGCTTGCCAGCAAATTTAATGCCCTTCAAAGTGCCATAACTCAGCGCAATTAAACTGAGCCACGAAAAATATGGTAAAATTTGATTTCAGCATATAAAAAAAAATTTCATTTGAATTTTAAAGTCATTTGCAGTCTCTGATTAGACTTTATCGATTTGAGTTTTATCCACATTTATTTATGACACAGTTAAATTCGCCACATAAAGCATAACTTAACATTTGCATTTATAATTTTCAATCTTCGGTAAACCACTTTGAGCAGAAACCTCAAAATTCCAATGCCTCTCACCTGTCCTGATGACGTCTGCTGCCAGAGCTTGGCAAATCCTCAACGTCAAGTGGGAGTGGGTGGAAAGGGTGCAGCCTTGGGAAACGAGTCTGTCTTGTTTGCATAATGCCAAGTAGTCAACACCCATCTCCATATGCACCACACGCACTTTAGCCAAGTTGGGATATAAAAATGCTGCGGTTTTTGCCTCTCCAATTCCGTCCGTTGGTTGTGCTTTGCTCCGTCGAAGAATTTTATGCTGACATCAGCCAAATCGTTTGGCAAGCAAAAAAAAAAGAAGTAAAGAAAAAAAGAGAAAAAAAAGAAGCGATTTTCACTTTTGTTGTGATGCTTTTTGCGTTGATTTGCTTGTTGATTTGCGTAAGGACTGCTGCAATGTGGCAATGTGCCGCCTGTGGTGCCCCAAAGGGGTGGCAGGTGGCACGTGGCAGCTGGCACAGGTTAAACAAAAGTAATGCGCAAATCCATTTGAATGCCAGGTCGCAACTTTATCGCTAAGTTTTTCATTTGCTGCACTTATAAATTATTTAAAGTGTCACCGCTTGCGGCTGAGCCTCTGCCTCTGCCTGTGCCACTGCTTGTGTGTGTGTGTGTTGAGGTGATGTATGAATGTGTATCATTGACCTCGTGACCTCAAAAGTGCTTTCACACACATTCAACATTTATAGTAGACAAGCTGGTCCAGTGACATGACAAAACCATAAACAGTGGCTAAACAAGGTGCTTAAATTATGCCACAAGATCTCAAAACTGGCTGTAAATAACATGCTGGACAGAGAGGGGCAGCCAGGGGGAGGGGGAGGGCGACTATATGTGCCCCCCATTCATATTTATGGCTGTATATGAGTGTGTTGTCTACTCATTCACACACACACACACACAGAGATAGACACGATGGGCATCAAGCGACGCCTGCCACAAATTGTAGCCACTCTGGTGCCTCCTCCTCTCTTCCGCCACTCATCGCTGCAGCCTTCATGTCCTGGCTTGTTGCTAGTTGTTGGTCTCACGCTTGGCTGACTTGGGTTTTCAGCAATCAACGCTCTACTGCATATGTGTGTGTGTTTGTGTGTGTGTGTTTGTGTGTGGTTAGGTCTATATGTATACTTAGCGCTATTCAACTGCCAACTGGTCATGCTCATATATGAATATCAATGGCTTACACGTGGCACAAACACTGATGCAAATTTCACTCGAAATTGTTTAAGATAACTTAACTTTAAGTTATTCAGTACATTAAACCAATCAATATTTAACGCTTAACTAAAATTATCAACTTATAATTTCATAGATTTGCTATACGAATTATTTACAGAATAGATGCCAGTTCAAGCTCTAAAAACTGCTTTCTTCTTTCAATATTTTTAAGTATCAAAATTTTCCATATTTTAAGTATGTGTGTATAAATCGATAAGTATCAAAAAATGACAAATTTTGGATATGATAAAAATTTTAAAATAATTTAAGTTAACTGTATCAGTTTCTAATTTCTTACACAATATTTGTTTCACACATTTTGTATTTTTCCTCAGCTGTGAAGATAATTGAAAACTACCTTAAACATTGCTTGATGGAAACATTGAATAAGTTTGAGGTGCTCAACAATCTGGGGCAGGCGGACAGGCAGGCAGGCAGGCGGACAGGTAAATCTCCGCCCATTTTCCGTTCTGATTTCCAGTTTGTGTTTGTTTTTCCTGGCTGCCCGAACTTGTTTCCTTCCTGTCAATGACATGCCACATAGACTCGATGAAAAACGGTTTTAATTAAAATCGGATTTGGCATCGACGATTTCCGGAAATTTAATTGCATGTGGTATGATGATATTTGTTTACACACTGATGTTGACAACCTGCAGTTGTCTGTTGCCCAATAGATGTCTTTGATCTTGAACCACAATTCAAATTCGAGCAATAGTTGTCAGTTGCTTTTCACACTACCCAAAAAAAAAAAAATAAAACAATGACAAAATAAGCGAAGAGCAAACGAATGCAAAGCAAGAGATAAACACTCGTTTCGCCAGAGACATGGATAAAGATGCCAGCAAAATAAATAAGATAATAAAAATTCATAAATGAATGCTTGAGTGCCTCTTGACACACGGATGTTAGCCACCGGATGTGTGTGTTGATGTATGTGTTTGTTGAATGTGTTTTTGTGAATGCTTCTTTGTTCGCACTCGAACAGAATTGTTGCCTGTCACAGCAAATACAGAAAATGTGTATTTCTTTATTCAAAAAAAGTGCTCCTTTTATTTTTTACCCCTCCCAGCAGATCATATGTAAATTGTTTAATTTAATGCCATTATGCCATTATTTAAAATATATAAATTTACTAACCTGAAAAGTTGACAAATTTACATTTATTTAAGATACAACTTCAACTTAAATTTAGCTAAGAAATGTCTTAAATTTGGTGTCAGTTTCTGTATTTGAGTGGTAAATTTAAGCCGGACACCTTAAAGGCTTCCGCACCCGTGCCGTGAATGCGTCTGTCAGTTTCACACATCCGTATCCTTTTCCGTTTGAAGCAATAATAAACAGTTTCCGTCAGTTGTTTGACATATCTGCAGACCGAAATCAGTTATTGTAAGCCAAATGATATGCAAAAGCCAATCGCAAAACACGAACCCTTTTTGCAGATCTGCCTAACTCTTTCCATACCAGTTCCCCATTTAGACTGTTCACGTATATAGGGGTGTGCGTGTGTGCGTGTGTGTTTTGGTCAACTGACTGGTCAAATATAAAACATTGCCGCTTTTATTGCTTGATTAATTTCCGGTCAAATGGCCAGAGACACTAATGAGTATTTAATGTTACAATTTACACTTTATTGATTTGTATGAGTGTGTGTGTGTGTGCGTGTGTTTGTGTGTGCCTGTGTGCGTGTGCTTATCTGTCCATCATTGTAAACAGGGCATTATGTCAAGTTATCTGATGTCAGCTTTAAATTGCCGAACCACTTACCGTGAGACATGTTACAAGAAAACCAGTTGAGTTGACAGCACAAAACTATCGCAATTTTCAACTTGGGAATACCTCAGGCTTCAATTTATGCAAAATTCTCTCTCTCTTTTTTTATACCACTTTCACGAGCAATAAAAAAAAAAATAAACTTGTGCATATTTTGCTTAATATGACACTTCATGGAAATAACAAACTGAGGACCGAGCACAAAGAGTCTGCCAACATATGAAAAACATAGAATTTAAAATGCTCTAACAATTTTTTCCTTTATAAAAAAATATGATTTTTTGCAAACATAGCTTTCAAGTGTTGGGCACACTTTCAACATATTTATATTTTATTTTAATACGTATTGAAAATATAATAAAATAAAAATTTTCTGTTTTATTAGTGTACTTTATTCTGTAGTAACAAATTGGTATCCAAAAGTCTCAGGCGAATACATATGCATACAAATTTAATGTTTTTGAATATATATTACGTATACGACACGATGTGAGCTGCAGAGGATTCTCCTGGCACTGGCTCGGGGTCTCCGGCTAAACTGCTGCCTGTCACAAAATTACAGCCAGAAAACCGAGAAATCCAGTAGCAAAAGGCTGCAAAGTTTACATTCTCAGTTTGAGTTTTTTTTTTTTTGGTCCGCCATTGCCAGTTGCCCCGGGCGGGCAGCTCTGGTCGGTGGTCTTTGGTCAGTGGTTTGTAGCCAGCCAGCCAGTGTAGTTGACAGTTGCCCGTAGTCAGGACTTTTATTTCGCAGTATTATCTCGTCATATTTGAGACTGCAATTACGAATGCGTATATGCGTTTGTGGCAGCAGTTTCCCAAACTCTCCCATTTCTGCTATGAGAACACCACATGTGAATAAACGCAGAGTAAACCCAAACTTTGAATGGGATTTTGTTGGAATTTTGGTTGGCTGCTAATTCGGAAGAAATGTTTTTGGGTATTATGCGGGGCTCAGCACTTAGGGGGCCCCCAAAAAACTTATGTATCTGCGGGTGTAGATGGCACTCATAGTTCATCATGTCGAACGATTTGGTTTTCATATCACGTATTTTATTACATCGTTATTCATGACACTGGGCTCTCTACTGGCTCTATATATGAATTTCAGTGAGTGGCAAGTTTTTCATCGCACACGCTACTTGGCATATTCAAAGTGCATTTCAATAGATTCCAGTGCCATCAAATAAACATTATGTTGCTTAAGCAGTCATAAGGCACAAATCCCATCATCCCATCATCCCATCGGCCCTCTTTCGATACTGTTAGCTGGCTGGCACATAATTAAATTGATTTCTTTGGGTTTATACTCAGGATTTATGGGTATATAACAGAAAGTGATTTTTGCAAATTGAAAAGGGCTCGCGGGGTGATGCTATTGCTATTTCAAGCAATTTGAAATGTTGCACACAAATGGCTATATAAATTGTCCATCCATAAATTATATGTGGAGAAACTGAAAGCAGTACGTAAATGCCTAAAGGCATCTCAAAAAAGTTATTGCTTTCAATGCTAAGGCATTTTAAGTATTCACAGTGAAGCACACACACACACACAGGGACATATACACACACACACACATGATAAATCAACTATATCCTGCATAGTCGAGCGCAATCTTATGAACTATGCGATCTCATTGAGTGTGTGTGAGTGTGTGTGTTTGTGTGTATATGCAAAAATTGGTAGCTGCAAAGTCCGCTAACAGCATGAAACTTCATACCAAAATACCAAAGCAAATATTTATATATAATCCATGTGTGCAAAAGGAAACTCAGTCGAATTCAGCTCAACTCAACTCAAGTCAGGCCTCACCTCAAAAACAAAAGTAAAACACAGCACATGAGAAACACCATCATCACAACAACAACAACAACAATAACAATAACTAAAACAACAATAAAAGCGACAGAGAAATTCTAATAGAAATTATTTCTGGCATTTTAATAAACAACATAAACGAGAACAAGTAAAAGTGGCTTAAAGTTGCTAGCCGAAGATAAAATACTCTTTTATAGAAATACTTTTTTATAGAGCAGACATTTTAGTTAATTGCAACTTAAACTATATCTTAGTATAATTGAGCTAAATATATATCTATATGTATATATTATTATCTAACAGCAATTGTATATCTAAGTCAATTTAGATCTCATCTGTCGACTGATAGTTCCAATGGAAACTATATTATTTATTTATTTTATATATTTATAATTCGTAACTCGCCTTCAGCAAATAAACAGAGTTATGCAAAGTTTCATCTAATGTGTTGCAAATTTCACAAGCAAATTATAATACCACAATAAGAGTATTAAAATATGCTGCAGAATATTCAAATATGCTGTGCTTTTGCAGAAATTTTCCATGAGTTTCGCATGGTTTTTTGAGGTTGCGCCTACAGTTAAATGCCAAGTAGAAACTTTTATGACAAGGCCAAAGTTGGCGAATGTTTGAGGAAATGACTCCAAGTGAAAATAATAAACTAACAATTAAATTAAAACGTATTAAATTTGTTCCAACTGTATTTTGACATACAAATTTAAAGCACAAAACTTGCTTCACATATTTAAGACTTAATTTTTTTGGTCAGTAAAGATTGCTGCAATTAACTGAAAACTTAATGAATTAATGCAGCTTTTGCGCTATTAAAATTGGGCTTGCAATTTCCGAGGCATTTGCAAAGTCACTTAAAATAAATAAAAGAAAAAAAAACAAACACAAACTGAAGAGCTTAAGTCGTAGCAACAACGGCTAATTACAGGCCGACCTAATTTTATGGCAAAGTGAGGAGAAAAAAAGCGGCAACGAAAATGTAGCCGGGTTGGATGGCATGCCAATAAATGGCAACGAGGCCAAGCACCTCCAAAGCAAACAAACATGGAGCCACAGGGAAATGAAACTCTCTCATACTCTCTTTCTTTCTCTTTCACACACAGACACTCTGTCTGTCTCTGTCTGTGTGTGTGTGAGTGTGTGTGTGTGTGCTTGTTTGTTGCTAATTAGCGAATAACCGTGTTTAGATTGCAAACACTCATGCCAGGAAAAGAAATTAATTGCCAAACAAGTGAGTGCAGAGTTGGCAACTGGAAATTGCTGTCCCAGCCATCACAGAGGCCTAATACTCACACGCACTCACACACACACACACACACACATACACAAATGCTGCAACACGCATTTTTGCAGCAGCGCGTAAAAAATCCTGACCCTCAGTGGACAGGACGCGTCGTCGACATTGCCAGAGCTGCGCTTAGTTAATTAGTTTAGCATCATGTTGAGTGTGTGTGTGCGGTGACGTCCCTTCCGCCCTTGTGTTTGTCTCTGCCTCTGCCTCCGCATCTGCCACTGCCACTGGGTCTACGTGGCTATGGTACTCATTTGACATCAGGGTTGTGGGGCAGCCTTTGGTCCATGCCGCGTAGCGTGTGTTTGCTGTCAGCAACGCATCAGTAGACGCCTCGCATTTTTGGAGACGACTTGTTAAATACCAGCTTCAATTACAGCTGAATAAATGCCAAAAACAGCAACGAATACCGATTCACTCGTCGGACTCTCAAATTTAAAGCCAGCATCGCGTTTCACCCACAAAACGCTAATTTGCAGACAGAAAACAGCAACGAAGTGAAAATATTTAATACTCAACTTCAAATAAAATCTGCTGCTTATTCTAAAGAAAAGAAGGATTATCAAGTAATATTTTTTGGCATAGCAATAAAGAGAATATTACTATTTTATAATCAAAAATGTTACCACTTTATTTAAAGTCGGCTTAAATATTCTATTTATTTATTTTGTTATAGATGGCTTAAATTGTGTTTGGTTGTTAACAAACAATTCCAAATTTAATTTTAAAGCTTTTAGTAAAGGATATTCATATCTAAAACCGTTGGGTTCTGTTCGGGTGCCCACATCAAACATGAACCGAAACAACAACAACAAAAACAACGAAAGTGTGAAACTTTTATGTTTTGTGAAAACATTACCTAAAGCCTCCACAGCCACCACGCCCACAAGGCGAATATCAGCAGGAGCAGCCGGGACTAAGCGATTCCCTGGGGTGTATTTTGAAGAGCAGCTAGCATGGGGGCAGATTCAATGGACAACAGACTAGAAGTAGATGCCAAGATGCCTAACTCCGTGCCCCAGCCCCAGGCTCCACTGAGTAAGCATTAAAAATTGATGAGTTCTTAATTTGTGTTGCGCTGCCGATGCCACTGCCACTGCCACTGCCACTGCCACTGCCGCTGCCATATTGAAAATAGATTAAGTTCTATTATTTGCAGTCATGATGTGGATTAGCACGGACACTTGAGGAAAAGGACGAAAGTTTCGTTGTTGCCTTTATAAACGTCATCATTAATCATGCTGACAAGGGCTGTATTTGGATTTTCATTTTATGTTGTTGCCCAAAGTTCCACAAAACAATATTGTTTGCTTTCTGCGTTCGAGTTTTGTTTGTATAATTTGTATGTCTAACTGACTCACACACACACACACATATTTAGCTGAAACTGGCTAAAAACTAGCCATGGAAATGGTCAACAGTGGCCGGTGTACAATTTACAAGTTATTTATGCGCTGCGCGAATCTAATTGCAATTTCCGCACTGTCGCAAAATGTTGTAAAATTTATGGCGCAACTCGTGCAACTCGCTCGGTTTTTACCCGTAACTCAATAAAATGTTCCGGTCTGTACCCATACATAGACATGCAACACACATTGACAAATTTGGCTAGAAGGCATCAGCAGAGTATGGATTGTCAGGCAACGGATTAAAAATTTATTTATGGTAATTTCGTCAACTGAATGCGCATCACATCCAATGCACATCCCAATCGAGTTTGTCAGATTGTTATGGCATTTTATCAAAATTTGCACATGGTAAATTTAACAGAAATGTCCCTGATTCGGCATTTTGTGTGTGTGTTGCGATTTGCCGCATAAGCCAGAATTCGAATCGATGCGATTTGGAATCTGTTTTTGACAGCAATCTTTTTTCAAAAATTTAATTACGAGTTTTATTCGGCTTTTATTGACTGCATCCTACGAAGCTAATTATTCAATTTCTTTTCATTAATTTCATATTTTTTTTTTGTGCGCTTTTTTCATTTGTTTTCTATATTTTTTGTAATTAGCTTGGCACGCATATAATTTGGAAATTTAATTAGTGCAAACAAGATTGCGGTTTTGTTTATGTATTCATAATACAGCATTGTTAAATTTCCATCTTTTTTTTGTCATTTGTGTACATAGTATGTATGAAAGTGGTAAATACATATTTACATTGTGTTATCTGCTGCTAATTATGAGCGACATAATGCGCTTGTCATGTCGCTTGTTATTAGTCTGTAAGTTTTTTAATGGAATTTATTGATTTTATATACATAAGTTGTTGAATTATTTATTATACTCTTGCTAATAGTAAAGTGTGTCTATTTGTCAGCATTGACTATTCTCATTAATTATTTAACAGATCGGCAAAACTCACGCACATCCACAGAAATGTTACACAAATGTTTAATAAAAACAAATGTTACAAATTTATACCAAATGTATATAATTTTATTTGTAATTGTTATGTTATTGTCAGTATATAAATATTGGAAAATTTTGTTATGTTTGTTATTATTTTATTTTTATGCGCAAAATTGTTCTCTTTTTTCTATAATAAATTTAAGTATCAAGTTAAATTAAATTGTGACGCATCAGCTGCTATGTTTCATCAGCATTTTAGCTTAAATATTTTTATATTTATTTTAAATATTGCTTAATTAGTGAATAAGATGACTTTCTGGCAGCAGGCAGACAATTGCTTTGCCTTTTGAGGCGGACTTTTCGCACACCGAATATATAATAAATGTCGAAAACTTTCAACGCCACAATGAGGCATTGCATGTGGTATAAGCCTTATTTATTTGCTGGCCATAAATAACGCTTAACGCATCTAAATCTTTAACTTTGTGCGAATGTGCTGGCTGAATGGCTGGTTGACTGGCTGGCGTCTTTACAGTCGGTTTGAGCTGTTTACCCAGCTAAGGCTAACTCGACATGGCTTAAATTGTGGACATAAATGCCTTTCAGCTGCCGCGTGGACGGGTCTCACTTCAATTCCTAAGTTAAAAGTTGAAAAACAATACAAAAACTGTACTGGTTGAATTTGATTTTTTTTATTCTTTTGTTTTTTGTGATGTTCATGATTTGTTTTTTTTTTTTTTGTTCTTCTAGAGCGAGATTTATGAGCAGCCTTTTTTTTGCGCTTCCTTGAACGATAACGTTTTAGAAAAAGCTTTAAATTCAGGTGTTTTTTTTTTTTTTTTATTGTATTTTGTATTGTTTTTCAATTTACAGCCAAAAAGCTAACAGCAAAAGGAGCGGTGAGAAGGGAAGGAATACGTGTCTGAACTCAGTTTGGAGTGCATAAAGTTATTTTGTGAGGGTCACAATTTAAATATAAAACCTGCCAAAACTTTTTGAGTAATTTTTTAACACTATAAATTGATATAAGTCAGCATTTTATATAGACACTTAAACACTATTTAGTTGATTTACAGGATATTCTAAAACGGAGCAGTCTGCAAAGCTGCAGGTTGCCATTCGTCATATTGTTCAACATGGTTTTTGTAGTGTTTGCTGGAGTTTCCGATTGTTTTAGTAGTTGTGGTAGCCAGGGAGCGGTTGTTGCTGCAAGAATGCACACACTCTCCACACACACACACACACACACGCACACACACACAGCCAGACATCCTGTTTGCATGATTCAAATGCCTTTTATTGCTGTCATTTTGCTTTGCCAGTTTTGCGAGCCAAAAAGTTGTGTCCCCCCCACAAAGCGCGAAACACACACATGACTGCACACACACAAATGAGTGTAAACACAACAACATATATACAACATATATATACATGAGTATGTATATATATAGTATACATATTTATATTGCCTTAACCTTAACCAATGTCAGTTTTTGGCACCTATAACACTTTTGTTTTTTGGCCTTCGCATATTTTTGTTGGCTGATTCTGGCACCCTCCTCGTCCCTGGCGTTGGTACTTTGCTGGCAAATTAACATATAAATTGATTTTGCACAGCAAAGTGTTGAATTGTTGTGGTTTGTCAATGTGGTTGAAAAGGGATTATGGCATAAGGGGGGTGGTGGTAGTGTGCATAAGGGTTATTTTAAGTTAAAAAGTATTTCACTTTTGGGTCAATTACAGAGAAGCCCATTAGGAAGTCTGATAGTAATAGAGAAGACAGTTAAGACAGTTTCAACTGAGAAATGATTATTGCATTTTATTGCTAAGTTATTTAATTATTTTTTGGCTTGTGCAATCTATTGCCCTTTGCTACTTATAAGTTGCACTGCCATTCTTTTGATGGCGATGCAAGGAATTTGGCAAATTGCTAAGCCTGTAAATCTTTTTAGCCAGCCTGTGTGCAACTAGGTCAAGTGGAAATTATATCTGTGTGTAATACGTTTACTGGAAAAACAAGGAAGCCAGCAGCTTAGACTTATTATTTGGGATATAAGGCCACAATAGTTATCTTTAAAGTAACCTCAAAATCCATATGAATTATACAAAAACAGCAGGAAGCATGGCAAATTCACAAGCCTTTGGGCCAACTGAGAAGTATTTACTATTTCGAAGCCATAGCCAAGTTAATTACACTTAATACGCAACGGTAAATGTATGTGTGTGTGTATTTATCTATATGTATTCGTGTACAAGTAGAAGGACATGTGAATTTAGGAGCCTTTGAAGGGAAAACGACTTTGATATTTGTGTGCAGATGCCGCAAGGAAATGACAGCTTGTTTATTTGTGGATCTCATGCAGCAGGTGTTGTTTCTGTGTATATATATGTGTGTGTGTGTGTGTTAAATACCTTGCCAAATATTTAAGAGTAATCATTGGTCAGTCGTACGTGAAAGTGTGTGACAACAGCATATAGTATCTAAATCAGTAACAGCTGTAAATTATCATAATAGCCAATGGGAAACCTAGGAAAACAAACTTGAAAATTCTATCAATTTGCCAATGATAAACTAACGCTGAGCCGGACTATCCAAATCCAATCAAAATATTTGTATGTTTTTCTGTTCAAATACTTAATTCATTTTTCAATGGTCTCGTTTCAACTTGAAAGTTGTCAGTTGGGCAGCAAATTGATTTAACGAGCAGCATTCTCCTCATTAAAAATTGACAACCCAAACAAATTGAAGCTGACACAACATGTGTATATCCATTGGGGATGTATTCTTTCCATTTTCCCTGAATGCTCCACTGAATGAATGAGCATTCTGGCAAAGGCAGAACTTATTGTCAATATTTTATGAGTCGGAATTAATTTTAAAACATTTCGACAGCTGGTACGCCCTAATCTTACTTTTGTTTGCCATTTAACTTTTCTAGTTTGACATATTTTCGCATTCTTCTTGACTGCTCAAAAACTTTTTTTTTTTGGCAACAACGTCGTCTCTTGGCCATTTTATTAGTTATGCAAATTAATGTGCGTCCATGCGGAAATGTACGTGTATGCATATTTAACTTTTTAATATAGTTTTTGTCATTTTACTAGCCTTCTACATGAGTTCTTTTCTTTTTACCAATTAACAATGTATGCACTGACACTGTGGTATTAAAGTTTAAAGCAATGGTTTTTGGCTTAAATGGCCAAATAATTAAATTTTAATATCTAATGGCTTCTTACAAAATGTTTGTATACCTATCTTTAGTATTTAAAAGTCGGGTTAAAGTGCTATACAAACTATATAAATATTTAATATTTGTATTAATTTTTTTAGTTAGATTTTCTGCTCTAATTATTATATTAATACAGTGATTGAAACTTAATATATATATAATATTTGTAATGATTGTTTTAGTCAGATTTTTTGCTCTAATTCCTATATTAATACAGTGATTCAAACTTAAAAAATATATAATATTTGTAAAAATTGTTTTAGTTAGATTTTCTGCTCTAATCATTATATTAAAACCTAATAAATATACAAACTTAATAAATATATAATATTTGTAATAATTGTTTTAGTTAGATTCTCTGCTCTTATTCCAATATTTAAAAAATATACAAACTTAATAAATATATAATATATATCTAATAATTGTTTTAGTTAGATTTTTTGCTCTAATTCCTATCTTAAAACAGAGATTCAAACTTAAAAAAATTAAATATTTGTAATAATTGTTTTAGTTAGATTTTCTGCTCTAATTCCTATCTTAATAATGTGATTCAAACACATGCTTAGCAAATTGTGCTTATGATAAATTAGTTCGTTTTTGCTGTAACAGAGACAGGGTCATAAATTAGTCTACTGACTTTGAGTCGTTGACTTGAAGGTTTCGGCTTATGCACACTCACTTCCTAAATACATACGAAAATTTTATAACAGGCATTAATTTTGGTTAATAACTTTATAAGGGAAACTAATGCACGACCTACGCCGGCTTACCCACATAAGAATATCAAACACTTATGCACGCATCCGCTTCTGACATCTTCTCAACCCAGGAACACACACGCACACACACACACACATATGGACAAACTTGGGCTTACCATTTTTCACACAATGTTTGTGCCGACGCCTAAGACCAGGGACTAAAATAAAGACAGTGGGAAGACCAGAGCCGTTGGGCATAAAATAGAATTGAAATAACCATACGATAAGCTCAATTTGTGCGCAGCTTTAGGGGCGCATTAGCCATACATAAAGCAAAGATAGCCAACATATAAACAGTCGCTGTATGTGTGTGTGCGTGTGTGTGTGTGTGTGAGTGTGTATGTTCGTTGATGTGTGCGTCACTTCCGCTTGTAATTGTAGTTACAATGTCACAATCACTAGACCATATAAACGCAGGCAAACAACACTGATGGAAGAGGCATCAAGAAGACAGCAGACATATACATACAAACATAGAGGCGTAAACAAGTCAGACACACACACATATATACACACATATATACACATATATGTTGATGCTGGTCCTGGCTTCTCTGTGCGCTTTTAAGTGGCACAACTCGCCCACTTAGGCGCTTTATTAGTAAAGTGAAACTTAGACAATGCCCTGACAGGCTCAGTGTCAGCCTTTGCTTCACTCTCGTTCCTATTTCCATTCGATGCTCCTCACAGTTGCTACTTTTGCAAGTAGCCTTAGCTACACACAAACACACACATATACGAAACCCTCAGCCACAGCATTGCCTTGGTAATATTTACAAGTCACTTGTTTTTATGCCTACATTAATTATGCGCGCTTTTGCCTTTTGCCTTTGGTTTCTGGCAACTTTTGGTTTGTCTTTGATTTTGATGCCGTCGCCGCAATTCCTCGCAGGCTTTGGCTTTTGGTTACGCTCCGCTCGTCTCGGCTCGGCTCGGCTTAGCTGCTCTGCGGTTCTTATTTCTTTGCTCTTCATTTCGTTTTGTATTTTGGTTTAATTTTTTTATTTTTGTTTTTTTTTTTTGTTTTTTTGGCTGTCATCGCAGTTCCACCCACTTCACTCACACACACTTGATCTGGTCATATTTTTCTTGTTTTTAAGGCCCTGGCTTGTGGACACTTCAATAAATTTTGGCACTCTTCGAGTAGAAATGTGTTGGTGTTTGGCGTTTGGAAAGTTTGCAATTTAATTGGAATTTAATTCAAGATTTTCCTTTCTGGTGCTGCTGCTGCTGCTTCTATTACGCAGCTCTTTGCTCATAAATGTCGGCCAGGTCGAGCTGTATTAACTGACCCAGTTGAGCTATGCCCATTGCATTCACCCACCACTCAACCCCCCTTCCCACCCCGCACGAGTGCCTTTTAATGGGATTATTGCGCAGTGAAACGGATAATGCGTCAGCCTCGACACTCTCAGACTTTTGCTGCTTTGCTTTGAGGCAAGTAGTTCCAGCACTTGCATCCTGTGCGAGACGTCCTTGCTTGCATATGCACTTTTCGCATACGCTGCGTATGCGTAATGTGTAAACTTCATCTGTGCAAATGTCCGTCTAGAATACTTTCTCACTTGGTTTATTGGTACTAACGATGTACTCTGCTGGTCTGAATCAATTTATATGTCCAATCCTTATTCCTTAATTTAAATTTTTAAGTTTGTTTCACAATGCTTTATCGTAATTAATTTCTTAGGTTTCACTCAACATAAAAGTAAGTCAACCAATCCGCCAATTCACTAGGCTGGTTAGCCTAGGCCAAATGCTTAACATATTCCATTAAATAGTTACAATAAAATAATAAAATTAAAAGCAAACAATGCGTTTTATATTTTAGGCAATTTTTTGTCGAGCTCTGCTCGATTTTGTTCTTCTTGTGAGTCAAATGCTCAATATTCTCGGTTGATCAGAAATGCTTTCTTTGTCAACCAAAATGAATGAAAAAATTACCCAAGGTTGGTCAGGAAAGAGAAGAAAAAAATAATGCGTATTTTTCATTACTTCTCTGATGATTTCTATAATCATTATTTGTGCGCGCCTCAAAATAGTTCTATGATTCTTTTCATTTTCTGTTCACCATTTGCCTCGCCATTTGCCATTTGAATATTATTCTTAGTTTTTTCTCATTTGCATAAATCCCAGTTTTTAATTAAAAATGCATTTATTAATTTTTATTAAATTCTTCAGTTTAATGGGTTTTTTATTTGGTTTCATTTTATTTTATGCTTTTTACAGTATGCTTTGTTTTATTAATTTAATTATTTAATTTTCTTAGAAATTAAATTATTAGCTTAATTTCATATAATTTTGTTTGTTTTTCTTTGTTGTTGTGTTCTCTCTCTCAATTATTAATGCTCATTGTTACTTAAATGTTTTGTTGCCGTTAACGTTGCATATTTATTTATTCATAAACGCTTTTCATTACCTAATGCTAACTTAATGAGTAACTTTTATTTATACAGCTAAAATAGTTTTTTTTTTTGTAAATTATGTGTGTGTATTTTTAAAATGTATTTTGCATCTGCCTGGTAGCATATTCCTTGGTAAATATTTGTTTTTGCTTGTATATTAGATTCAGTTTCTCATTTGGTATGCTAAAATTGTTTTCATTATTTTTCGTTCTGCATTTCTGCTTTTTCGGTAATCGGGTTTCATTTTCATTTTCGGTGCATTTTGCCAACTAACTCACTTGGTGAAATTAAAACTAAATAATTTGCTATATAAGCCAGGGTAAATGTGTATCTGTGTACAATTTTACTGCTAATGATTTACTATAATTATCCCATTTACAATATTCAGTAGTGTGCTTACATGATTGCTCCTGCATTCAAATTTATTGTATGCAGTTTTAAATTTTCTTTTATTTATATATTTACTTGTTTTAGTTTTTACAACAATTGAAATTTTACAAATCTTTCGCTCCGCCTTTCACCTTCATCGTTTCAAGTTTCCTTCACGAATTATGATATTTACACAGAAAATTTCTAAAACATTTTGTGAAAACCCATTTGTATACAATTTATAGTTTTAATTCTGTGGAAATAGCATACAAATAAATAATCTTTAAATAAAGTTTGCATTTTTACTTAGTCTGAAACCTATTTTGAAAACTATAAATTATTGCAGTGGTTTGTAGAAAATTTCTACCATTGATATGAACACTTTGAAGAAATTAAAATAAAACTATTTTTTTTTATTTTATACTTTTAGTACTTTTAAACTTAATAAATCAAACATATTTTATGTTTAACGAAGGCAATTTAAATTTTAATTAATGACGAACATTTTGGTAAGTTTTTTAAATGCATAATATTTGTAAGATGAGTGGAATATTGATTTAAAGTTGTACCAAGTACTATTTTTGAATCATTTCCTTTGCCATATTCAACTCATTTTTATAATTAAATTTACATGCTTAAACTTTATGTTATTTATTTAAAATTTAGCAGTTTTTTCTTTCTTAAATTTGTAATTTTTATTACGGCTACTTATTTACGATATCTAATGTTTTGTTACCCGGAAACACCTGTGCTTTTTGTGTAAGATCTCCACGTCCAATTGATATAAGAGTTTGTCTTTTACACAAGAAAATGTTCGTGTTTTTTTTACCTCAAAATTGTGTAAAAAATCAGCCAAAAATTGTGTCAAAGTCTTCACTTTGGACGAAAACAAATACAATAAATTATTTAAATGCAAACTTGGTGCTGCGATGGCCCAAATTAAAATTTCATAAACTAGAGCACAATACAAAAGGAAACCCTTAATGCCACTCGCAATTTGGCCGGAACACTCCAGTGCTCCTGTTTCGGCATGCGCCGCCTTTCACTAGCTAAGACTCAACAGCTCCGCGCGTAGGAGCCACTTGAGCCCATTCCCACTGTTTGGAACTGGTCGAAATCCTTTGTGTCAGCGAGCAGGTGTCGTCATGGCAACAACACATGGCACGGCACTTCTTCAGACTGAAGAGCGACAAGTTGCCTTTACCGTGCCACTGGTGGTTTGGGTAGCATGTGGCATGTGGGCAGAGGCGAGTCAATTGTCAGCTAACAAACGCCACCAAAAGCAACTCAATCGGCAAGCAAACAAACCCACAACCAACAAGCACACACACACACAAAAAAAAAAGAGGGACGAGAGACACACACACTTTCCCATATATGGAACAGAGCACTCCGAGAACAGTAGTCGTGGGTCTGTCATTTCTTTTCCTGTGCTGCTTTTGTGGCCCTTTTTTTTATGGCTTGAGAGGCCGAGCAAGACGCTGAAAAGTTTATATTAAATGAAAAACTTTTTCAATTACATCAACGGAAATATAATGCTGCCAGCTTGCCACTCGAGGCACGCATAGGCCCGACTGCGCGGCCAGCCATGATGATGAAAAACAAGATGAAGGAGTCTCTCCTAACAACGGCAAAAAAAAAAAACACAAAAAAAACACAGAAAAAAAACACAACACAATAACAACTGGCAAAAGCTGAAGTCAGAGCCATGGCCAGAAGCCCTTTGTTTAGCCTAGCGTCTTTGTTTTTCGGCTTTATTAGGTTTGCCTCTGCCACTGCCCCTGCCTCAGCCCTTTTTCTTTATTTTTTGTTTATACCCTTGCATTGAGTTAGGCAACTTTGTCAAAAAGTTTGCTGGCATTAATATTTTTCTTGTGTCAGAGGGGTTAATAACATGCAATGTCATTCGATATACATTTCGATTTGTTAGCCAAATTGGGGATTTTTTTTTTGAGCTGATGAAAGACTGTCCTAATTTTTGATAAACAAAAGAAAAGAAAATATATAAAAAATAAATAGACTGGAAATGTGTTAATCTTAATTAAGCCTTTTCGAAAATTATATATAGAAAATAAAAATTGTAATAATTAGAAAATTATATAAACAAAATAAAAATTGTATTAATTTCTGTAAAATTCAAAATCCAAATAAAATAAATTATAATCAACTGTCGATAAACTTCAAAATTTGAGTATTTTTTTTGCAAGGGCATTCCAAATTCGGTACACATTTTTCGTGTCGAACTAAGTTTTGGGTTGGTTGTGTTTACTTTGGATTGTTTGTTGTTCGGGAACTGCAACAAAGGGATACGGATACGGATACGGATACGCCGACAAACTAAATCTATGTATGTTCGAGTACGTGTGTCATCAGTGGTCCTGTTTACAGGGCCACTGAATCATCTAAGGCAGCATCCTGGCCGTCGGCGCCACCGCGCTGTCAAATATCGCTCGTCTCCTGGCCATCGCCCACATAACCCTCATCCGGACTGTCCGCCAGCGGACCATTCAGCTGCTTCAGCTTGGCTGTATCCGCTGACTCCGTCTCTGCCTCTGCCGCAGCCGCCGTCGACGCCTGTTTTTCACCCTCCGCCATGGCGGCATTGGAGCCACTGGGCGATGCCTCGCTCTCATCCAGCTCGGGTATGGTTGCGTGGCTGCTGCTCTCGTCCAGCGTGGGTGCAGGTGTTGCTGCTGCTGCTGCTGCTGCTGCTGCTGTGGCTGCCATTGTTTGCGTTGGCGACTGACTGATGCCATAGCGCAGTGGCTGCGCATGATAGCCAGGCAGACAGCTGGGCCACTGCTGGAACGCTGGCAGTGCCAGATCGCTGCTCTTGTAGCCCTCGGGAGGCGACGGAAATTGCTGTTGCAGCTGCAGCTGTTTCTGCTGCTGCTGCTGTTGCTGTTGCTGTGGATAACCCTCGGCTGTGAAGCGTACATTCGGCAGCTGATACTTCTCATAGCCAACTGGTGGCGCCCGCTGCACAAACTCCGCCTCGAGGCTATAACGCAACTGCTGATGATGCTGCTGCTGTTGCAGATGATGTTGCTGTTGTTGCTGTTGCTGCTGCTGCTGCTGCAATTGCTGCTGTTGGTGTTGCTTGTGGGCGCGATTGTGCGGCAAGGTGCGATAAAAGTTCTGCTGCTGCTGCTGATGCTGCTGCGGCGCAGCTGCTGCTGCCACCTGCTGCACCAGATGCGCACTGCTGTAGTCGTAAGCGTAGCCATCCTGGCCCAAAAAGCAAACCGGATTCAAATGCACATCCACCTGATGCGGCGATGGTGCACCTGCCGCTGCCGCCGCTGCTGCTGCCGAGGTCAGCACCGACTTCAGATGCATGCCGCGCGGCAGTGTGGTCATCGCAGCCGCAAACCGCGATCCCATGCCCAGCATGCTGTGTGGCGATGCCGCAGTCAGCTGATAGCAGCCCTCATATTGACCACAATCGCTGGCCGTCTCGTAATCCGCAGCGCCGTCAAGCGAGACGGCCGCCTTCAGTTTGTGTTTCACGCTTTCCGCATCGTTGACCAGATCCGGATTTTTTTCGGCGTAATTACGTAGCGATGCTGGAGGGGAACAGTAGGCAGCAGTCAATCCATTGCTGAGCAGCATTGGAGGCGAGCCGGCAGCAGCTGCTGCAGCAGCATTCATCATGTTCACATTTAGCTGCAACTGTTGCTGCTGCTGATGTTGCTGCTGTGGCGAAGGCGTCGCGTGGTACAGCATCAGATTCTGTTTCATCTGCCCACCGAGCAGGAGTCCGCCAGCGCTGCCGACGCCAACGCTGCCGCCCGCCGCTCCATTGCTCGCCTTGCTGGGCGTCAGATTGTCGCCGAGTAGCAATCCGGATCCACCATTGAGGCTGTCATTGCCATCGTTGAGTATCGAGGCGCACTTCATCATGCCGTTGTCCTGACTGCTGCCATTTGTTGAGTCACTGCCACCCGCAATGCTGGTGACTTGGTCGCATTTCTTGCGCTTCGCCGGCTCATTGTTATTGCTGGTCCTCTTGCACTTGACCACAATGGTGCAGAGCAGGACAGCAAAGATAATCCCGCCACCGGCGCTGCTGGCCACAATGTAGTTCATGTAGTCGCGCGGAAAGGACACCTCATTCACCACCGGCGGCTCCTTGATAATCACTCGCAGTGTGTAGTTGCTAAATGTGGTGCCAGCAATGTTTTGGCCCACACACGAGAAGGTTCCATTGTCCTCGGCGCCCACATTATAGATGAATATTTCACTGCGCTTCTCCTCCGCGCCACTCCCACCACTCTCATCAATATAGTAGTACATGTGGAGATTATCCATCAGGCTATCGTTGCTCATCACCTGGCCATTGAAGAGCCAGAGTACCTTCGGTTCGGGTATGGCACGAACCAGGCACGTGATGGACATATTGCGACCCTCGCTGACCTCCGTGTAGCTCGACTGTGGACTGACCTCGGGCAGGCAGGCAAGCTGCTGCCGCTGCAGTCCCTTAATCACCTGACCCTTCAGCCGGGCCGGTTCCATGCACTTGGGCTCCTCGGCCAGCGGCGTATTGTGGCTAACCAGCCAACTGTAGACATCCAGGAGGCGACAGTCACAGTTCCAGCGATTGCTGTGCAAACTGATGCCATGCAAGGACTTTGGCAGGATGTGCGCTCCTTGGATGAAGGCGATGCGATTGCCATCGAGGCGCAGCCACTCCAGATTGTCCATGCCGACGAATGCCTCATTCTCGATGCGCTCCACCTGGCAGTTGGACAGCTCCAAGGTGGTCAGAAATGATAAATGCCTGAAAGCTGAGGTTTTCAGCTCACGTATGGGATTCCCGCTGAGGGTGAGGCGCATCAGTGAGCTGTAATCCTGGAACGTCTCGCTGGGCACATGCTGCAGCGCATTCTCGCTGAGATCGAGCTCCACAAGATTGGTCAGTCCACGAAAGGCCTTCTCGTGAATGCGTATCAGCTGATTGCGTGACAAGTAGATCTTCTGCAGATTGAGCAGATCCATGCGAAGGAATCGCTCGCTCTGCAGCACCTGCAGTCCATTCCCGCTAAAGTTGAGCACCTGTGTGCCCGGATCCATGCCTTCCGGCAGACTGGAGAGCTGCTGGCCGCCGCACTCCACCGTCTGCTTGCCGCCCTTCCATTTGCACACGCACACCTCCGGTGGGCAGGCGAGGATGCACTGCAGCAGCAGCACAACTGGCAACAGCAATTTTAATAGAGCTGGCATTATGTTGCAATGTTTCCTGTTGTATCTCAATGTTGGGTGTCTCTCCCTCTCTTTCTCTTGCTGTCTCTGTCTGTCACTTGATTTTTGTGTTATTTTTAAAGGTTTTTGCGACACTTGGTCACGTTTGCATGTCAAATTAGTAAATGAAGGTGACGTTTTTAGAGCTCCACTTCCGCGTCACGCAAATATCATTAGCGACATCTAGCGGAGACTCCTGTAATATATATAAAGTCTGATCTCGACTACAGCTACAGCTACGGCGTCAGCTACTCCTTCTCGACTTGGCAACGAATCACGTCGTCCTTTTGCCTACTCGAGTGTCAGGCAATAAAAGTGCTGCCACGCCCACTGCTGGGCGGCCATTATTATCCACAGTGCGGGAGCGTGTGCGAGTGCGAATGCGATAGCAAGTGCTCATCATTGTGTCCACGTCGTTGCTGTCATTGCTGATGCCACTCCCTCCGCCTCTACGCCTCTCCGTCCTACGCTTCTGGCGTCGTCGTCGTCGTCGTCGTCGTCGTCCTTTGTATTAATTTCATAAAAATGCCAGTCGCTTGATTTTTGCTTGGCAGCGCTTGTAAGTAGGCAATGCTTTTGTTATTGTCGCCTCCTGGGTCCTTGCGGCTTTTACTCAACTTTACTCAACTTGACTCGACTCGACGCGACTCGATTCTACTTTCATTCTTTTGGCCAGCCCCTTCACCGTTGTTCTTGTCGCTGGCTGAAAAGGTTTTGGTCCTTAATGATATTATAACGCAATTCATTTGTTGTTGTTGCTGTTGTTGTTGTTGCTGTTGTTGTTGTTGCTGTGGCTGCTTCTGCTACTTGCCTCGCTCCCTTGCCACATATTTGGCATTGTGTTTGCGACACGTGTACAGATTTTTGTTGTTCACTGTTGATTTTGGTTTTCGTTGGTATTTTGCTTAACCGCTGCAAAAATATTTAAGAAAAAAGAAAATAATTGATTAGTCACGAATTGAAATTCTTTTAAATATTGCTTTAAAAATTATATTTTGCAGTTTTTGAATTCATTTTAAAATAATTTGCAATTCCACAATTGCTTTAAATTTGTTTATTTTATTTATTTAAGAAAAGAAAATAATTGATAAGTCACGAATTGAAATTCTTTTAAATATTTCTTTAAAAATGTTATATTGCAGCTTAAGCATTAATTTTAAAATAATTTGCAATTCCACAATTGTTTTAAATTTGTTTATTTTATTTATTTAAGAAAAGAAAATAATTGATTAGTCACGAATTGAAATTCTTTTCAATATTGCTTTAAAAATTTTATATTGCAGTTTTGAAATTAATTTTAAAATAATTTGTAATTCCACAATTGCTTTAAATTTGTTTATTTTATTTATTTAAGAAAAGAAAATAATTGATTAGTCACGAATTGAAATTCTTTTTAATATTGCTTTAAAAATTTTATATTGCAGCTTAAAAATTAATTTTAATATAACTTGTAATTCCACAATTGCATTAAATTTGTTTATTTTACTTATCGCAATTTTATGCAAAATATTATTTCATAATTTATTTATTATTCAAAATCGATTATTATCCAGATGTAATATACAAATAATAAATTAAATTTTCAAACGTATATTTTCAATTTAATTTATGCCTCAACCAAATACGTAACGTTTTTTATCTATACAGCAATATATATTTACATATATTTAGTCCGCTTTATTTTCCAAATATCATTGTGAAAGTCAATTGTGAATCGAATAATCGATTTATTTTTAATAACAATTTTATTCATATATTTCAATGCAAATATTTTATTATTAATTTGCTTTCATTTCGCTTATTCTGGGCAATTTCGATGTCAACTTAAAAATAAAATGGAAAACATGAAGAGTCTTATTTTCGTCATGTAAATAAAATCTCAGATGGAAAAAATAATGTAATTTGCTTTATATAATTACACCTTGTGTTTTGCATAATGCTGAAGAGGATAAAAAAAACACACATTTGTATTGACTGGGTTTATATATTGCATTGTGCTCATTACTTGGCCATTTAAATGGTTTGAAATGAGGTATTTGTTGTGTGTGAGCACAGCTGGGGACTTGGCCATTAAATTATGTTGTCGTTTGCAGGACAACACTGGGCTGACATTTATATTTGTCCAAATTAATCAATTGGCATTAAAATACTGCAAGACAAAGGACAAAGGAAATGACAGCCAAGCGGCAAAGTAAGCCAAAATGTAAATAAGCCAAAAGGAAGCACAGACAATCGACGGAAGATGGCAGGCTATAAATCATGCAACATGTTGCAATGTATTTACCCACTTTGGGTAAATAACATATAAATTACACTGAAATTTAGCCAACAGGAATTTGTCGAAAAACAAGTTTCTATAAATAAAGTCAGCAATTGTTTAATTCGATTATGTGGAAACAAAAAAAAAACCGAGACCAGACAAAGATTTCCGCAAGCTGCGCGCTTCATTAGCCTCTTACCAACTAAATGACTAACTGGCTAACTGACAAACTGACTGACAGACTGACTGACTGGCAAACTCGCATTTTACTTTTGTGATGCGAGCCTGCTGGCGCCAATGCAAATGGATACTTTGCTTTGCCATCATTTTGTTGTTTAACAAATTGACTTGATTTACTTTTGCCATGGCAGCCACTGTTGCTCCGTGTTGTTCCCCTGAATGGCACCTGAATTTTTGGGCGTTATTAATAACCCGACATTAATCTTGGCCATCTTTTGTCTATGGCGCAGCTGGCATGGTCTTTTAGCCAAATGCTTAGCGCTCAGCTTGATTTTGTGGCCTGAGATTCTCATTCAGCTAAACAGGTAAACGTGGTTTGGTTTATTTATTGTTGCCATCGTTGTGAAATATCTTGAACTGTATAATTAATGAGGTATTATTATTGTAACTCAGAGTTTTGGCCCGCTCGCACCGCCACAGTAATTACAAGAAACCACTTAGAAACAATTGTAAACGGAGAAGTTTTGTACAATCAAAACAGCTTGTTATTTAACTGGTGAAAAGAGAACATTAAATGCTTTACATTTTGATTAAATATTTAAACAAATTTACTGCCATAGACTATGAGATATTACTACACATTTAGCATACGAATCTCGAATGTTGGTAAAAGGATGTGGTTGGAATTTTTCAAATAAATGCAATTAAAAATATTTACGGCAGAAACAATTTGCCAAGAAAATTAGTGCTTTGATTGAAAAGCATTTCAATTAAATAAGAGACTGCAGCAAATTAGTCAATTGACAACCAATATTTGATTCGTAATTACAGTGCACAAACGGACTCAAAATGGGTGCTTTAAATTTTGCAGAAATTCGTAAAGCACTTTACCAAAAAAAAAAAAAATAATAATGAAAAATCTACATATTTTCCTAAATAGATCAAAATATTGCTGGCCATTTTTGGTGAAGGCAAATTGGATACGCAAAACGTAAAAGGACATTTTTGAATTGCGCAAAGAAATTCTTATTTAATTTGAAGCTGATACAAAATACAAGACATTTCTCATTTGGTTGCCATGACAGAAGTTTACAAACATTTTTGACATTTTCATTTGTCAGTTATGAAGCAGACACATGCACACAAAAATACATACACATATATATATATATATATATATATATATATGAGTGTGAACGTGTGTCCTTGTATGCTCATGTGTGTGTTTTATCCTTATCACAAAATGATTTGACAGTCAAGAGCAACCGGCAATTGAACTTGCCTCCATCTGTTTCCGTTTGTATGTGTGTGTGTATCTATGTATGTATCCTAGAGATGTCTTCTATGTTGTGTTATTTAATAGCAACTGAATGAGACGGATGTCGAGTAAAGCCATCGGCAAATCGTAGAGATTTGTACCTTTCACTCAGCTAAGCAAAATGTCACACGACGAGGCAAGTGAAACTTTTCACTCTAATAAATAAATACAAATTTATTTTATTTTATTTTATTTTGTTTCTCTGTGTTTTTGCACGCCACATTTGCACGTCTGCCACACGGCTGTCATTGAAAATAATTGCAATTTTATTTGTGCTCGACAAATCAATAGTCATTCGCACCAAATTGACATTTCACTCAAAAAGGCATAAGAATTTATATTTTTTTTTACATTTTCTTTTTTTATTTTGAGATAATAGTCTTTTTATAATGCATATTAAATGTGTGGCAAAAGGTTTGATGGCGACACGTGCCACGACGGCTTGAATCTAGAGGAGGCAAGGACGGAACCCTTCAACGACTTTAATTTCAGCACTTCAGTTTGCGCTCATTTCTCATTTCGGTGAAAGAGTACTTAAATTCTGGTGGCTTTTTATAGATTTTCGAGTCGCACAGCCCCAGCCAAAGTACCTGCTAATACTCTTAAACTTAATTAAAAACTTATCAACAGCTGCCTCAAACAATATGGCTGGGCTTCCACAGCCGTTGCGAAAGGCAACCAAACTAAACCAAAGCAATCCAAAGACAACCAACGGCGACAACTGGAGAGGACCACAGCTGGGAAACGGTAGAGGCTTATTGGCTCCAAAGAAATCACCAGAGAAAACTACTACCAGTTTTTAATACAACTTAAAAGCCAACAAAGCTGCGGCTAAGACCGAATTTTACTTTAAGTTATATGTAAATTGTACACAAAATGAGATAAAATTGACAAGCAAAAAATACATTTCCAAGATTAGACTTTCCATAGACTTGAAGTTATGAATTAGACATATAGAGACCGTAGATAATTTATTAAATATATTTATATTAAATCAAATGATTATTAGACATATAGAGACCGTAGTTTTATTATTATATGTATATTTATTTATATTAAATCAACTGATTATTCGTATGTCGAAAATGCATTCACAAGATCAGATAGTCCATAGACTCAAAGTTATGTATTAGACATATAGAGACCGTGGTTAATTTATTATATATATTTATTTATATTAAATAAACAGATTATTCTCATGTCGAATTGAGAATTTTGTTATTTGCTTTTGACCTTAACCGAAATTAAAAAAAAGTTTTACTTAAGTACAAAGCAAAGGCGTAAAATGAATTTAGAATTGCGCAATTAAAGTAATTCGGTTGTGTCATGTGGCAACTTCAAAGTGTCGTTGCAAGCATGTCATAACACGTGAAAATTTAAATGTACATGACAACTTAAACAGCGTTCTGGCGCCGGAATTCATAAGGCGCCGCCCAAATGACCTCCACTCCGCTCCTCAGTGCAGCCGCAACCAGGTAAACGTATTCTGGCAGGAGCTGAGAGCACTTAATTTGGCATGTTGCCTGCTGTTCTTTTGGCCCTGGCCAAGGTAGCGTGACAACAAAACAGCAAACTACAAACGCACAAATAACCGCAGGTGCAGCCACAGTGGCGGCAGGACAACTAGCAGGACAACCACAACGAGTGCCACTTTGTAGCGTGCATAAATTTTTTACTACCTTAAAAAAAAAAAGCACAGCAATGCCCCATAAAACTTCTACTCATAGTACCTGCCACGAAATGTGAGCATGGCAACCGTCGACTACTGCTGACAGCAACAACAAAAAAAAAAACACTGAAAAAATAACGCGGCGGTGGCAAATAAAATTACGCATGCAATGGCAAAATAATAAAATATGCATAAAAAATAAGTTGCTGCAGAATCCGGCTCAAATGCAAAAACAAGTAACAAAAATTAACAGCGCATTTCAACAAACTGCGCAATACTCTGCACACAATTTTCTAGAGTTAAAAAACAAATTGTAAACAGCATTATAAATCCAATTATTTGCAAAGGGAAAATTTGTTGTGGGAAATAAACGAAATTGTCTTAATCCAGTTAACCTGGATGCTAATTTACTCAGATCAAAATTAAGTTTTTCATCAAGGTTTCTTTTACACTCAGCATTTAAGTATTGACTTTATGATTACACAATCATAACTTAGTCAAAGATAAACCATTTAATATGCACCTTTTAATGCATAAAAGTACAGGGTATTAACACAAAACGGCGACGCAAATAAAATGCCACGTTTCGCGTTCGTTTTATGTTAATTTCTGCACACTGCACACAAATATGAATTTGAATATGAATTTGAATGCTTTACGCAACAAACAAACATTTCTACAAAGTGCAAATACGGCGCGAGTTTCACTTAAAAAGATGTTTACAACGCTCAAAAGCAGCAGCTGTTTAGAAGCTTTAACAGACTAAAAGAAATCAGCTAATTTTCATTTTATGCTGTGCGAAAGTAAAAAAAAAAAAAAACACTGATGAAAGAATGAAAATCCAAGCAGAGTGCAGCTCCAAAGTATAAATATATATACATATATATATATATATATTTTTTCCCTGGGAGTGTCAGGCAGGCAGACGAGCCGTCAGGCAGTCGGGAAGAGCCTCTAAAATTTTAATAGCTCACACATTATAAACGCAAATAAACGGCAAACGCCTCGACGAGGCAGCTGCCATTTTGTTTGCCACTCTCTCGAAGGCACTTTGGACTTCCTTTCAGTGCGCATTTGATGTGTGTATAAGTCTGTGTGTGTGTATTTTTTTTTATTTTATTTGGCTGGCAGCTTAAGCTGTTAGTGAAGGTACTACTTCAAGTAAGAGAAAGAAAAAAGTTCACCTCCAAGTTTGTGTCCAATGTTGTGTCCCTGTTGCTGCCACTGTTGCTGCCACTGCTGCTGCTGCTGCTGTGTGCACCTTAAAGGCACTAAAGTTGCACAAAATTAAGCATACTTTTAGGCACTCACCGCCATAATGATTATCATTATACTGCAAGTACCCAGCACCATGATCTTGAGTATATGTTGCTCTAATGTTGTTAGACATTCGTTTTGCACCTGCTACCAAAATTCTGTGCCGCAACTTTATCTATAGACCCAAGTAAAATTTTGTCATAATCACGACACTGTTGGAAAAAAACAAACTTTTTAATTGCTTTATAAGTTTGCCGACGTTTTAAATAGGGGTCATTCACATTTTGGCTGTGAGAGGCCAAGTTTGTTTTGGATAAACAAGTTGATTTTAAACGTTTTGCTGACTGCAAATAATAATAAAATGCTAAGTGTTATGTGAAATACAGATTATATTCAAAGTTTGACTACGGAAACTCGCTAAAGCTGAAGATAAACAGCTTCTGCATTATCATGAAAATGCATGGCAATAATCTGCAATGGTTTCCAATTTTATTACAGCCATCTAATGTTTAATTATCCGCTGTCTGACGATGTCTGATGGGGTTTTTTTTCTTTGCCGCATAAACATAACGCAGTTTATATTTTATTTATTTTCTGTTGCTTTCCCTTTGCCTTTGCCCCTTTTTCGAGTTTGGCCCAAAACCAATCATAAAACCCTCTGCCAAACGTTTTTATTATATTATGACATATAAACGCACACACACACATACACACACACACTCGCGCACATAGATACTCATATGCGGCTGTGTAATTTGCCATAAAAAAAGTGGAGCAGAGGCCCGTAAGTATTTGCGCAATTTCAGAGAAATTGTCAATTTGCCCCCCAAGCTCGTAAGTCTAAGCCAAACGACATTGGCCGTAGATAAGGACAGCGTTTGGTGGCAAGGGGCGGTTGTGGTGGCGGTGTCACCAGGACTGGGGCATGCAAATACGCGTTGATATTTTTATGGATGTGTGTTTGAGTTGCAAAATCGACTGTTAACATTTAACGCTGCAAATTTAACCACATTTATGTATTTTGGGGGTCCAGGGCTTTATTTGATTTGCATTTAATTTTGGCAAGCAGACGGCACCGTTAAAAATTGGCATAACAATTACGTCGGAAACGGACAACGAGCATATGTCTATGGCAGAGACTGAGACGGATCCGGACGCATTCTCCATATGCAATCTAAAGGGCTGACAATGAAACTTCAATGGCACATAATTGCTGTGCACACACACAGTGGCGATGAGGACACCGGGGTTAAGGGGCGTGTGGCGGGGCAATGGTGAATTGTGTATGCTGCGAATGCTGTGAATGTTGAATGAATGAATGGAATGGGGTGGAGTGGGGTGGGCTATTGTGCACTAGTGTAACATATCCTTGCAACTAACGCTTCCGTTTCCGTGCCGTCAAGGCGGCGACTCTTCGACTCTCTGGCTTACTGCTTATTGTCGTTGTTGTTGTTGTTGTTGTTGTTGCTGTTGTTGTTAGAGGCCACTTCGGATCGCCTTTGTTGTCGCTTGTTGTGTGAATGAGTGCAATTAGCAGTGGCAGTTGCACTCGTTTTGTTTGTTGCACATGGCTCCGTTCGACGCTGATCTGCCGCAAGGGCGGTATTAAATATTAATTGCTTTGTGTCTGTGAACTTATCCCCAGTGTTGCAATTGTGATTGTGTACTGTCCGGTCTAACGGTTTCTTTATGAAAATATTCCAAGCTTTAAGTGTCATACAAATCATTTTTATGGCAACGCACTTTAAAGTTTAATGTTGGGTTTGTTGTTTCTTTCTTTTTGATTATTGCATTTAATTTTAATTATATTTTCTATTCACATTTTTTGTATTTTTAATCTGCACGGAAATCAAATCGGTTTTTTTTATTTGGTCCATTTCCGTTCCCACAAAATTCTAAGCGTAAATCCTTTTAATATATTATATTTTTGTTGATGTCTTTGTCACAATTTGCACAATTATTTTATACCCTGCTTAGATTATTTTTACTAAGTGCAACTAACTTATTAAAAATACTACTAATTATATAATTAATATATATATATATATATTATTTTTTTAAGTTTTGTATTTATATAATGATTATCAATCACGTTTCTATATTTAAATATGCATTTTGTTGCGATTTGTGTGCATAGAAAAATCTTTAATTGATTTATCATATGTTGCCCCAAAATGAATACTTTTGAAGTGCCGTAACAGCACAACTATTTTCTATTTTGTGTTTCCCAAATTAAGTCAGAGTATTGAACAGAAAAGATGAAAAACCATTGGTAAAAATTCTGAATAGTCATTTGTGTCGAGTCCTTGGAGGAATTATTGCATTGTGCTGCTGCCTACGCTTTTTACCTAGTCATGATAAATACGAAATTTTGTGCCTGCTTTGCCGCTTTTTGCTCACCTTTTGAAGCCAGCTTGGTTTTGGCCTTGGGCAGTCTGTTAACTAAATAAATTGAACCGTTCGACCGTGTCTGGGATGGATTGATGGATTGTTCAACTAATTAATTGGCATAGAAATTATGAAATTCTCAACTGTGTCTTCGAGAGGTCGGCAAGCGTTCAAAGCATTTAAAGTGCTTTTAAAACGGATTTGCCTTGAAAGCAATTAACTTCTTCTCTGCATCTTCGTTGAGTTATATCAGTTCCACATCTACTCAACTTCATTTCTATGCAACATTCTCTATTTTGTATTATTTTTTGTGCATGATGAGTGTGCACTCAATTATTTTGCCATTGTTAAATACTGCCATCTCTGTTTTGTCATGCCTTCTAATGGATTCACACTGCTGTTCTGCAATTAAAGGCCATTTGGCCTCGTTGCCAACTATAATTACCAATTCCTTGCCGATTTTGCTTTAAATCGATTTTCAAGTGCTGCGCTGCGCTTTGTTTAATCTTTTTATCCTTTATTTTTGTATTGAACAAGATCCATTTTATTTTGTTTTTTAGTTGAATCAATTTTAGCCCACAAAAGCCTTTAACAATTTTCTACTGAAGAATACAAGTCAAATGCTTTAGCCTACTAAAACATTTATTGAAAATGTGAAACTTTTAAATGTTACTTTCAGAAATTAGCATTAGTTTTATTATCTCTTTTTAAAATTTGCAAATTGTCGTTAACATTGAAGTTTTTTAAAAATTATAATATCTTAATGATATATTGCTCATTTCATTACGTAAATACTGTCGTGTCAACAAGTTTTTTGACAGTTTGTAAGCTGTACAAATCTCTATTTTTAAATTAAATGTTACACCTATTTAATTAGTTTTGCTTTACGTTACTAAGATTTTATTTAATAGGTTTTCTGGAACCATTAAAAAAAAATGTTTCACCTATTTAATTAGTTTTGTTTTACGTTAGTTGAAACACTATTTATATCCACTAGGTAATTCAGTTGCATTTGAAAAACAAATTTACAATGAAGCAGTTCGGTCTATTTTTCATCCTACTAATGTCAATAATCGCAATATCACATTGCGAAGAATTAAGGGGAGGTAAGAAAAGTTGCCAACCTCGCCCAAACTGTCGTATTTTGGGTGTGTGTTGCCGGAGTGGGACATAAAAACAACTGAATAAAATAATAAAAAAAATGTAAAACCCGATAAATAAAATGGATTTTTAAAAACAACGCATCTGCAGTTAAATGATTTCATTAATTTTAATGGTTTTATTTTGACTCAATTAAACATGAAATATTATCTTACAATTAATTCTACAATTAATTTATATCTTGATGGCAATAGGGATTTAATTACATTGTGTAGCTAAAATTGTTCTACGATCTTTCTTATTTCTTGCACTAATTAATCTTCAAATAAAATTAAGGTTTTCGAAAAATTATAATATTTTAAAAATATGTAATACATTTACTAAATAACTGTTATGTCAACAAGTTTGGTGACTGTTTGTGAGCTGTACAAACCACTATTTTTAATTTAAATGTTACACATATTTAATTAGTTTTGCTTTACGTTACTAAGATTTTATTTAATAGGTTTTCTGGAACCATTAAAAAATGTTTCACCTATTTAATTAGTTTTACCTTACGTTAGTTGAAACACTATTAATATCCACTAGGTAATTCAGTTGCATTTGAAAAACAAATTTACAATGAAGCAGTTCGGTCTATTTTTCATCCTACTAACGTCAATAATCGCAATATGACATTGCGAAGAATTAAGGGGACGTAAGAACAGTTGCCAACCTCGCCCAAACTGTCGTATTTTGGGTGTGTGTTGCCGGAGTGGAACATAAAAACAACTGAATAAAATAAAAAAAAAATGTAAAACCCGATAAATAAAATGGATTTTTAAAAACAACGCATCTGCAGTTAAATGATTTCATTAATCTTAATGGTTTTATTTTGACTCAATTAAACATGAAATATTATCTTACAATTAATTCTACAATTAATTTATATCTTGATGGCAATAGGGATTTAATTACATTGTGTAGCTAAAATTGTTCTACGATCTTTCTTATTTCTTGCACTAATTAATCTTCAAATAAAAATAAGGTTTTCTAAAAATTATAATATTTTAAAAATATGTAATACATTTACTAAATAACTGTTATGTCAAAAAGTTTGGTGACTGCTTGTGAGCTGTACAAACCACTATTTTAAACTTAAATTTTACACCTATTTAATTAGTTTTGCTTCCGGTTACTTATATTTTATATAATAGTATTTCAGGCACCATTTGGTAATTCAGTGCATTTGTAAAATAAATCTACAATGAAGCAGTACGGCTTATTTTTTATCCTACTATTATCATTAATCGCAACATCACATTGCATTGACTCAAGGAAACCAAGGAGAAAATGCCGAACACGTCCTTATTGTCAAATAATAGGTGTGTGCTGCAAGACGTGGAATTAATAACAACTGAATATAATAAAAAGATATTAATATTCGATAAATAAAATGTATTTAAAAACCACGCATCTGCAGTTAAATGATTTTATTAATTTTAATGGTTTTATTTTTACACAATTAAACATCAAAAATTATGTCAAAATTAATTATTCAATTAATTTATATTCATGGCAATAAGGGTTTAATTACATTGTGTAGCTAAAATGTTTCTACAATCTTTCTTATTTCTTTATTATAATTTATCTTCAAATATAATAAAGGTTTTTTAAAGGTATTTTTTGTTTAAAAAATATAATATTTTCAAAAATTGTATTATATTTGGTATATAGAATTTCAAGATAAAAGCATATTTCTCATTTATTTACGGAAAAACTGTTTGTTGACAGTTTGTATGCTGAACAAACCTCTATTATAAATGTAAATTTTACACCTATTTAATTAGTTTTGCTTCACGTTACTTATATTTTATATAATAAGTTTTCAGGCACTATTGAAACACTATTTAAATCCAATAGGTAATTCAGTGCATTTGTAAAATAAATCTACAATGAAACAGTTCGGCCTATTTTTCATCCTTATAATATCATTAATCGCAACATCACATTGCGTTGTTTTAAGGACACAGAAGAATAAATGCGAACCGCGCCTTTATTGTGAAATATTGGGTGTGTGCTGCCCGAAGGGGAAATAATAACAACTGAATATAATAAAAAAAAATGTAAAAACCGATAAATAAAATTTATTTAAAAACAACGCATCTGCAGTTAAATGATTTCATTAATTTAATGGTTTTATTTTGACTCAATTAAATATAAAAAAATATCTTGAAATTATTCATTATTTATTTTAATTAAATTGTGTATCTAAAATTCTTTTACGTTCTTTCTTATTTCTTTATAATAATTAAGCTTCAAATAGAATTAAATTTTTTAAAAAATATAATATTTTCAAAAATTGTATTACATTTGGTACTTAGAATTTCAAGAGCATGTTGCTCAATTATTTACGAAAAACTCTTATGTCAACAAGTTTGCTGACAGTTTGTATTCTGAACAAACCTCTATTATAAACGTAAATTTTACACCTATTTAATTAGTTTTGCTTCACGTTACTTATATTTAATATAATAGGTTTTCAGGCACTATTGAAACACTATTTAAATCCAATAGGTAATTCAGTGCATTTGAAAAATAAATCTACAATGAAGCAGTTCAATATACTTTTCATCCTACTTATATCATTTGTCGCAATATCATATTGCAATGATTTTTATATACCTCCGAAAAGGTGCATACCATGCCCTAATTGTCTATGTAAAAATCGGTAAATAAAATGCGTTTAAAATAAATCATCTGCAGTTACGCGATTTAATTATTTTAATAGTTTTATTTTAGCTCAATTAAACATGAAAAATTATATAGAAATTAAATCTACAATTAATTTTTACTTTGATTGCAATAAGCGTAAAATTGTTCTAGGATCTTTCTTATTTCTTTACAATTATTAAGAGTCAAATAGAATTAAGGTCTTGTAAAAATTATATTAATTTAATTTGAATCACAATAGTTTTTGACTTGATTTGGAATTCAGTCTAAACATAACTTCTTTACATTTCACAGAGGCTATATCCGCCATCTTGCCATAACCTAAGAGACTCAAAAACTGTTTTAGCAATCAGCTTTAACACGTAAGCAAATGTCAGAACCGCTTCTGGCTAGAACCAAGCTCCGAATGGAGATACCAAAATACACATACGTTAACGAATGTATCTAAGCATTTGGCCAACACATACAGATATACATACGTACGTAGCTGGTTATGCGTCTTGATATGTGGCCAAGTTGCAATTAGAGCGGAGACCGCAGAATGAAACTTCTGGTGGCATGTAAACAAGCAACGATGGCATCAAGGCAACGTTGCCAAATAAAAACTAAAAAAAAATTAGAAACGCTTTAAATTTGAGTGAAAACAGAAAAACAGCAATTTAGGTGCTTTTTACCGCGGAATTACAGGCGAAACTTATGCGAAGGCGCATTAAATCCAATCAAATCGAATAAAATGAATCGTTTGCGATTTATCCCCTCAAAATTTGCAATTTGTGCAATTCGCATTTAGCTGTCATTTGCAATTCAGGCATGCCCCCGAGTTGGCTTCGTGGCCAACTAGTTCAACGCATGAAGGGAATTACCACCAACCCTGAAAGAGCCGTCCAATGTTTTTATGCATTTTGAAGCTTATTAGTCTCAGTGTGCTGCAGCCGAGTGAGATTTCAGGTCCGCCGACATGCGACATGCAATCGCCTGGGGCCAGATCAAACGGTTAACTTTTTTTTTAAAACGCGCTGCTGAATTCATTTTTTTTTTTTACGTTTTTACTGTTGCGTCAATGGGTTCTCCTGAGGGACGCTTAGGCTTGTCCCTCAATTTCTTTCCTTTTGCATTCATTCATTTGAAATTATATCACATTCAGAACTTAGTATTTTGAGATCAAAGCTTTTTGCTTAGGTCTTTGGGGTGAAATTGTTATGGCAACAAGAATGTTGCAGTGGAAAAAAACCTTGTTTTCTTAACGGTTTAGCACACTTTGTAACCAGTACAAGTCTCGTTGTTATATAAAAGTAAATGTCACACACATTAAACTATGTAATTGCACTATTATATATAGTTCGATTTTATATTATAGATTTTCAAGCACTATTTAAGCAAATTCCAAGAAGTTAATTCAATAGTTATTTATAACAAAGCCAAAATGAAGCAGTGCAGTCTATTTTTTATCCTATTGATATTAATGATCGCATTATCAGACAGTCATAATTCATACAAAGGTTGCCTAACAAAGCCTACTTGTATTTTTTTGGGTGTGTGTTGCAAGAAACCGATATTGAGCTGAATGTAATTGTTGAATACAAATATAGACGAATGAATTACAATATATCTGTTAATGAATTGTAATGTACAAACTGTTAAAATAAATATAATGCTGTAAGAAATAAATGTGGTAAATAGTTTTTGGATCTAAACACGCTCGCTTTGCATAGATTTAAGTATGATAAATTCTGAGATCAAAGTATTTTGCTAAGGTCTTTGGCAAGAATTTGTCATGTCAACAAAATTGTTGCCAATTTTTTAGAAGTGGAATAAAATACAGTAAATGTCACACCTATTAAATTAGTTATGCCTAATATTAAAGTATGTAATTGTTATTTAAATTTTATTTTATAGATTTTCAAGTTCTATTTAAGCCAAATTGAAGAGGGTAATGCAATAGTCATTTATAACAAAGCCAAAATGAAGCAGTGCAGTATATTTTTGATCCTATCGATATTAATGATCTCATTACCAGATTGTAAGTCTGTATATGAAGGTGATCGCCATAATGGATGCCTACCACCGCCCAATTGTTATAGTTTGGCTGTGTGCTGCACAGAGCCAGGGCCAATTTATAGCTGAGTGTAATTGTTGAATGCAAAATATAGACGAATAAATTTCATTTAATCTGTTATTTAATTGTGATGTACAAACTGATAAAACAAATAAAATGCAGTAAGAAATAAATGTGCTTAATAGTTTCTGGATCTAAAAAAGTTCGCTTTGCATTGATTTAAATAATGAGTTTCGGGCGAAACAGTTTTACTTTGAGATCGAAGTATTTTGCGAGAATTAGTCATGTCAAAAAGATTGCTGCAAATTTTTTAGAAGTTAAATAAACCTCGTAAATGTCACACCTATTAAATTAGTTTTGCCTTAAGTTAAAATTATATAATTGTTATTTAAATTTTAGATTTTCAAGATCTATTTAAGGTAAGTTCAAGAAGTTAATTTAATAGTTATTAATAACAAAGCTAAAATGAAGCAGTGCAGTATATTTTTTATCCTATTGATATTAATGATTGCATTACCAGATTGCAGGTCTATAAACGATGGTGATGGCATTGGAGGATGCCTACCACCCCCCAATTGTTATCATTTGGCCGTATGCTGCCTACCGCCAACGTGGCCATATCCATTTTAAATATGGACGAGTGAATTGCATTGAATCTGTTAATAAGTTGGCGGATTGTAATATACAAGCTGATAAAACGAATAAAATGTTGGACAAAATAAATGTGTTGCACAGTTTTGGGATCTAAACACACTCACTTTGCATAGAACCAGAAACCAGCACACATTTGAATAATGAGTGTTGGGCGAAGCAGTTTTATAGCTGCTTTTGTTGCAGCTGTGGCTGCCTCACTGTGTCCCTTGGCAAGCAGAATACTGCTGTGTGCTGCCTGCTGCCACACACCCGAACACCTCTGTCGCTGGCAATGTGTTGCTTGTGTTTTTGGACACTGACATTTTGGGATTTTGTGTGCAAATTTGAGTTTTAGTTTATGCATGCAGTTGGCTAACAACAAAAGCAAAATAATAGAAGTGAACGCAGATGCTGCTGTCGGAGTCAGCTAAGCTTGTGTTTTGTGCTAGAAGCCAAAGGCAAAAGTTTGCGACCCATGCTAATTATGCCTTCCGGACCTCAAGTCTAAACGAGACTCTATCTGTTAGTTGAGTTACAGATATAGGGGGGGGGAAGGGGAAGAGTTTATCTTTGGCTCCACTGGCTGGCAACTAATTTTTGGCAGCTGTCAGCAGTGTGTACGTAAATCCCTCAAAGTCAACAGCACTCCACCCAAGTGGCACATCAATTCGCGTGCTTGTCAACCGCATCACAAACACCACGCCCCCCACCCCCCATTCCCATCATCATCCCCATCTCTATGGACATCCCCAACCAGATTGAAAGATTTAAGCATACATCGCGCGGAGAAGTCATATTGCACTCAGTCAGTTGTGTCACCGCATGCAACGTCGCTTATCGCTCAGCTCTGTAATGATTGCCACAGCCACATCAATCCCATTTACAGTCTACCCCCTGCCACCAAATACACCCCCCCGTGTCATGTCTCTTATGCATTTTTCATAACGCAATTCGTGTTATTCACGCGCTTGGGGCAACACAACATTAATATCACACCCTACACACAAAACACACCATGACTGCCTTGCACAGTGGACAGAATGTCATGAAAACTATTTATATTCATTTGATTTATAATCGAAAATATTATGAAAAGTTAATAAATTACTTTTAAAAACTCTGCAAATTGGATTAGATTTAATTTTAAACGAAATGTTGAAATTTGTAAAAGTTTTAATAGTTTTGGGTATTTTTAAAATAACAAAAAAAAAAACTGCTTACCCACTGTGCGACATCATAAAAATTGTCTCATTAATCATCACGCTACATGCTTTTTGTGTTATGTTATTTTCGTATTTGAATGTTTGCGCTGGAAACACGAACTTAGGGTGAAAAACTTTAAATCCAGCAGACAATTAAAATGGATGCGCACATCAATGCAAAAGCCGTTTCATCCGCACCAGAAACAGCAGCAGTGGCAGCCACAGCGGCAACAGCTCCCCTCCTTTCTAGAACAAGTGCAGCGCCCATAAATCAAAGAGTGAGCCGAATCCCACAACGGGAGACAGCGATTAGGCAAAGCCTCACGCGCCGATCCAAAGGGAAAAAATAAATGCAGAAAGGGCTAATTTTAATCAGAGACAGATTGCTGGAAACCGTGATATGTTTAATCGTCTGCGCCATATTTAAAACAGCAGCAAATTAATTTGCTTTTTTTTTCTTCACGCCTTTCTCTGGAAATACGCATTAATAAACAATTAAGAGATTTTAATTGCAGTTACAGCAGAATATTATTTTTATAAGCAGCTCAAAGTGCATTTTACTGCGAAGAAAGCAGACATTTGCCGGCTGAGGTTCTAAGCCCTCTTAAAGGAGGCAGCCAAGGAATTTCATTATTGATCGCATTCCGTTAAGACATTTTTTGGAGAAATTTGTCTTTTGAGCGTTGCCTTAAATCGCTTTTGGTGATGGTCACAATTTTTGTATTCGTATTTATGAGTCGAAGCTCGTTCGCACTTTAACTGAATAGCATAAGCCGCTTATATCTATACTGATAGCGGTATGGGAGGGACGACAAGCGGGGTGTGTGGGCGGCTAAAGCCGATTGGAAATTCCTAGAATCATACTACGAGTAGGCATACAAATTAGGTTTCAATTCGTAAGGAGATGCGTGTAAAAATATTACGTTGCGCAAAAAAAAGCTTATAGTTTTGATGCCTAGTTCTTTGAGAATAAATTTGATTAAAATTAACAAACACACATAAAACATTGATGTATGAAAACATGAACATTATTGGGATTAAAAATAATTATATTTTTTAAAACAACTGTAAAAAATAATAATATATATTATATATATGTAAATAGCTGGTTCATAAAACATATATTTTCAGAACAATAAGTATCCAATGTGCGTATAATATTTGATTTGAAATATTATCCATACTGATTTGGCCTCAATTTAGGCTTTTATTTTTTAAGCAATATACAACATAATTTTAATTATAAATTATTTGCAATAATCTCACCTTTATAATGCAAGCGTTTTCAAATTGAGTAGAGCTGAAAATAAAAGGAAGAATATTAAATTAGTTATTAAATTTATGTTCAAATTAGTTAAAAAAAAAAGAAGAAAAGAATTACTTCAATAACAATAGATTATAAATTAGTTATTAAATTTATGTTTAAATTAGGTTTAAAAAAAGAAAAGCATTATAAATTTGTTATTAAATTTATGTTTAAATTAGTTAAAAAAAAGGAAACCATTATTTAATTTCATAACAATAGATTATACATTTTTTATTAAATTAATGTTTAAATTAGTTTAAAAAAAAGAAGAAAAGCATTATTTCAATAACAATAGATCATGTGAGTGGCCAAAAAAAAAAGGAAAGTTGTTAAGAGAACAGAGCATTAAGATGGCTTTCAATGTATTTGCTGATGTGCATGACGAATGACACAAAACTCAACATAAGAAATTGTAAAAGCAACTAGAAGAAAATCGCAAAGAGTGGTTGAGCTGTGGGTGGGAGGGTGAGTGATGGGTGGGGGAATGACAGGAGGCAGACATTGAACACGAAAAAGGAAACTGGAGCGAAGACATTAGCCTGAAATGACAGCAACAAGATGCAAGACAGATACTCGGCTTATGGGTAGCTCTATTTTCCAACTGTATCATTTGGTTAGATGGTTGGAAGGGAGAGAGGGGGGGAGGAGGTGTGGGGAAGAGCAAAGAAATAAAACGGGATAAACAAGTAAACAACAAATGACTTGACTTTCTGCCACAGGCAGAAAATTGAAATATGTGTGTGACGAAGAGGTGTATACGATGAGTGTGTGTGATTATGTGTGTGTGTGTGTGTGTAAGCTGTATGTGCTCAATCTGAAGTTATAGCTGGCATTGTCGGTTCTTTTTTCTATATACACACATATATTGAAAAACGCTTTTCTCTCCCAAGGACAGCTGGCCCACATTCACATTCACATTCGCATTCATATCTCACTCATCTGTCACTCAGTCAGTCAATCACTCAGTCAGTCAGTCAGTCAGTCAGTTCAGTCATTCTCTCAGTCAGTCATTCGACATCTGGCATTTTCGCGAGCTACTCATTTATGCAATATGCAGAGAAGATGGCTTAAATGGAGACTTTCATCATGGCCCCTGGCAGCTGGCAGAGCTTTTATTTTCCATTTCCAACTACTATTAGAGTGAGAGTCTTGGCCAAATGCTTTTCGTGCCAATGCCTTAGTTAAAATATTTATATAAGCGCGCCATTTTATGGGAAATAGTTTGCAATTGCTGAGCGTATTTTGCTTTTATCATTATTGAAATAGGCCAAGCACACCAGTATGCTAAGCATTTACCCCCGATCCCCCTTTGCTTACTCCTCCTCTTTGGTATTTGTTTTCCTCCAGCTGCACTTTGGCAATAAAATGGCAATACCAAAATGGCTGTGCCAAGGAGTTGGTATTATTATTGTTCCTTTCGTCCTGGCTGTGAACAAGGCATTTATTAGTTTGCTTGTGTGTTGGTAATGAAACTGTTATTGGCCTATAAAGTAGGCAAATGAATAAACAGCTCATAAACTATATTTATGTGTAGATGTAAAATATTCTCTTAAATTTGCTCAGGCAATGTTTAAAAAAGATTATCTCATTTTCCATTGACTTGAATGCATTCTTGGCTTGATAAAAAGCTCAGGTTTGTGTGAAACGGAAATTCAACTTGTAATTTATTCCAGTGTACATATGTGTATGTGTGTGTGTGTATACCTTATTTATATAATTTATAATTTTAATCCAATCTTTCGGTCCACTTATTTATTTGGTTCACTGAATCTGGAATGCGAAAGTGTTCAGGGCTATAAGTCAGGACAAATGTGGTCATAAGAAGGCATTACGAGGCACAACCGAAAAACTCAATTGCGCATGCAACGGCTCAAAAGGCTTAAGTGCGTATAACATTCAATTTGCGTTAATGGCATTAAATAAAGTCACACGTACACACACTTACACACACACACACACACAGACACTGTGATAAGGGCCTGCTGAACATTATGTTACTCGCTTTCACCTTTGCAAACATTTTCATTGGCCGGCCACTTAAAAAAAGGTTCCGACTGCTGCCAGACTTAAGCCACTCGACAGGGCTCCAAAAAATGCCAAAACAAAAAATATACATGTATAAAAAAATAAACAGAGAGAAAACCTACCTGAAATGGCTGTTTTTGCGATATTCTTAAATCGCATTAAAAATCATTGGCACATGTTGCAAGTATGGGGGAGAGCAGAGAAGTGGTGGGGGTTTTTTTTGCAGCAGCAGGAAGCAAAAGAAACTACAACGTGGCCGTAATATAAACAACAACAGTTTCATTTTCACCTTAAATCGGGTAAAAACTTGCCAAAACAACACAAAAATTCACCGGTTGCAAAGCCGTGTACGCCCTCCCATGAGGCGTGGCAACAAATCAGGCAAAAAACATGATATCTGTGGGGGAGGGGTGGTGGATGAGTTGAAGTGGAAGCAAGAGAGTGGTAAAAAGTTGTACTTTAGATAAAGTTGCTGCTGTTGGCTGTTTCTGCCAAACATTCGACATGCAATGCACGTACGACGATAAACACACACACGCACACAGAGAGAGAGAGAGAGAGAGAGAGAGAGAGAGGTCTACACACACTCGCACAACCAAAAGTTACCTGCGATAGAAAACGCATGCAATGCGCTTGTTTCTTGTTTTTATATATGAACAAGTTTCTTTAGATTTTATTTTTGGCCTGATTTCTTGAGCTTCTGCCACACTTTGCCAGCCAGCACTTTGAGCTATGTTTTGTTTGAGCAAAGTTTTTAAAAAAGAAATATGCTTGTTGTGTGCTCAACCATTTGGCAGAACAAGCCTCTGCACCTCCACCACCCCCCCAAAAAAAGTGTCCCTAGAGCAGGCGTCGAAGTGTGGCATACTTTTAGGCAAGGCCGTCGCATTGAACAAGAGTTTTGTGTTTTACTTGCATTTTGTTGTGTAAATTATAAGCACACACACACAAATACATATACATATATACAGACAAATACTTGCTGGCAAAAACAGTGAAATAAAATAAAGCACAAAAACTTAGGCACTTGAAACCGTTTGGTTGCCCGACTCGAGTCGAGTTTGTTCTGCTGTCTGTTTTCCAAGTCTCACTGCAGTAATAATAATAAAGGGAATTGTTATTGTTTTCTATTAATTTGCTTTTGTTATTTGTGTTGCTGTTGCTGTTGGTGTTGGTGTTGCTGTTGGAGTTGTTTCTTATTGCTACTGCTGATGCTGTTGCTGTTGCTTCGTTGCTCTTGACTATGTCTGCATTTGATTTGATTTGTTTTCCTCTCATATTTGGCTTGACTGTGGAAAATGTTCTTCAGCCCAGCTATATCATTTCATATTTTCCATTTACGTAAATATTGTAGATTATTTTACAAATTGGTTTTATCTATCAATAATTTAAATGTGGTTTGACGATTGATTCAATATAAACAGAACAGTTGCAATTGTAGTAGATACTAAAGTGTTTTCACTTTGATTAAATTACTTTAAATATTATTCGAAAGTGAAAAAAGAGACAGCTGCATTTAAAGTTTAAAAACTTGAAACTTCGCCATTCAACTGGCAAAACTAATTAAAGCGCTGACCAAACTTTTGATGCAGATTAATTTCAGTTTAATATCAACAGAAAAGTTGGCGGTCATCAGGGCAACATCTGCTATTCTGTATATCTTAAATCATATTTTGCATAATAATGAACAAGTTTATGCACAACAATTTGTACAAGCCGCATTAAATAGAAGCGGCGCCATATTGAAGTCAGCAAACTAAAAACCAACTAAACTTTTTGATGAGGACATTGACTTTCCGATATTTACAATTCAATGTGCCAAAGTTTTTCCGCTCCATTTTTTTTTTTTTCTTTTGATAACTTTATTCATATTTTGCGCTGAGCTTGGCTAAAAGTTGTAGAAAATAAGTCGACCTTATAAATATCACTGGAAAATAGATTAAGTTTTATGTATTCGATTCTTGTGATTAAAACAGCCTAATTTAATTTAATTAAAATCATGTCGACCCTTTAAAACGGTTGATATTGAAAACTTTCCAAGAAAAAAGCGATATTTTTGGTTTCAATTATTTAATTTTTACTTACATTAAAGCTCTTAAATTAGATATTTAGAATTCAATGTGCCAATAGTTTCTTTTGATAACTTTATTCATATTTTAGCTAAGCTTGGGTAAAAGTTGTAGAAAATAAGTCGACTTTATAAATATCACTGGAAAATAGATTAAGTTTTATGTATTCGATTCTTGTGATTAAAAATTTAATTTAATTAAAATCATGTCGACCCTTTAAACGTTTAAAGGTAAATAAAAGTTTTCCATAAAAAAAACTATATTTTTGGTTTCAATTATTTAATTTTTCACTTACATCAGAGCTCTTTAGACACTCTATAGACACTCAGAAACAAGCCTTAACATACCTCATATAATTTATGTGTGGTCTTGGGTTTTCTACTTGTCCGAAGCATCTTGCAAATTTCACTCACATCCATATCATATGGACTAATAAAGCAAAGCCAAGCACGCATCTAAAAATAAGTAGTTCTCGGTGGGATCCGAGTAACCCACGCATTAAATGCAAGCACATGCGATACCCCCAAAAAGTAAGCCAAGACCAAATGTGGATATAATGAAAAGTAGCTCATCTCATTCACATTTTCTATGGCCACTCGTGGCCATAGACAGCATAGACAACTCTCACATATTCGTCTTTCAGCCAAGGACGATGCCAGCTGCCAGCTGCCAGCTACCAGTTTCCAGCGGCTTCATTGCCAACACTTTGTCGCGTTATGGCTCAGAGTATAAACACCAGTAGCCCATTACAACTACTTAAGGTATGTAAATAACGCAATGTACGCGCGGGTGCTCCAAATAAGCCAAGGCAAATCATAAGCAGGTAGTTGGTAGCTGGTAGCTGGTTTGCTTCAAGCTTGTAGCTAACCCCATTCTTATCCCCGTCACCACCCCTTTTGGCAGAGCATTAGCATAATCGTTATGGTTATGCGCGACGTGTGCATAATGGCTAACAGGCTGTGGCATACGGCGAGGGGGGGGGGAGTGGAAGCTGTAAGCTCAAAGCCAGCGACACGTACATATAAACTATGTTAAGTGCGCTGACATTGTGATATATAGTTTTCTCTACCCTTCTACTCAATGAGTAGCAAAACTTGCCCAACAACTTTGAATGCAAAGTGGATCTCCTTAACATTGGAATGTTTGTTACAAACAAAAAAACCCTTTTACATTTCTAAAGAGATTGTTGCAATTGTTGTTAGTCTAAATACTATTGTATAAACACAATACTTTAAATAAGAACAATGTCAAGGAAAATGTGAATTAAAATCTTTAGACTTGAATTAATATTTTTTATTGCTGTATACAAATAAATTTATCCTTATCTTACTGATATTTCCGAGAAAATTTAGCTTTTGCTAAAATTATACCCAATAGAATAAGAGAATTTAGATTTATTAGAATTCTATATAAGATAAAAAAAAATATTTAACATTAATTAATAACTTTTCAAGTATATTCATTTTATTTATAAATATTGTTAGACTAAAGCTCTGCTGTATATATACTATACTTTAAATAAGAAGAATGTCAAGGAAAATGTAAATTTTTACACTTGAATGAATATGGGTTAATAATATATAAAAATAAATTTATCCTTATCTTAAGTTTTTGCCAAAATTAAACTTATTAAAAAATTAGAATTTAGATTCATTAAAATTAGATATAAGACAAATAAATATATTTATCATTAATTCAAAACTTTTCAAGTATATTTTATTATATATATAAATATTGTTAAGCTAAAGCTCTTTTTTTTATATATACTTGAAATAAAAACAATGTCAAGGAAAATGTAAATTAAAATCTTTACGTTTGAATAAATATGGTCTATTGATGTATAAAAATCAATTTATCCTTATCTCACTGACAATTTCGAAAAACATCTTACTGACACTTCCGTGAAACTTGAACTTCAGCCAAATCAATAGTTAATAAAATAAGAGAATTAAGATTTGTTGGCATTAAATATAAAATAAATAAATATATTTAACATTTAATCCCAACTTTTCGATTATTGTATTTAAATAAAGTTGTGATTAACAGGAAGTAAAAAGAATCAAAACTATAGGTAAAATTATATTTGAAACAAATATATGAAACATTTTTCAAATTCAGTTAAGAATGATAGTGTATCCAGAGCATGTTATATTTGAGTTTTTTAATATAAGCTGAATTTCTGTTCAGTTTCCCAACGCACCTGAAGTGCGTCTTAAAGTTTGGACTAGAAGCTGTGTTTGTTCAGGTGCGCATATTAGATAGCCGACACATGGCTCTGCGAGTGTGTGTGTGTGTTGACTGTATTTTGGGGCATGATATTAGCAGCATCGAAAAAACCGAGCACATACGCCAGCTAACACTCACACACACACACGTACAAGCATAATAAATAACCAGCCAAATAAAGAGCGGCAACAACATTTTCTACGACAGCTTAAGAAATCAAGCGCCTGGCAGACGAGGGACCAAGTCCTGTGTCCTGTGTCCTGTGTGTGGATGGGACAGAGACTAGAGATCTCTATGCGGCATGTTTAAGATTCAGCACGCATAACTTATAAAATAAAAATTAAAATTCCAATTGCAAACCTCAATAATAAAGCACTTTTAAGTGCCGCAGACATTGCTCAAGCAGACAACAACAAAAAAAAAAAAGGTAGCCAACGCAATGTAGGCGCCAGGCTTTTTCCATTTTCTCACATTTCATACATATAAGTATGTGTGTGTGTGTGTGTGTCTGTGTGTGTTTGTGTGTCTCAAGAAGCCACACAAGTTTATTAAAAAATTTCGCCAAAAGGCATCTATCAGTTATGAGGCGAACCCGCGTCGACATCGCGCGACTCATTTCAATGAGTTTCGTGTTGGTTTTTCTGCTCTTTCCGTCTCTTTCTTTGGCAAGCATGCCATCTCTTTCTTTTTGTTTGTTTTTTTTTCTGCCTTTGTCCTATCTCTGTCTGGCTGTCTCGGTTTCTTCTTCTCCGACTCTGCCTGTGGTCGCCGCATTTTGTAATTGGCATTCCGTACGCTGGCCAAAATGAAAATGCTACGTGCTTTCATTTCAAGTTACGGCATTGGCAAACGCCAGCCGGGATAAGTCAGCAGGGTCTGAACGGTCCATTGACCAGCGTTAGGCTCTCGGCAGGCGAACGATTGAACCAACTGGCCAAAATGCTGGCCAAAATGATGCTTATTTACAGCGTTGGCCGTTTTTAATTTTGTACGTTTCGGGCATACAACTTGACTGGCCGTGTGGCGCCACCTCTTAAAGCTACACTGTGAGTCGTCGCCCGTGAAAAGAATCAGAGGACTCGCATGTCCTCGATATATTCGTCGCGCTCTGCGTGCCGTCTTCGCCTTTCAGTTCACCCCCTCTCGAGTGGCTGGTATGAAAAGGGTACGACTTTACCACCCGTGGCGAAAATCGATACCCGACGCATATTGAACCTGCTACTCGGTGTCTCCCCTCCCCCCTCCCAACATCTTTCTTCAGGTTTGCGTAATGCATATTCAAAGGAATATATATATTTTTTTTTTTTGGCATGCCTGAAATTGACAGCCAGCAAATTTCGCTGTCAGCTTCATGCGTCTTTCGATTGTTTGCTTTGTATGGCGGCTTCTTTTACTTTTTTTTTTACTTTTTTTTTTGATGTGGCATAGGTGACAATATTCACATCTGCTCCCCTCTTGGAATGCGTGAAGAGCGCTACGAATTGAGGGGGAGTCTATAAATTGTACGCTTTGTTGTTGCATTAAATTGAATTCACAGACAGCCCTTTGAGTCTTCGTTTTAAATATGCGGCACAAACGTGCATAAATACATAAAATAAAAGAATAATGCGCGAAATGGATGAAACAACGATCACAAACAGCTCTGAAAGAATTTCAATTACCCTTCTCATTTTTATCTAGAGGGCAAAGAATGTTAAAAATCGATTCAGTATTGAGAAAACTTATTACGATGAGTTACCAACTTTTATATTCCTCAATTTTGAATTTTAAAGGTAAAACTTTTATATTCCTCAATTTTGAACTTTAAAGGTAAAATTTAACTTTTACAGTCTCGGACTAATCAGTTTACCATAGATCCTCATTTCGATGATTTCAAAAATTACTTTAATATAAACAGCACAATGGATATGATTTATGCATCTATATTTAACAGCCTGGCCAAATGTTCACACATTTCGGAGGCCATTCATCAAAAAGCAGACTAGCCTACATCATATTACACTGGAGAGTCTGTCTCATTCAGTTGGTGGTCCATCTATCATTCGGAAGTGTCACAAACCTTTCATGCGCCCCCCAAAAAATACTTGTAAATTGTTCAAGAATTTTTTGGTAAAACATGTGGAGGGGCCACTCTGTTGTCATCAAATTTATGAGGAGGACTCCGCGACGCACTAGCTTATAAAAATGATATTTATATGTATGTATAAACAAGCATTTTGGGAGCTGGAAAACACGAGACAACACTTTGCATGCGAAAAGGCTTTAGGCGCTGAGAGAGCACGTTCGATGGGCGGAGCCCTATTGTAATGGACGGAAAGCCTGGAGCTCCTTAAGTCGACTGCCAAAGCCGGCTTGGCGGTTAGCAGCGGGCTGCTGCCAAATCCGCCGACGCACTTAAGCACCATTCTTCCGGCCTATACAAACAGAAAAAGAATAGGCAGCAGCAGTGGGAAAACAGAGTCTTTTGCTGGAGCAGCCATATAGTCGACTCGAAAAACGCAATAATATATCATCTACAGTTTATCATTGCTATGACGCCAGCTTGAAATTATTATCCAGCAAATTTATTGCCAAACAATAAACGAGAAGTGCATGTGAGTGCGAGTATCTCTGGCACTGTGACAATACTTGGCTGCCTACCAACAACCAGAAACAGCAACAACCAGAAACACAAACAACAATCAGTAACAACAATAATAACAACAACAAAAACAGCTCAAAATATACATCAACTACAAACTCTACATTCAACAACAACATTTACAATGACAGCCATTTTGACGAGCCTCGATGGAAATGAACAAAGACCAACAAAGAAAAACAAAAATGTAAAAGCGAAAAGCAAAAAGCAGAAAAGCGGAAAATCAAAAAAGAAAATGGGTAAACTTATTTGTAATAAAATGGGTGAGTTGCTCATATGAAAATATAAAAAACATATCAGAATGTTTAAAGTTAATAATTTATTAAAATACTTAAATATTGTACTTTAATTTTGGATATATTAAGAAAAAGAATTACTTCGAAAATTAATTATTTATAATAATCGAATATTATATAATAAATAATACTTTCTTTATTTTTATATATTTATATTATCTAATTATAATTATCTAATATTATCTACTAAATAATACTTTCTGTATTTTTATATATTTTTAACTGCAAATTATCTTTAAAAGCTTAAACCAAATAAAAAAAAATAATATTTATTTTATAATGTGGGAGATAAAAACAACATGATTGGCACTCAATATAAATATAATGTTTTATTTTTATTGTGTAAACAAAATTAATGATGCATTATGAGAGGCACAAAAATATATTTATTTACAAGCTTCAATTGTCAATTTGTCCTGTTGCCAAAGAACAAATTACGACAAACGCAAATAGACATATATATATATATATATATATATATATATATATATATATATATGTGTATACACGTTGGCGATTTTATATATTCATGGCAATCTGGAAAGCTGTCATTGACTGCGTCGAAGTTGACGCTCGCATATATTTTACTATTAGCCAAGTAAAAAGCGAAAATTTGTCAGCGCCAGACAGGGAGTTAGGCAGTCAGTCAGTCAATCAGTCAGTCAGACGAGCAGTCAGGCAACTAATGCCAAAATCAAATTGCTCCTGTCCCGACAACTTTTCTTTTTTGCGTAACAATTTATTTGTATTTGTATTTTTATTTTTATTTTGCGTAGCCAGACAAAAAACGGAAGTTTGCTAAATTGTCAACTGCTGCGTTTCAACATTTATATTCACATGGCATGTATTTCATGAAGCATATTCCGTATTCGACATTCCGTATTCCATATTCCGTATTCCATATTCCGTATTCAATATTCCATATTCTTCAACATTTTACGAGTATGTTTTTACCCTTTGCCTATGTTTTATGACAGGCACTCACATCATGCCCCCAAACGGTCCTCACATAGTTTGTTGGCTTGAGTATGACCATTTGCTGAATATGTTGCAGACTGATGTGTGATGGGAGAGGGGCGGTGAAGAATGGCTATGAAAATTGCCCAACATTTTGCGCATAAATGACAAATGCCTTTGATGGCATAAAATATGACTTTGAAAATTGTTTTGCAGCATATAAAAAGGCGTGGCACTGTTGACATCCATATGTACATGTGGACACTTCCAGTTGCCGCACCCCTTCTGCCTCCTTCTACTCCTTAAACTTATGGGGCATGTGACCGATAGCGGCCACTTTCCTAAATGTGTTGATGGATGCGAATTGTTGTGATTTTAGTACATACAAATGGATCACGATTCAGCTGAATTAAGTAACAAATTTAGTCATATTTTTAGTCCAATTAATGTGCCACTAAAAACTAGAAAAAAGTTCAGTTTAATGTGCAAATTTATTGCTTAGTTTGTGACATATGTTTAACTTTATGGGATAAGTTTTGGCTAGTTTATGTGTGCCATTAAATAAGAGGAAATAAAAGAATTGTTTACAAGTAAAATGTTATTTTCGCCAAGTATTTTTGTTCTTGTCTTCCAATTTGTATAAAGTTTTATAATAAAAACAAACCATGATGAAAATGTTATGGACTGTAAAAATCATGTATGTTTTGTCGAAGCTTTAAGTTTTCTTAAATATTTGGCAGTGGAACCATATCTAAATATTATATTTTTTGGGGTAAGTACCCCAAAGCAGACTGTCTATATATTTCAACCCTTAAAATGACATCAGGTGCGTAATAATCGTATGTAAATAATTTATGTTTGTATCATTAAATATTTAAAATTGCCTCATGCCAAGAAATTGATATTCGATGCGAATTGGCACTCTCTTTCACATGTTTCGCATTAATTTCCCCAGGCCATATATATATATATAAAGAGACGTTGTTCCTCCAGCTGCCAATATGCCGCTAAATTGACTGACAATCGACTTGTCAAAGCATCAATTATAAATGACAGTAACATGTACTCAGAACCCAGTACAAAAACCACTCAAAACCGCGCAAAAGCAATTTGCATTTTCCAGAGCAAATATATAATCTGAAATGTAAGTTACCTGTAAAATTTAACAACCAGACCAACATCAGTGCCAATCAGTCTATTTAAACTCCAGTTTGATGTGGGGATACTTTTCCATATTGAATTTTATAAGCATTGTCAATAAATGCGCTTTGTGAAATGGGCGCGTTAAATATTCAATGAGATAATGCTAATGACTTATTGGGCGCGATATTCATTAGCAGAGCCATTGCCAAGGCAACTGTCACAGGCTGTCGCTGTGAAAACCTCAAAACTGGAAACAACAACGTCAAACCGAAAAACCAGACGAGAGCCCAGCGCAAAACTAAAGCGTGCACACACACAAAATACACACACAATATGGCACACACACCACCAAACAGATTGGCACGTGGCGTGTCTCTGAATAAGGCAACGCTTACCGCATCCCGCCACCCCCGCCACCGCATGCACACTACTGGTAAGCAAACATTACACAATTTTGATTGTATTTCCGTTTCGTATGCGAACAGCAACAACAACAACAACGACAACAACAAAAACAAAAAACAGCAGCGACAGCAACAGGAAGTTGCGCTTATTTCCGTTTGTTTACCTTTACGCTGTACCTTGATTAAATGTCAGCCTGTGGCAGGGGCATTGGATTTGCGGTAATTTTGCCGCACCCAAAACGCCCAACTGCCGCCTCGCCTATGCCAGAGCTCAGCTGGCAGCAGTTTAATGCGGCAATTGCAAAGCGAGAAATATAAATGAAAATAAATAATTTATGCTTTTATTTTTATTTCTGAAGACAGTGTAAAATGTGCAAACATTAAGCTAATCATAAGCATTTTGCCGAGGTTTTTAGGTTTTGTCTACTCAGGCTCAGTTGCTGGCTCAGCAAAATTTCAGGTCAGAGCAATGCGGAGGGGGAAAACGTATTTGTTCAGCAAATGTTAAACAATGATTCCGCGTATCAAGATTATTATGCTTCCTGATTAATAGCAAATTAATTGCGACGATAATGTTTGTGCTTACATTTTAGTTCAAACAATTCAACGCATAAATTTCTGGTTCGATAAAAAAAAAGGTGCACAAAAATTAAATTTATATTTAGTTTACCCATTTTTCATTAGTTATTTATTATATATTTTTACATTATGCTAACTTCTGTTGTCGTGTATAATGCTAATTCATTTTTAAGCCTTTTGTATTTATTATAAATTACGATAATAGCTAAAAACCAATTAATTGAATGACGCCATTAAATCGACAATTAGCTTAATATTTAAATTGCTTAAATATTCAACGTAATTTTAAGTACCCCTTAATGGTTTTTAACTTTATGTAGATTCTGCACTGCAAATTATAAATTTTCAATCGCGTTCAATTAATTTATATGTAGTTTACGCAAATTTAAATTTTCCCATTGCTATACATTAATCCCAAAATGATTATTTATTTTTCATTACTCTTAAATTTATTCAGTAAACAAGAGCAGTACAAAAATGTCTTCAGAGCATCTGATCAATTAATCAGTAGAATTTATAAATTTGTTTGTTACAATAAATAAATAGCTTTATTGCCATTAAAATATTATTATGAATATTATAATGAAAAAAAGTAAATGTCAAAAAGTGCCATTGGTAAATGTGAGAATGCTGCAATATTAACAAATAAACTAAGATTTACATATTTTTATATTAACAAAAGCTGATTAAGTTTTACATTCATTCCATATTGAATATTTTCTGAAAATATTTGTTATATAATGAACCAATTAAAAATGGTAAAAAAAAAGGGTATAATGGCTTTCTGCAAAAGTATGAAAAAGGCAGAAGGAAGCAGTTGCGAAATATATTGTTGATCATTATCGATATAAGACTAGAAAGGCTATAGAATTACAAATTAAATCAAAATCAAATTTAATTCATTTGTTTTAAGAACTCAACTTCTAAATGCAATTTTTGCAAATAAACAAAAATATATATTAAATGCTGAGTTCAGGGTATTTCATAGTCGAACACATTCGACAGCAGCATTTTTAAATGTTAAATTTTGCCCCATCAATGGCACAGAATTAAAGCTGTCAGATACTCAATTTACACATAAAGCAGAAAACCACAGCAACGGCAACGGCAACAGCAACGCTGCATATGAAATATAAATACAACACTTTGTCATTTATGCACACATACATGCATGAATTACATAGATGTGACAGTCGAATGTTATTGTAGTTTATACGTATTTATTTATTATTAACAGCGTTTTATCACTTTGGCAAGTATTGTGGAAATGCCGTTTGCACATTATTCTTAAAGTAGTGGTGGGCCCCAAATGACATTTCCGATACACGGCTGCAGGCGCGTACCACTAATTAATGGCCGGCAATTTGTGCGGACGCGCCCAGAAAAGTATGCTATGAAATTGTGAGCGAGACGTTTGTAGGTCACCAAGGATAAAATTCAGCAGCTGCTCTTTGTTGTTGTTGTTGTTTTTGTTGTTGTTGTTATTGCTGGTTGTTTCATTTTTTTTGTTCGTTTGCCTGTTTGGATATTGTCGCCGCTTTACTGTGCCAAAAATGTGTTTGTTGATTGTGTCGGCGCATGCTTTGGCATAATTTATGTCGCCAAATTCTGTGCAATTTTTTATTTGCGCCCCCAAGTTGTAATTCTTTTGTTTCTCCAAATTTTCTGTTGGCTATGCATTAAAAGCGCCAATGTAAATGTTTTATTTGCCGTACAGTATTTACATTTACACCATTCACACACATTTGCATAATTGTTACACACACGCGCGCAAACACACACTTACACACACACACTCATACAAATAGAAATATACATAAATGAACATTGTATTAGTCGCGCCATTTGCATTCAATTTTTCACGATTTGTATGTATGACCATAATTTATTTATGCTTGACGCCTGCAGCCGATTGCATTTTCAGTGTTTGTAATTTATGGCTAAAATACATATGCCACTGCTCAATTTTATACCTAATACCATGTGTTCATATATAGGTTTTACAATTGCCAACCATTTTGTATAAATCAAAAACGAAAAATTCGTTATAGTTTTTTTTTTTTTTTTTTGTCAATTACACTTGCAACATTTTCGGTAAACTGGCAAATCAAAATCATATTTCATTTATTAAAAGCTGAACCGAAAACCTCTCACTTAAATCATTTTAATAGCTCAAAACCTTTTTGCAACTTTTGACGCCTGCTAATGACATGGCGCAAAAACTAAAAAATTTACCATTTGGCAGCAGTTTAATCGCTAAATCATACGAGTACACATTTACATGGGCATATTTAAGTTATGTATACATAGGAAATATATATATATCTATATATATATATAGTTACATGGGCATAAATGCTCATTCAAGCGCTTCATAATGGAAAAAATAGATGTATGTATCTGGGAAAGCGGCAACCAACACATTTGCCTCAACCTCAACTCATTTTCACATTAAAGGACGCCAATGTGGCGCGTTGGCAAAATGCCAAAAATGAGCCACCAAAAATACATACACAGGGACATACACACATAGAGTCATACATATGTGCTTGAGAGCTATGCGTATTAAGCCATTCCTATATAGCACACAATAAATGTATGCTGCCAGCACTGGAGACCAACTAAATTATCACTAATATGAAGCCGCCGAGGAGGTCCAGGATAACAGAATGTCTGAATCTGTGTAAGTGTGCACTTTAGTGTGTGTAAGTGTGCCCTGTGTGTGTGTGTGTGACTGTGTGTGTTTGGGCGTGGCAAATAAACACATCAGCTAAAATGCTTTTTACTTAAATTAACAACACTGAGCAGCTTGCTTCGATTTTGGGCTAAGCGGCCTCACAACTAACGCCAAGTCATTAACTTTAAGTATGTGTGTATGTGCTTATATATAGCAGAGTGTGTGTGTGTGTATGTGTGAGTGACTGTTTGTATGTGCAGCTTTATTTACTTGCAAGGCGCATTGAAAAACACGTATCGACTGACAAAACACCAAAGCGCAAAATCAATGAAATGAAATACAAGTAAATAAACGGGATCCCCAAAAAGTCGAAATTGATATGCTCTGCCAGCTTAACGGTAAGTCGCCCAAAGTCGACATATGAAGACAACAAACTTTGAAGCATCCTGACAAATGGGCGGGGCTCTCGTCTCATCTAGCCGGAGCTGTACGTCTGGACAGACGCACATAAATTTAATCTCTTTAATTGGGTTTTCGTTTTTGGAAAAATCTTTAAAATTGGTTTAGTTCAAATATTTTTTGCATGTTTCCAATTCATTTAATATATATTAAGAATAGCAAGAATAAAACGAAATTCTATATATTATTAATTATTATGTTAATTAGGATCATATTGTGACATTATTTTTATTTTATATATGTACACATAGTTAATATGTTTTATTTATTTTTTTTTTTTATTTTATTTTTTATTTTATAATGCTTGAAAATAAATAAAAAAAATTAATATTAACTCATTTTTATATACACCAAAAATATTTAGTGAATTTATATTCTGAAATATTATAATAAAATAATTATATTCGTTACTCTCTGATTCGATTAAGTAACATAATATAACATAAAATTGTATGACTTTATTTTTATTTTAATAGAGTTAATTCCTACTTCGTAACTCTTAATAAACGTTAATTCTAGAGGAATATATTTTCAATGCATTTTTTTTAAAACAGTAACAGTTCCGATCGAAGATAGAAACTATTAAAAATCCACTTGAATAGAGCAATTTCGAACGTTTTGTCTTGATTTGTTTTATGTAAAGTACATGAATTGCAGCAAAGATATGGTTTTTATTCAGCTCTTTATGTAATAGCAAAATACAGGCTATAGAAATCGAGTACCCTTTAGCGTATTCAGGGTATAAAATTCGAATTCTGCCTGCGTTCCTCATACTAACTGGTATGGCATACTAAAGCAATCGGAGCAAATGTTTTATCGTCACTTTGCCACACACACACACAATCATACAAATTCCCACATATACATATATTTTTTGTATGTATGCTTGGCATACAAAATGGCGCCAGTTGCCGTTGTTGTTGGCTTTGTGTTTGCCGTTGCCGTTGCGTTTGCCTCAGCATCTTTTGCCTCAATCTCAATCGTCTCTAATGCCCATCAACGCAGCAAAATTAGGGGCTGGGATTGGGTGTGGAAGCGAAGAAAAGGGCGCTGAGAATACGAAGAAAAAAGAAGCATTTCATGCTCTTCAAGCACAGACTAAAAAAAAAAAAAAAACATTTGTTGGGAAACGCGTTCTATTGTAAATTTGGCAAGAAGGATTGTTGAAAATCGAAAATTGTGATATTATACGGTTACATAATTACCGCAGCCTCGCAAGTTCAATTCAATGGGCCCCAACAAAAAAATAATTCGCTCTCGGCTAGGAAAACAAACAAATAAATTCAGTGCAAAAAAAGGAAAACTTTTCCACAAACAGAAACACAATCACAAATAGATACAGAAACAGAAACAGAAACACAAATGTCGAAAGTTTACAATAAACAACTGAAGCCGCCGGCTAAACGGGATTGAGGGCGTCTCCGGGTCCTGGGACTAGTACTGAAACATAAACTGGGACGGGGACGGGTACGGGTACGGGGATACAAATTTGCGCTGCGAATAGTCAAAGTCAAAGCCTCAATGGCAACAAAAGGCTCAATGGGAGCGGCGTCAACGTCGACATCACAAAGCTGCCGTCTCCCAAATTGCCACAAAATTTATTATTATTGTTTTATATAAACAGCAAATGCGCGAAAATAAAACAGACTTCCAGTCAAGACGTCGGTAAGAGGGGTATATGGGTAATGAAGGGACTCATCCCCCAGCAATTCAGAAAATGTTCAAGTTTTGCTCTTATTTCATTGAGCTCTGCTCAACTCAGAAATCAAATTACACAAAACATTTTAAAGAGTTTAAAATAAAGGCTAAATATTTAATTTACAGCAGTATCACGCAAATATGTTCTATGAGCTGGTTTTTAAAATATTTGGCTGTTTTTATTTTCACAGCTTTGCTATGTATTTCAATTACAGCTTTTTTTTTAGGTTTTTAGATGGTAAATAAATGCTGTGCTGCAGGTAAAGCCTCTACAAAGTGAAATCTAGTGCAGCAAACAAAAATATGGAGCAGCAAAAACTATTTAAAAAACTAAAAAACAAAATGCAACCAAAGTTTAAATATAACTAAAAAAAATATATATTTGATATAAATTGCTTTTAAACCCTTTAGATATAAATACAAATATATATTTTGTGTGTGGCCAGCTGCGAGATACAAATTTATTCATTGAAACGGAGATGATGGATGGGTGAAAAATTACTCGTAACTATATTTGTTAAGCTTAAACAATAAAATGCGTTTTTTATGTTATTCCTGGCTATATTACATATATATATTTGCATTCACCAGCAGCAGGCATTCATAAACACTCGAAGCGATTCATATTTATTGCTTCCGCTCGGCAACATCACAATGTGAACTGGGATGTGAATGAAATAAGCAAATTAATTGCAATTGATACATTAAATCCATTCACTTCAAACGAGACCTCAAAAAGTGATTTGATCAGAGTTCAACATATATATAAATATATATATAAATTTACTTATTTAATTAAGTTCACAGCAAATGTTCAATCAGCAGGCGCAGCATGCGATTGGTTTTTTGGTTTTGCCAGGAGTCGGCTTAGTGAACTTAAGTAAATTAAATGTCAGAAGATGTAGTCAAACTTGTGCTCTTAAGCGACTCAATGACTCCACATGGCCCAGAGAAGCCGCAGCGTCAAAAATGCTCTTTAAAACTGGCGACACACAGACAAAACGCAAAGCAATAAAAGCTGTGGGGTTGTTAAACATAAAACTCTGTGTGTGTGTGTGGGTGTGTGTGGGTATGTATGTGGTTGTAAGTGCTGTTAAAAAGATAGAGAAAGAGGGGTGGTGAGAGGTAGACTGGCTGCTGACTATGAGCTACAAGAAATTTACATATTTTAAATAACTTGTGGGGCTTCCTCCACACAACAGAGTCTGAGGGTTGACAATGGAGACGCCAAGACAACTCCAATTTATTTGCAATTTGTTTGAAATTTATTTCAAAGGCACTCACAGACACGCCCACATTTGCCACCCACTCACACCTCTCACACCACTCAGCTAAACCCCCATCCAAACTTGGCCAACATAATTGCAATCATAAAATTGCAAACAGCTCTGCGCCTCAGCGATGCCAGTCGATATTTATGCACATCCAACTGCACAGAGACAAACAAATAAATGATGTGCTCATTTGAATACACACATTCTAATTCGAATCACGTTGACGAAAAATTCATTGAAGCGTGCAGGATACCCCAAAAAGTACCAACAAAAACCACACTCGCAATACACACACTCGCACACACACCTTGACTTTCGAACTGAGTTGCCCAGCCAGTCAGCCATCCAATCAAGCAGCAGCGATACGTGCGTATGTGTGTGTGAGTGTGTGGAACAAGGGGCTACATTTATTTTGGCACACACCAACACACACACTGGCAGAGGGGGGTGGCAGGCAGCCAGGCAACCGATACCCAGTTAATCTATCAGGACATAGCACAATGTGTAGAAAATTAAATGTGCGCCCCTCCAGAGGGGCTCATCCAAGCAGTCATGTGTGTGTATGTCTGCATGTGTGTGTAATGTAAATGCAAACTAAATACACAACAGACTGAGCATTAAGTCGATTGCTTCAAGGACCTTTGCGCGCTCTAACAAAGATCATGCCAGGAACAGCAGCAGCAACAGCTTCAGCTTCAGCTCCAATGCTGCCGCTTTGTCATTACCTCTAGCAGGTTACCCACCAAGCCCTCCAACCCCTCAGCCTTTTTCCATTTTCCCATTTTCCATTTCCCATTCCCCCTTACCATAACCACACCCACCCCCCTCCCACCGTTCGCTCATGTGCTGTCTGCAGCTCCTACTCACTTAATTCTCGCTTTTGCTGCCACTTGAAGTGTAAATGAGTGGCTCACTCCCGCTCTGGCTGTGTGTGTATATGTGTGTGTGTGTGTGCGCTTGTGTGTGTAAACGCTGAGGCTGCTTTTTAATAAGCAATTTACTTTTAGCTTAACAAAGCTCAAGTGCCGCCGCCTGTAATGAAATACGCGGCCGGCTTACATAGAACAAAACCAGAGAATGTGGAATATTGCAACAGCAGCAATGGCAATGATTTTTCCTCTTCTTCTTCTTTTGCTGTTTGCCAACGATAATTAATTTTTTGGCTCCGTCTGGAAGACAGTTAAGACCTTAAGTTTTTTCTTCATTCAAAATAAATTACAATGCTTCTATTCACTTACATGGAATACACACATGTTTTGCTTTTTTTTATTTTTTTTAACCTAAACAACCAGCTTAATTTGATGTTGTTTGTCGCACAACAATAAGGTAGCTGAAAAATGATATTTAACTTCTAAAAGTCAAAGGTGAATTTACAGACTTGGTAAATTGACGGAACAGATTCCCAGAAATGTATTTTGGTAAGTATTTTGTAAAGTATTCATGTGACACAAAATACGCAGAATAAATCCGCTGAGTAATACATAATTTAAGGGAGAATAATTAATCGAAAAAAAAATGTATTAAGATAGACTTGCCATATTTTCTATTTAGAATTCAAAAAATATATATAATATATGTATTTATAAAATATTTATTATATTTTTAAAAAAGAGAGAAGTTTGTAAATTGGATTAAATAGTTAAAACATTGCTTTTATGCTTTTGTTTTTTACAAAACAAATAAATCCGATAAGTAATAAAAAATTCAGATATATTTAAACAAATAAATACTGAGAACAAGGCATATATTTTGAAGTACCTTTTGACTTCCGCTCATATTCGATTTTAAAAAATTCATTAAATTTATTAAAGAAGAAATGAAATTGCGTAAGCTTGAGCTGGCCATTTTTTTTGCCGTTATTCGAGATGCCGTCACATGTTGCTAGGTGGTTGGCCAGGTTAAGTGAATCAAAGTAAAAACAACTTTGCCGCAAATCATTTTAAGTTGGTTTTTATTGCCACTGTTTGTGGAAAATGCTATCTGAATCAAATTGTGGCCACATTTAAGCACCTGCTGGCCGCCAGCACTCAACTGAATATTGGATGTGTTTTTTTTTTGATAAAGGGGGTAGATGGAGGGAGGAAGGCGGGGGCAGAGCTTTGCCCAGTTGGTTGTCAGGAGCGTTGACAAAAAGTCTGCGTCATTTTATATGGCCACAATTGTGGCGTTAACATGGCAGCAATGTTTAAGCTGTTCATAAATCAAAATGGTTTTTATTGTGCCCGGCCATTTGTCAGTGCACCTTTTACATGGTCAACGCTTTTTCTCCCATCACAATTGCGCCAGCCATCGTTGCCATTTTTATTGTTGTTGTTGTTGTTGTTGTTATCGTTGAGTTAATAAACCAAAATCGAAATTCTGTTTGGCAAGTGCATAAATATTATTTTAAAATCTCAATGAAATATGGCGGACAACATTGACGAACGATTATTGGGGCTCTGCACATATGCATGCATAAATAAGTGAATAACTCTGAATTGTTCGTGAACGTGACAGGCCAGGTCAAAAGCAAACAAGCCAGCATTTATAACAAGCCCAAATATAACAGACTGTGCAACTGTGCCAGCAACAACTATGTAAATAGCCCAAAAATTAAAAGGATCTTCAAAGCTGCAGCGCACCTTCTGATTTACATATTTAATGCTATTTGCATAAAAGATACACAATAAAAATCGCTCTGCACAACATTTTGCATCGTTTCGACTCTCAATCATAAAAAGAATATGCATAAAAAATACATATATAAAATTTTAAGAAAAAAAAAATCACACACACAGAACTGATTTTTTTGAATAAATTTTTAAGTCATTTTTTGCCAAATATAATTCAGCATTTTACAGAGTATTTGTTTGTTTATCATTTTTAAATTGCAAATTTAATTTTTTGCTGCGAAAACTTCAGACATACCTTTATCGTTTTAATCAGACTCGGCTTATTCGTCCTCTGTAACCTAAAATAAAAAAATTAAAAAGAGAAAAAGGGGTTTTTTTTATATATTAGAAATGCTTATAACTTTTTGGTTTTCGAACTCATTTTATGCATGTAAATGTAAAAAATTCAAAAAAAAAAAGCAACAAAAATTTCGATGAGCTTAAATTTTTAAAAAGTTAAATGAACAATATGCAAATATATATTCTCGGGCTGCTCACGGAATTTTAATTTGTAGCTAAGACTTAAAATATGCACGTCGCTTCCTCAGTATCCTTCGAGGCTGACCCTTTGTGTGACGTATTTTGGGCACAAGGACACGGCAGCGACAAAACAATAAAATTAACTATTCCATTTAATGGCAGGACGCAGGACGAGCGAAGCGACTCTGGTGCGAAATTTAAATTGAAATATAGGAGTTTCTTTGTACAAAATTTCCTTTCCTGAATTACCCATTCGAGTGTCCAAAACTAGGTTTGTACTTCTCAGAATAACTCGTATACAATGTATCTGAGCAAATGCCTATGTCGTAAGATATTTGCCCCAAAAAACACCCTCACATTGCTAACACATTATATCAATTTTATTACCGACCCTGATGCCGGGGGCAATTATTCTGAAATGTCCGTTGTGTCCTCGCCCAGAGCATGCAAATAAAATATATAAAAAAAAAAGATTTTATTGACGGTCTCGACTTTGGGCTGACAGCGATTCCCTTTTATTCTAATTTCCATGTCTCGTTTCTATATTGTTACTCCAGTCTTCTTGTTGGGATTATCTTTTGCTTTTTTCCTACCAAAAAAAAAAGAAAGAAAGAAAAAAAGGAAAGGCAAACGGAATTTTTTGTTTCACATAAATTAAGCGTATTATTTGAGTTGGATAAGATTGGGTGCGTATCTATGTATGTGTATAAATGTTTGTGTGTGTGTGTGTGTGTTGTATGTGAAGCCAGGAAAAAGAAAAAGTGTATTCAGATGGCCACTCGAGATATCTGCCAGATGAGCTGAAATACGCTTACCAATCGATGACACGAATAATACCTCAATTAAGTCCCCAAAAAACAAAAAAAAAAAAAAAAATTATCGCTGGGGCAGCGATTTAAAAATGTGAAGCGCTCAAAGCATAATAAAGAACAAGCAACATTTTCCGAGCAGTCAGCGTGCCTCAATTTCTGCCACAATATTTTACTCAATAGATATTTAATACTCAGCAATTTTCACAAAAAATGGAAAACCACTGCAGGGAGGGGTAGGGGGAGGGGGAGTGGCAACCGCAGCGCAAACAAAATGTCGAACTTTTCCAGCTGCTTGGTGCGAAACCGGATCGAAGGTCGTAATGAGTGGATGGATATATAGGGTTTTGTAGGGCTAAGGGGTAGGTTGGGGGTATGGGTGTGCGTGGGGGTACTGTATTTGTATACATAATATTTTCATGTATTTTTTTCAGCTTGTAAATATTTTTTAATGATTTTTTTTTCGGCCTGCTACTCGCAAACTTTTAAAGGCAACGCCGCGTATTACATCTCACTTTCCAGAGATTGCTGTGAGCTGCAGAGGGGTGTGGGAGTGTGGTGTGGAATGAGCTGTGGTGTGCGGCTTAAATGCCGCCTCGTCCTTTGGTCGCCTGGGTCTGCAGCAGCAGCAGCATAATTGCTACGCGAAGGCAAAATGAAAAACGCCTCACAATATTGAAGCGGCGAACTTTTCAAGTGTAAGAAATTTAATTTCGAAATGTAGGTTTAACGAACGGAAATTGCTTTCGCTGCCTGCCTCAGAATGGAGTAAGTAAGACCTTGTATATAGTTCTCAATATTCCTCTGGCTCATGCGATTGTTGTTATTGTTCTTTCTGTTGTTGCTGTTGTTGTTGTTGTTGTACAGCGAAAGTAAAAACTCAGCTTTTTGCTGCTTGTTTTCATTTTGCAATTTGTTTGCTTAACTTTCTGATTGAGCTGGTGGCTCATTGCGGCGCATTACGCCAAAGAAAATGAAATTATTTAATGTTTTACATTTGTTCGATGGGCCCAACAGCAACATTCTACTTCGCCCTTGGCCAGTTGCCCTCGTTTTGTATACTCTCACTCTTATTCTCTATTTCTCTCTCTCTCTTCTCTCTTTCTCTTTCTCTGATTTACTACTCAGTGCGACGCGTAATTGCGACTGATTTGTTTGGCATTTTGCACGGCCATTTATTTTCGTCATGGTAAGCTTGAGGCCGATGGACAAGGATGTGGGCAAGGATGTAGCAGCGTTGATTGAGCCCGTTGGGAGTCCGCTTTTGCCAGGCAAATGGCAAAGTTGAATATGCAAACGATTTGAGAGGCAAATGCAAATTCATTTGTAATTATTATACTTCAAACGTTAACCACATTAAGCAAAAAAAATAAATAAATAAATATCATTTAAGGTGCTTATGAATAATGAACATGTATTTCAATAAAATTGTAAAGTAAAATAAAAAAATATATTAAATATTTATATATTTAAAATATATATGTCACGAATAATGTACTTAAAACATTCAGTTATTTTGACACGCAATTTTTAATTGGCGTTTTTTAAATCAACCTTATTTTTTTTGTTTGTTGTTTGTATATTTACATAAACCTCTTTTGAAATTTATAATATTTTTTCAATTGCTAATTAAATTGGCTTTTAAAAAAAACTGCAATTTATTTAATTAACAAATAAAAGTATTCTTCAATTCGAATAATATAAAAACAAACATTCACATTTGAATATAAAAAGTGAGCACTATTAAAATTACTCTTGCTCTCTTTTGCCAAACTTTTGAAAAGCATTAAAAGGGCAAAACTGCACACAACAATTAGCTGATGAGTTAACGCAGTTAAGGCCCACTATTAAAAGGTTGCATGCCACTTGGGCCACAGCGCCACATCACCGTTTGTCACTCAGCGAAAGTATATGGCACAAATCTGACTGATTTGCAGCGTATCTATTTGCCAATTAGCAAAACCCAAATGCAAAATGAAAGCCACGCATCAGCTATTAACCTTCCCCCTAAACCCCTCAACCCTCCCTCAAAGGGCAGCAGCTGCTGCATTGCTGAAAGGCCACAAATGCCAAAGAGCGTCATATTTATGGTTGCTCCATTAGCCGCCGCTGAATGCTGTGCAAGTAATGTGTGTAATGTGAATTGCACTCAATGTTACACACACACACACACACACACAAGCACGCACACACACACACACACACACACATGGATTATGCCTGGGCAAACTTTGTAAATGCCAGCCAAAAAGTTTAGGAAATATTTTGTTGAAGCTGAAAATAGGGCAGGCGCTGACAGAGCGAATGGTGGCTTCGATAAGCTCCGGACAAGCTTATATAAAAACATTAATAACATTAGATCCCTCCCTAACCTCCCCTCACCAACACACACACATACACACACACAGCTCGCGTTCACAGCACGCACACATGCAAAACAAACTAATCAAACTTTGCCCAACAGCAGCAAAACTGACAGCAACAAAATAAGACCAAAAACAGCTCAAAAATTCGCAAAAACAAATTGCTTCATTTTCTAATGTTGCTGCTGCTGTTGCTGCTGCTGTTGCTACTTCTTCTACTTGTGTTGCTGCTGCTGCTGCTTCTTCTGCTTATTTTAGAATATTAACCCAGAAAACGTGCGGCGCCACAAACTCGCCAGAGCCCAGAGCCGAGAGCCAAGAACCAAGAGCGAGTGTCTAAAGGAGTAGCAGCAGACCAGGAACCCAACTTGGGGGGGAGGGTAATAAATCGAAAATCAATTTTGGTTAATGTGCCCGGGGGCAAGTTGGCTGTCCAAGACTGCACAGTGTGCCACAGGCACGCACACACACATGTGGCACAGCACATTCCACGACTACTTGGTAAATCAGAATGCGTTGTCTGAGTCGGTGTGTCCCAAGCATATTTTTGCATAGTATAAGTTGTTTATGCAAACATTTTTGGCTGGCAGAGGGGAGAAGGCAGCGGGTAGAAGGTAGCAGGCAGCAAACCGCCCGCATAAATTATGGCGTTCAACATTTTGCAACACTGCCACTGGTACTGTCTCGGCCATAAAATTAGATAGGTTCTGCAAAAAGGGTGTGGCCCAGCAAGTGGCCAGGCAATCTCCGTTCATCCTGCTTGTCACCAGACAAGGAGGTAAGCTGCTGAAGACACTCCAATAAATGGACATGTCTGCATACAAGTAGGGATTTTATTATATATAGCCTACATATATATATTATATATATCCTCTATATTAAATATATTAAATGCCCTTCAGGACTAGCTGCGAATAATTGCTCATTAAAATATACATTAAATTTAATGCATCTAAAAAAAACAATGCAAGTTTTCAGTATTTCCTATTTAGTTATGAATTTATATTTTTACCTTATTTTTATTTTACGTATCCCATTTTATTATTTAAGATCACATCAACTAAATCTATTTTCGTTTCAGTAAATAATTTATAAACTTTTATTTGGGGCTATTTGCTAAAGCTTTTTCCACTAAATTTGTATAAAGACTCTTTTTTTTAATTCTATTATTATTTTATTCAAAACTTTTTCTGCACATTTTGCAGAGTGCAAAGCAAATAATACACAAATAACTTTTAATAATTAAATTGTAATTTTTATTTTTGTGTTTTTTTACAATTTGCATTTGAACTTTTGCAACATCTGTGTGAATTATGGAATCAATTATCCTTTGGCAATAAGCATAGAATATTTTTCTATGATTTACTTTTATTTATTCAGAAATTTCTCTTAAAGCTCCAAATAAAAACATTTTTGTAGGTTTTTTACTATTGTAAAATAATACAAATGTAATAAATTTCTAAAAATATTTCAGCGTAAATACAAAAATCCTGGCAAATAATAATAACAAAACAATTTGTAAATATTAGTAGGAAAATTGTGTATGAAAAATATTTGATTTTCAAACGATTACGAGCTGCTAATAAAATTTAATCTAGTTTTATTTTATTTAAATAATTGTGTATGCAACTGCCTTAACTGAAAATTTAATAGCCTTAACTAAATTAAATTAATCTCATTTCAAACCAGAAATCTGATATTAAATAAAATTAAATTATAGATATTTTTGCATAGATTGTGAATCTATTTAAATGGCTAAAATACTAATTGCAAAATAAATCAGTTAAGGAAGTTATTGAATTTCACAACGAGCTGATCGCATTACCAAAACACAAAAGTATTTTATTGTGGGTACAGTGAACATTCAGTTAACGCATTTTGTAAGAAGACCCACAAGAAACCAACATTTCTTGCTATGTGAAAACGCCGGTTGGTTGCTGTTATTTTAAGCTTAGCATTGCTGGTAAAATGTTTACTTGGTTAACCGAGCATTGCTGGCAAAGTTTCAGTCTCAACTTTGATGGCTGCTTCCGTTTCCGGTATAGTTTTCACCATTTCCACCGAAAAATATGCACAGTTTCCGCAGCTGTCCCACGCACGTCAGCAATTCAGCTGTTTTCAGCAGGTTGGCCAACTACTCAGTCAGTTAGCACACACACACACACACACACCTTTGGTGCTCGAAGGCACCGCCACATCCTCCCCCTCCCCCCTCGTAATCAGACACATTTTGTGTTGATTTTATTGTGTGAGAGTACATTTTGCCAGCAACAACTGAGCCGTGAACAGCGTGTCATCATCATCCCCATCAACATCATCATTATCATCATCATCATCATCATCATCATTGTCATAAGCATCAGGGACGTCAACTGGCATCATCATAGCTGTCGGCCCATCATCATCACCTTGCCGCTTTTCCATATGAGAGCCAACGGTTTCTACGACTGGCGACAACAAGGATGAGACATCATTTTGGCCATGTTTGCTGGCATTGTTATTGTTGGTTTTGGTTGCCTTTTTAACGTGCGCTTCTCGTGTTATTTACTTAACAATTTACTGAATAATTTAAACAGCCTCCTTGTCACCCCGTCCCTCTCCCCGACCAACTTCCCTTGCCACTTCCTGGGCTGCCATTTGTTGACCTCCCCCAGGCTGAATTATGAGCATGTTCTTTTTTTTTTTTTATTTCCCCTTCCGTTTAGGTGTGTAAGTTTTCATTCTCAAAGTGAGGCTAATAGTTATTCCACCACCAACACACATCTCTCTCTCTCTGTGTGTGTGTGGTTGACTTTGTGATGTGCGGTTGTGTGTGCGTGTGTGTGAGTGCCGCTGTGTTAATAATGTGCATAATAAGCCTTAATTAATGTTAAATAATGAATTTTCTCATTTACACGTCGCCAGCCAATGCTAAAAAGCCAATGCTTCGGGGAACTGGGAACTGGGAAAAAGGAACTGGAAGATTTGTTTGCCTCTCGTTTTGCTTTGCTTTCTTTCTTTGCTTTCATAAGTTTCCTGTGGGCTTCCAAACATTTACAGGTGTCGGTTAATGGTTAACTGGCTAGCTGGTTAACTGGTTAACTGGTTTACTGGTTACCGGTTATCCTGCTCTCTAACAATTTACCGTTTCGGTTGTGAGGAGCACTTCAGTATCGCATCCCTTTCCGCTTTTTTTTTTTGTGGTTGATCAATTGTTCAATCCACTTTTAAATTTAAATTTAAATTTAAACAGCCGCAACACAAACATTTAAAACTGTGCAACTTATTTTCCATTCTTTTATTTATATTTTAGGTTGGCTTGTTCTTAATTAAAATGGCTATGAAAAGGGTTTTGTGTTTGTGGGTTGGCGAATGAATTTAAACTTTCCGTGAAGGGGAGTGAGGTGGATTTAGAATTCAATCGCCTCTCTTTGCCTCTTTTCGAGGCAGGTCGAACTATGTTTAGTATGCTTTGTGCTCAGACCCTAAAATGTGTTTTGTAAAACTAACAATTAGAGATAAACGCAATGCCAAATTTTCCATGTTGAAAACACAATGATGCGTCAAATTAATTTGTATAGCTGTAAATTGTATTGCCAAAGGGTATCGAAAATAATCAAATATTTAACACAAATATTTTACAATACTTAGCAAAACACACAGAACAAATCTGTTAATTTATTCAACATAATTAAACATTGCTTCTACAATTCAATCATTTCATGGATATTAAAACATGAAAGCAATAATCTAATGCAATTTGATGAGTTCAAAGGGTTAATTTGCTAAAAGTGAATAAAATGAAAAGCTCTTTCGTAATATTCATTAATTTTTACTTTAATACTTTAATCTTTTTGCACTGTTTGAGTCTGTTGAACTTAAGCCGCAGTTCAAAGTTTAATAAACTAAAATTGCTTCAATAAACCCAAAATCAAAAATTTACAAACATTTGCAGCAATTAGACATATATATATGTATATATATATATATATATATATATGTATATATATACCAATATATCTACATATATATCGAACTTGAATCCATTATACAAAAGTTTGAACATAATAAAAGTTGGCAACTCTCATAGCGAATATTGTTCAGAGAGAAAGTGAGGGGACAAAATGGAAAGAGAGAGAGAGAGAGAGAGAGAGAGAGAGAGAGTAGGTGGGGGGGAACTATTAGAAGTCGTAATGTCCTGTAGAAATTAGAAATAACATACCCGTAGAGAGAGAGCAAATAAATGTGCAAAACTTTCGATGCGCTTAACTTTTAGTTGATGTAGTTGCTGTTATTGTTATTGTTGTTGTTGTTGTTTTTGATGTTGTCCATTTGTTGTTGTTATTATTGTTGTTATTGTTGTTGATCCACTTTGTTGTTGATGTCGCATTTGAACATTGTATGGAAAAAAATCAATGCGGAAATATTTTATCCTCTTTATATGGTCGAGACACACACACACAAGCAGACACACTGACTGACACACACACACAGACTCACAGACAGACGCTGCACATGTGAAATGATGGCAGCCAATGAAAACAACTACAACAACAAAAACAAGTGTGCTAAAAGGAAAAGGGACAAATCACAAATATAAAAATTGCTTAGCTCAACGCTTTTATTTGTCGCTTTTGTTGTACGACGCAGTTGATTAGCCGGCGCCCATTTATACACATATATATATATATATATATATATATAAATAGATGTGTGTAATATTTAGTACATATCTTGATGTATATTTTTATTATTATTGCAATCTTGTTCGATATGAGCATGTTTTATTCGTTATAAGTTTTTATTAGTTTTCCTTTCTCGCATAGATTATTCATGGAGTTTTCTCTTTCGCTGACAGGCGAGATTTCATTTAAGTAAAAGTATTTCGATATTATTTTTGGTTTTGTTTTATTTTTTTCTTGGTCTGTCTGCTTATTGGTTTCTCGATATATTTTTGTTTTTTTTTTTGCTTCTGTTTTACTTTTCAATTTGTGTGTTTTTCTCGCTTGATTTTCACTTGACTGCTTCTACTGGGTGGCCCCAGTTGAGTGCCGTGTCAATCAAAATCAATCAAATTTTGTTACACTTTTTACACCCAACCCATCCTCAACTTTTGCACTTACTCGCTCGTTAACAGTTACACATGTTCCGCGTGTTTTTGGTGTTGTTGTTGTTGTTGTTGTTGTTGGTGTGTTTGTTGTCACAATTCGGTGGCTCAATTTGCGGCAAATGGATTTCACGTGTGAAATGCGGTCGCAAAATGCCAAGTTTCTCAACACGGTTTACGACATTTGTGCTCTCGCTGATTAATGCCCGGCACACGCGTACCGTTAGTCGATTTCTTACGTTGCGTCTCACGTTGCGTCGATTTAGTTAAGAACACTTTTGACGGCAGATTCTGCTGCTGCTTCACAACACTCTTTTCTTTTTGGTTTGCTTTGTTTAGCGTTTGCCCAATTTGCTGGCAATTTGTGTGCACAGTATAACCGTAAATGCATTGAGTATGGTTGAATAACTGTATAACAAAAGGCGATAACAATTCACGAAGAAGAAGAAGAACAGAGCCACGCACGACGTCAAAAAACTCGCCGTCCGTCAACGTCAATTCGGATGGCGACCCGCTGTGTCTGTCGTTAACGGCGTACGCTTTCAGACTGCTTGGCCGCAACGCTCCGACAACTTTTAGCTGGCAATCGCCTGCTAATCGTCGTCGTCGCCGTCGTCATTGTCCTCTTCGGCATCGCATGTTGGCGTCTTCGTGTTTGTTAGCTCGGAAACTGTTATACATTAACATGTGGCGGCTGCGTCGTACAGAGAGCGAGCACAGAGAGGCTCTCTTGAGTGCGTTTTTATTATTTTTGGTTTCCTTCTCCCTTTTGCAGCAGGTTTTATTTTGATTTTTATTTTTAGTGCTTTGCGGTATGTGATTTATATGTCGCCGTAAAAATGCATAATAAATGTGGGTTATCAAATTAAAATTAAGCAACTAAATAAAGCAACAGACACAGCCGCAAAAATAATTGCCGCCTAAATGCACAGCACAAATGCCATTCATTTGTTTTAATAAACTCGGCTTTGTGGCGATTAATACATATTTATTAATACGATAAAAGATATTACACTCGCAGATTATAAATATTAAGCATATACTGGAAGTGATTCGGCAGAATATAAAATGATTATTAAAGCCATTTTGCATTAGATACATAAATATGAATTGAATTGTTGAAATAAATAATAAATTGAAATTCATTCAAGTCAAATGTTAAACAAGTGTTGAACAACTAACCAAAATTTGAGCGCTGTCTATAAATGATACAAATTGCGGCTCATTATGCTTAACTCTCAGAAATGCCGGCTCATTACTAAAGTGTCCATCCGTCTTAGTCTTATACAAGCGTCGGGCCAGCTAACACCCAGTTATCATCAAGTTCTCAAAGGGTGTGTTGATTTTTATTCAGCTGCTGGCTTGATAAGCACTATCAATGGCTATTTGTTTACATATTTTGTTTCCGCTTCCCAACACCAATACACGCACACACCTAACTTTTCTGCTGCAGTATAAGAGTCGCAACTGTTCCCAGTATAACTGGTTAAGGAAGCTGTGTGTGTGTAGGGGTTGTATAACAGTGATAACAGTGCCAACGAGCTGATACTCTCGCCCAGCGCGTCGGCGCTCTTCAAATTCAAACGATTCAAACTCAACACGCAGCTGACGAAATTCACCACAATGGACAGCGCCTGAACTTAGACTGCAGCCACAAATCGAAGAAATCAACTGCAGAAGCAATAAAACACTGCAGCCCACAAAAAAGGCCAAATGTATCGATTAGTTTCCGTTTCGATACGATTCGATTGCGTTTGCTTTTGCTTGGCTTTGCGTGGCCACCCAACCACCACGCCCCCCTCTCAATCAACGCATCATTTTTCAGTATTTATATATAAAATCTTTTCTTGGTTTCCTTTGCGGCTGCTTTTTATAATTTCTGTCCTTCAAATTCGTCGCTTTTGCTCTGCTGTTATTCTTGTTTGCCACCCCCGGCGGGGGGGTTGGTGGAGGTGGGTTGTGAGTGGTAAGCAAATAACCAATGAAGCAGATAGTAATGTTTATTGTTATTCTTGGCAGCCGCCCCTGCGGCCACTCAAATCAATTCGATGAAGCCACAACAAACAGCATCTTCTTTCTTACTGTGTAGTTTTATTTAAATTTCTGCGGCTCGCTGGACAAAAGCAATAACATCGAAGAATTCCTGATGCCCAGCTACCCTGTAACAACACACTTTACAAATCTCAAGGTCACGTCTCAGTCAAGAAAATAATAGAGAAAATATTTTGTAAACGTAAAGAAAACTGACGAAGCAAATAAAAATATTGAAAAACTAACTTTCATTTTAGCTTCAAGCACTTTTGCTAAGGCTGAAAAACATATAAATATAAAATGAGTACATTTTTAAATAAATAAATATAAATAAACAATTAAAGTTTGTTTTGTCTAATTCAGCTGTTGGCAAATTGAATTAAATTTAATTTACTTTATTTTTAATTCATTTATATTCTGAATACCTGCCGCATTTTAACACACTTAAATAAGAATAATTGCTAAAACATTAAATGTAAAAAAAATTAAATTTAAAAGCATTTAAAATTAAATAGAAGTGTGAATAATCAAGTTTTAATTTACTTCAATTGAATTTAAAAACCAATTGTAAACAGTAATTTTAATGTTGCCAATAAATTTAACTAAATTTATTTAATTTAGATTATTTTACATGTTGTCAATTATTTCAAATTAATTAATGCACTTAAATTTAATTTACAAAATATGTGTTATAAATTTGTTCACGTACTTAATTTTAATATTTATACATTAACTATCTGTTTAAATACTGTATATTAAAATTCTATTGTTCATTAATTGCGTAATTAAAAATAATAACAAACATTTAAAAAATAATTACATATTATAATAAAAATAATGAGAATAAACCCGAAAACTGCCGCTCTAAAACAAATTTGGGAAAAGGGTATTTCAAAATAATAAATGTTAAGTATGTAAGGGGAGGAGGAGGAGTATTGGTTTAGACCCACTCTGTTAATCACAGGAACTCACTTCTTTACCACTGCTCTTCTCACCCCCTCTCTCTTGTCACATTGTTGACAATCGTTGCGTTTTGCGGTTGGCATCGGTTGCCGCATAAAGCTAAATGCCGCATTGTTGCCACGTTCAACACGCCTGCATATTTTGAGGCGAATTAAAACTATTTAAGTTTTTAATGCTCTAAGAGGAATGATCTTGTGCGTGGCATATAAATTACTCAGCTGCACTCTACTCTCTATTTGCCTTGTGATGCATAGCTGGAGAGGGAGGATGGGGGGAAGAATCACCCGCACGTCGTTGTCAACGAGGGCGCCAGCAACAAGGATGTGGATAAGAACGTGCACAGGGCACGTGGGGGAAGTGTGGAACTGATGGTTGTAGGGGAGGAGGAAGGTGAGGTATATCTGAGTACACTTTGGCAAAGTTTTTACTTGGCTCGTTGGCAATTTTTTACTTTGTTGCTTTATAGGGATTTATGTTTAATCGGCCAAAGGTTGCCGCGCACAAACGCAGCAACGTTAAAAGCTCTTTTGTTTCACACAGAAAGAGAGAGACAGAGAGAGACAGACAGAGAGAGAGAGTGTGTGTGTGGGGCGTGGGTTGTGTGTGAGTGTTGCATGCAATGCTAACGTGGCAGAGAAATGATTTTGGCCCTCTGCATATCTCTCGCAGCAAGTGTGAAATGTTGATAAACATTTACCAGACTTAAATGGATTGCCAGCTGCTTTACAGGGGGTCCTTACGCATGTGTATGTGTGTGTGTGTCTGCGTGTGTGTGAAGGAATACCAGCTAAGTGATGCGTGGTAACCAGTTGGTATTCAGAATGCACAATGCTTACACATCAAATGAACAACTGTTTGGAGCACTTCAGCATTTTACTAAATTAAGAAATCAAAACCAACTTTCTTAAAATTAGAAAAATCGTAGAAAAGAGTTTTGATTAAGTTTTATACGTCTAAAAATTAGCTTAAGCAAAATCTCAAAAAATTTTAATTGAGATATTAGCAAAAATTAGATTTAAAAAATTAATTTCTTTTTATAATCTGACAATGTGTATAGATGATTCTAAAATTTTTTATTCTTGTTTTGTATGTTTAAAAATTAAAAAAATACGCTTTTAATCTCTCGCTGAAGTCTAAATCCGTAGGTATATAAAATACATCAGAAAATATTAATACTATTATTAAAATATTAAAATTATTAAAATAGTTAATGCTTTGTTAATTTATTTTTAATATCTCATAATGTGTATCGGTGATTCTATGTTTTTTTTATTCTTGTTTTGTGTATTTGAAAATCAAAAAATATGATTCACCGAATGCTGTGAATATCTCGCTAAAGTCTTAATCCGAAGGTATACAAAATACAACAGAAAATATGCAAAATAAAAATACATAAAATAAATTTAATATTTTTAAAATTAAAATGATCAGACTACAAATGCATTGCATTGCATTGAGAAAAGCAGCGTCAAATTCAACTGACAGATCTACAAATACTCCCAATGTGAATTATGTATCGAGCAAGAACTGCGATTTATATTTATTATATATATTATATATTTCTATTATTCATAAGTATATATTATAAAAAAAACATTCACATCCAGGCATTAAAATAGAAATTTTCCGCAACTAACTAAAAATAGTTTGTTCATTTGATTGTTTTATTTGTGCAAACTGTTAGCCAACTAAAGTAATTGCCTCAAAGCCACACAAAATGTAGCTAAATGTTTGCAATATAAATAATACATAACAAATAACAAAAAAAATAGTTAATTTATTTAGAAGCCGTTATTCATTGGCATCTCGACGAATTGAGCGAAAGTTTTCTTAACTGTTTGTCGTTTCTTTTTGTTTCGACTCGGCTCGAGTTGGCCAAAAACACGAAGTTTTTGTGGACTTTAATTAACCGAGTCGGAAAGTCGGAAAATCGAGGTGAACGAGTGCATAACAACAACAACAACAACAACAGCAGCAAATGCCACAATGAAATCAAAACTGGCGCCTGCAAGGCTCGTTTCCCATTTAATTGAAGCAGCCCCCAAGAAATGGATACGTGAATGGATACAGAGTGGGTTGTATCAAGGATCTGCTCCGGGCCAACTCTAGCATTGATTGCGCCCAATTCCAAGTGAAGGCACACTTTATGCTCACTTGCAACAAACTGTGGCATGGAATCTGGCGCAGTGCTTTGACTTGACTATCGAGTCTAGACAATTGCAAGAAAAGGGATGGAAAAATCATCGCTGGCAAAGATAAACGACTTGCGTGTTTTCGATAAAAACCAGAAACTCAACTGGGAAAAAAGGAAAAAAATAACTAGAAAAAAACATCTTTGATTCCTAAAAATATATTCTTCATCAGCTCACACCAAAGTATAATTTTCATATTGTTAATACTCCAGCAATAAAACTAGAATAAGTTAAACTGCTGTTTGCAGGGCAACTCGCAGTCGAGCACACTCAACTACAGCATTCTTATTTTTTATTCTACTTTCTTTCCTTTGGCTCAGCGAGAATTTTAATTTCCGCACGTGGCCGACATTTGCCATGCCAGTTGGCTGGTATTTTGAATTAAATGCCAATTTCTCGAATCTGACACATATGTGAATATGAAAAGTGATTGTAACAATAATTAATTGAGGCCCAGCTGGAAGAACAAATGGAAATAGTTTGCGCTTTTCAAAAATATGCTGAATGATTGTTAAATGCACTCCAAATATTTTCGATTACTTGTGCAAATATTTGGCCTGCATTCTTGCCTACAACTCTTTTCGTGCAAAATACTTTACACACTTCCCAAATAAATGTGGATTTTATATTTTTCTTTTGTTTTTTTTTTAGGCACAGCCCGGTAAATGACTATTGGCTTGCAGCCATCGGTTGCAAGTCCCTTTTTGCGCCCATTTATTTGAGGCTTTTGTTTCGATTTGCAGGCAAGTTTCGGTTTTTTTTTTATTACCAAACTTTCTATGCACTGAATATGCATATGGGGATAACAAGTGGATAAGCGAACACTCATCAATTGCACAGCGTGAAACATGCAAATATCTAAAACAAAAAAAAAACACTCTATAAATGTTACATTTTTGTGTGTTAACAATTTATGGCTAAAACTTCAGCATGTTTTGGGAATATTTCAAGCTAAATTTGTATTGAATATTATTAATTGCAGCTGTCAAAGTTTGATTAAGTTTTATTGATAGGGTATCTTTAAATCAGGCTTTTCGTCGTTTTACAGTTTTATTCTTATTAATACCTCAACTGAGCAGCGTTGTCAGCACAAGATTTGTCTGGTTTTAGCCAAATGGGAAAACTATGCACACTGCTCCATTTTGGCATGGCTTACATATCAAATGGGCGTAGCTGTTGAAATGGGCAGATTTTTTTCTTTTTCAACAAAATTTCGAATATTTCGATTTAATATTGTACTTAAATTTAAAAAATGTAAACAACCATTTCTAGTTAAGGCTAGTAATTTTGGTTTTCCCTCAAATTTATTAGCAAGTAAATACAAAATGTTGATAAATAAACTCCGACAATTACTGAAATTTATGTCAAAAACACACACACAAAATATGGAATAAACTGTTTCTCGATTCGATATAATTGCAATATTCTCCTGATGATTGCCAGCATTTTGTTAGCTCGCAAATCGAAAGGATGAATTTACTCCATACTCATTACTGGTTACATATAGGAAAAGCAGAATTAAGCCATCCACTACAAAAATGCATATCTTAAACATATATCAAGAAAAAGCACTTATTATATATATACATGTGAAATAACTCTTATAAATCTGAGTTTGTTTCTGATCTGCCTGCGGGCCACTTGGAATGCCGCTTGAAGTGGGCAATTAGCAGACCTTTTTTGCTGCTAAAAACACAAAACACAACTGCAAAAACGGTAAATGGATAAGCCATGAAATGAAAGTGCAGCTAATTGCAAGCAATTAAGAAACTGAAGTTTTTTGAAGGTGCTTTTCATGTGAGTGCGTTTCAACTTTATACTTTATACTTTATCATTTATGCGGCTGCTTTAGTTGCAACAATAAATGCTGCAAGAACATTTCTATGACCTTACACACACACACACACACATACACACACATATGAACATTTACTTGTACTTGAGTGAAAATATAATTTGAAGAGTTCACAAGTGGTCTCCAAATGCCAAAAAGACATGAAGGTTAATTGCATTGCTCTATGGCCAGAAGCAAAAATTCGTTTTTGCATCTGCATTTGAGTATACGTGTATGAGTGTGTGTGTGTGTGAGGGTGTGTGTGTGTCTCGCAAAATAAATTACATTTGTGCTGGCTGCCAAGAAAATTGAAAAATTCTGCATTTGCTGGCAAGCAGTTGGTCTGCAGCCGCAGTCACAGTTGCAGTAACCGCATTTATGCAACAAGAAAATGCAAGCACTTAAACATCTAAGTTACACACACACACACACATAACGAAACATAGATAGGTGAACTTGTACATATGCAGAACAACTCAAAACTAAAACAAACTCAGAAACTGCTCATCAGCCACAAAATGCGGTAATTTATTCATTAGAACAATTCTCAAGTGCCGCTAATTAACAGTGTATATAATTTGTTAAACGAGTTACACTCAGAAAAACAAAGAACGCCTAATTTTGTAGAAAGTATCAGTATAACATTCTAAAACTAATTTATTTGTGTAGTTGTTTGATTTCATCTGCTTTGTATAACTTATAAAATTTGTAGACATTTTAGTTCAGACTAAAAACATATTAATAAAAAAGTCAATAAATTGAATACTAAAAATATGTAATAATAAATAATAACTTTTATTTTAATATTCGATTTATTGGTTAGCTACTTGGCTTGATTGTTTTTTTTTTTCGACAATAAAAACACTGATTGATAACTGAATGGCATTATTTATTTTTCATCAAAGAGGAAATCACTCTTCGATCTTGTGGAAATTATTAGCTGAGAGGGTGACTAAATAGCAAATCAATACAGAAAATAATAACCAAAAAAAAATAGGCTTTAATATCGATAATATTACTAAAAATAAGTTCGCAGCGTCAATTTAATATTTATTTTTCTTATAAATTCGCATCCGCCAGCTTTGTATGCGGAATTATACTTACTACTTGCCACTTCCTACTTGCCACTTCCTACTTGCTACGTACTACTTGCTACGTTCTACTTGCTACTTCCTTCAGTGTTTTGGGGTTTTTTTTTTGTTTGACAGAACGACGAAACAGTTTCTTTATCCTTTGGGCATTAGTTCAATGACTTCATCGTTCTTTGCCGCAGCGCGATGAGAAATCAACATTTTATTATTGATGTCTTTATGTGTCAACAAAAAGCGATTTCGCATAAGCAGAAATTTCATTAATAACATCATAAAAATTGCCAAGCAGTTTAATGGCCAACTTCTGAGCATTATTATGCCGTCGATAAAATCTAATATTTACAAATGGTACTGAAACTTTAGCCAAAACTATTTCCTACCAGGACAAATGGCAAACATTGAAAGTTTTCTAAATATGTATTTTTTTTATGTCTTAAAGTTAAACAAAAAATGTATTGTTTAAGTATTCTACTTTAATAAAAAAATATAGTTTTATATATATTTAAAAGTCTTATATTAATTATTATTAAAACTAAGTTTTGTTTTCAACAGTGTTTTCAACAGTGTTTTCAATAATTCGTGTATCCTTTTTCAAGTGGTCAAAATTCCAAACTTTCAGTTTTGACTAAGTTAAACTCAGTGAAAAGTTGAAATCCGAATCTAAGAAAAGTTTCGGGAATAACTTAATTTATTGTTAAAAATAATCTTCGCTTTAAATTTCAAAAATATGAACATTGCTTTTTTAGAGTCTTAAGTTTTTTATTGTTGATTGGGCACATCGAAGTTGCAGCAAGCTCTGTGGCAATATTGTTAATGTTGGTGCAACAATATAGGTTTTGGCAAAGCGAAATGCGTGGTTTTTTAAGACCCCAATTGCCCCAACCACATGCCACATATAAATTATACTTAACAGATACTTTTTTTTTGGGAATGTTGCCACTCAAAGATACTCACGGCTTGGAATTGGTGGCTGTGAATGCAACGTTGCCAGTTGCCAGTTGCCAGTTGCTAAGTTGCCACGTTGCCCTGCTGGCCATTCGGGGTTGCAACTATTCTGCACTTTGCACTTTGCACTTTGTACTGGGCGCCAAAGTTGTATGCTACTTTTATCTGCCAACGCGTAAATATTCGTTAAAAGTTGAAATTTAATTTTATACCCCGGGGCAAGTTGCTGCTGCGGCTATTCTTGCCGCACTTGCTGCAACGTGGTTGCCATTTCGTCAAGTGGAGCGTCGAAAAAAAAAAACGCCGAGGAGCAGCAGAAGATAAAGATGCTGCAGCCAAATAAATTTCACTCGCACCTTGGCGAGGCACAGAGTTAAAACGAGACGCATCTGTTTTTGCTTGCTTGTTAACATTAAATTTATGTCTTAACATAAATAAAGATTTTCTAAATAGTTTGCCTTTTACGTGCAACGTGCCACATATAAGTACCACAGCTACTTTCTTGCGGATTGGTTTTGTCTAAACGGCGCATCTTCATTCCGTTTGTCCAGCTCTCAATTATAAAAATACCCAAGGAGTTATTGAATTCAAGATTATGTCATCTACATAGATGAAATGGCATTCAATATGTAGTATTATTTTTATTATTATTATTATTATTAATCCGCATGAGGCAGCATTTTGCTTGGGCTTAGCTTTTTGCCTTTTGTTTGGCAAATACAAAGACGCCAATCAATTCTTGGGGCAGTTCAATGACCTTATGTGGCACAACAAATTTGCCTCAGTGTATGGCGTACATTTTCACAATATTTGTCACATTCAATCTGATTATTTTAATGGTCACACTCCAAATGAGTAAAGTTAATGTTGATAATTATATGTCAATCACTTCTTCATTCATTATATATGTATTCGAGGCATTTGTATACACATTTTTGGTCAGGTTAATAATGTGAGTGGCCACAAGCGAAAAATTGTCACAGTTGATTGTCAGTTTTGGCGTTAATTGGTGGGGTTTTTTTTGCTGAAAAAGTGAACTGCTTTTCATACTCTGAAAATTGTGCATTTTCCATTTCAATTCTCGTTAGCCGCTTTACGGACATTTGAAGTGTCGCTAATTTATATTGAAAATTACTGCCAACTGTTTTAGCTGTCAAAACTTATGCCATTTATATTAAATTACACTCAAAGTGCAAAAGTAAAAATCAATTAGAAAACATTCCATAAAAGCGGCTGGCCGCAATTCCAGTGTTTCATATCGGTGAGCATTAATGAATGCCACCGGCCGACAGAGGGCGCTTGTAGTAAATTATTTTGTATTTTGTACTCTGCCCCCAGCAGCAACAAGGCTGTAAAACATTTTTCAAAAATTCTCCAACAATAACAACAACAAACAAGTATAAAAATATTTTTATAACTTACCGTTGACAGCTACAACAATAATAATAACAACAACAACAATAACAACGCTGCCTTGAAAATGTTTCGAAGAAGCTGGCAACGCCGCTCAGCCTCGCTCATGAGACGTTGGCAGCGCTGCCAGCTAAATAAATAGTTGTGCAGGTGGTGTTAATTGAAAAACTTTTGCAACACTAATTAAAAGTTTCTAAACAAAATTCGCCATGACTATGGCAATTGCTCATGGCTTCGTCCCGCTCTCCCCACACACGCACACCTCTCGGCGACAGCCCTACAACTCCTGCCAAACAGGGTGCATCATGTCGCGAATGCGGCAAACCAGATTGGAAACTGATCCGGTTGCAATCCCCCCCTCCCACCACCTAGCCAATTTGGGTAATGCCAAACGAGTAGGTGGCGAAGCTTGAAATGTCAACGTCGGCAATTGAATTCGATTGTCCAACACTAACACAAAGCGACAATGAACACAGAAAAGGGAAAGTTTTGTAAAAACTTTAATTTAATTGTAATTGGGGATAAGTGAAAGCAACTTTGCTATAGAAGTTCTTAAGCGACATTTGTCTTGAGCGAAAAGTCGAATAAAGCAGGTTATTTATGAATCAATATATATATAAATAAAAAGGAGTATATCTAACATTATTTTAGGTAAATATTATAAAGTCTTTCAGTACAAATTTATTAAGTTTTAACTATTTATATATATATTATTTATTTTCTTATTTTCTTATATTTTTATTCTTATTTTCTAATTTATCACTTTCATAACATTATATTTAAATTAAGACATAAAATGAGCGATTTGTTCAGACAATCTAAAATTCAACTAGCACTTTTTTTTGAGTTTGTTTCCTTTTAAAAAGTAAAAAAATGTCTAAAAAATAAAAAAATAAATTAAGCGTTTTGTTTAGATATTTTTTAACAATCTAAAATTCTACTAAATAAACAATTACATTTTAACAAGCACAATAATAATTTTGATTTCTTTGAGTTTGTGTTCTTTTAAAAAGTAAAAAAAAGTCTAAAAAATAAAAAATAAATAATAAATAAAAATAAATAAATAAATCTAAAATTCAACCAAACAAAAAATTACGTTTTAACAAGCACAAAAATGCTTTTGATTCCTTTGAGTTCTAATCAAGTTATTAAAATAGCCATTGTTTCCTTTTAAAAGGCAAAAAATGTCTAAAAAACAAAAAAAATAAATAAATAACTAAACCGCTAACTGCGCAAATCTTCATCAACCGAAAATGCCATCAAGGCTAAAAAAAAAACTTAAACGGCTGTTTTCAATGCGTTTAATTTCCGTGACAACATCCTGCACCTTGCCGCGCACACATCCTTCCCCAAAAAACGCCCCAGCACCTGCCCCTGCCACTGCCCCTCCACCGCCCGCCTAGTCTTTGGTCACTCTAGCTGAGCTGTCATATTTTGCATGCCAATGTTTCAGAAGCCTCAGCTCAATTCTGCTACATCATACAAAAATTGAAAGCAAAATAAAAATCTGAAAAAACTGTGGAAAAAATAATCGAAAACGCAGAAAAAAAAAACATTGAGAATAGTCAAATACTTTTATGGAATTGGCGGAGGAGGCGTGAGAACGACGTTTTTTAAATTTAAAACAACTTAAAAGACTTGACGCAATGTTGTTGTTGTTGTTGCCACGCTGACAGGCCGGAAATCTTTGGCAATAACAGAAAACACACCCAATTTAGATAGAAGCAGGAAAAAGAAAAAAAATAATAATATTTCACTTGGCGCAGCTGCTTCTCAGCTCTGCTTGGTTTTTTCCCGTGTGGTAATTCACCTTTGGATGCCTCCCGCGTTGCGCTGTTTTGTCAACTTTTGTTGATGCCAGTCAAAATATGTAGGAAACGATGAGAAAACAAAAAGTGAAAGAAAATTCCAGAATATAAGCTGGAAATTCACTTGCTGCGCAGCTAGGCCAACAAATTTCCATGCCCAGCGTTATTTAAATGATAATCTAAGCAAAATGGACAAAGGCCGTTTTGGCCGGAAATGACTTAGTGTTTTCTTGTTGGAAATTAAACGGGACAGCTAAAGTGTCTAGGGATAGGTCAGAGTGCTTCTTAGAGTAGCTGGGCACTCGGAAGAAGGTGTAATGAATTTAATTGGAAAGTGCGTGCCGCAATGCCGACAGGAAATGGGTGTCACAAGTTCCCCAAAGGAATTGCTGCCACGCGACACAAATTATGACCACAAATAAAATACGAAAAAAGGTTTTTTTAACAGCTATTGGAAATACATTAAAAATATACAAAAAATAAATAATAAATTTGATTGTTTTACCTAAATATTTGTTATGTGATTAACCAAAAAAAAAGCCGATGACAGTTCCATTTTTACAGGACGATATTTCCTTGAGTGCTCACATATACATGTTTAGACTTATGTGTGTGTGTGTGTATTTACATGTGCATAAGTGTATGTGTGTGTATTTGTGCTGCTGAAGCAAATACATTTTTCTATATAGATCCCTATAGTGCCGTTTCGAGCATTTAACATGTGCGATAAATGGGACAGGCACCTAGCTAATACATTCCTATTAATAATAGACTGCGGCGAATGCCATTTGTCATGCAATCGGGCCGAGAAACAAACAGTGGCCAAGATATGAACAAGAGATTGAGATTGGCATAGGGTGGCTGGGTGGGCTGTGTGGGTGTGGCAAAGGAGACAGAGCTGATTGCCTGAAGGTAAACAGCTTCATAATTCTCCATAGATTGTCGATTTTGTGAACGCTGTCTGTGACATTTCGATGAAAAATTGCCAACGAGTACACAAAATTATGGCTTGACATATTTATGAGAATTATACTCGAAATATTCAGCCTTAATCTTAAACGAAGAACATAAACTTTGGAATAACAAAAACATAAAGTGCTTTATCTGTTTTAAATGAATGATTTAATTAAAAAAAAAAAATAGAAAAAGAAAAACCAATAATATTAAAAGTAGTCTACTAATAACAAAAGTAATCAAATTAAAAAATAAGTTATTATTATAAGTTTAGTGTCTAATCGAATATTATTATTAAAGCTGGATTAAAATAGAAAAAAATAAATAAAATAAAAAAGAATAGCCAATGATATTAAAAGTATTCTACTAATAACAGAAGTAATCAAATTAAAAAATAATTTATTTTTACAAGTTTAGTGGCTAATCGAATATTATCATTAAAGCTGCATAAAAATAGAAATAAATAAATAAAATAAACAAGAAAAACCAATGATATTAAAAGTAGTCTACTAATAATAAAAGTAATCAAATAAAAACATAAGTTATTATTACAAGTTTAGTAGCTAATCGATTATTAACATTGAAGCTGAATTTACCTAGTTTAAATTATAGTAATTTATATATCAAAGACAGCATTCAATTGGCAGTCACAGGTGCCGTTGAAAGTAAGTTTAATATGCCATTTATTTTGGCAACAGTCGAGGCCAAAGAACACATGCGACACTCGCACTGTATATATATAACTGTATACGTAATGGTAAATCCAAATAAAATAACTACAGATACTATTGTAGTCGAAGGTATTTGTTTGCCATAGACTGCTGCAACTTTGCAGACTGGCAAGCGCCTTCCATTTGTTTGCCTCTTTTGTTGCCGTTGCCGTCTCCGGCTGCTGCTGTTGCTCCTGTTGAAATTCAATTTGGCAAAAGTCATTGCATTCAATTGTTACTTGACAAAGAACAAATGGTGTTGATGGAGACACACACACACTAACACACATATGCACACACAGAATGGAGCCAGCCGGTGATTATTTATATTGGACACATGTATTTTGAATTTCCCGTTTGAAGTTGCCGTAAATCTGTTGCCATTGCGTTTACCAGTGCGTTTAAAAAGTTATTCGCCAAGTGACTCTAGTTGGAAAAAAAAAACTTTTCAATTGCTTGCCAAAAAAAAAAACACACACACACACAAAGAGAGGAATCAAGGCTCTGACCAGACAGCTTGACTGGACTGCCGACGCAGCCAAATACAAATTTTGCAAAGTGGCGGCATGCCAAAAGCCGCAAAAAGCAAAAACATTGCCGTCATGAATAAGACACACATACAACACACACACACACACACACTCAGTTACACTTCAAAGGCATTTTATAGCATTATGTGTGCCATACTTTTGTGCGCATTCGAAAATAAAATATATATATATATATACAAAGCAGCCCATTGGCGGCGCCACCAGACGGCTTTATAATTCTCGTATTAACACTTGTGACATACACACACACACTCAAATACGTATGTGCATATATTTCTTTAAATGCTTTTGGGTCAACACGTGTTCATTGAACCCAGCACAAACTAATTAAAAAATAAATTCGGAAGAAAATTCCCCACAAGAGCCACAAATTTAAAAAAAATGTGTCACACATCAACTTGGTCATTAAGCGAATGGGAACATAAAAATAATATATATATATATAAATATAAATTGAGAACTGGGAATAAAATTGTTTGAATTATTTGGCATTTGTGTAAATAGAAAAGGAGCAGCTACCCTGTAAAAGCCTGTATTATAATTTTAAATTAAGTATTATAATTTTAATAAATTACCAAAAGGCAGCAATAAAATTAACTTTCCTTTGCAAATTTGCGCGCAAATTCATTTGCCTTTCATAAATAATAAAATTAAAAATATGAAATATGATTTCAGCTTATTTTAATTTAATATGCACAATATTTACATTAAAAACATTAATTATGAATGAAGATCATCAATATCCAACATTAAAGTTTAGAATTTTTAATTAGTTTCAATCATTTTACTACCATTAATTATTTATATCAACTACTTATTATTTAAATAATAAATAATAAATTAAAATAAAAATTATAAATATCAATAAATATGAGCACTGGAAATAAAATGGTTTGAATTATTTGCACATTTGTGTTAAAAAGAAGAGGAGCAGCTACCATGTTATAATTTTAACAAACAGCAGCAATAAAATTGACTTTCCTTTGCAAATTTGCGAGCATTTTCATTTACCTTTCATAAATGTAATAATTAAAAATATGAAATATGATTTCAGCTTACTAATATACACAATTTGTACATTAAATAAAAGGAATTATAAATGAAGATCAGCAATATTCAGCATTGAACTTTAGAATTTGCAATTGGTTATTGATATCAACTGATTATTACTTAAATAATAAATAATAAATTAAAAGCTTAAAGCATTAATATATATAAATATCAATAAATATTATTATCAGTAGAACATAGTTATACGTTCTCATCTTGATTTTATATTGCACTCACATATTTATATATATAAAATATAATAAATATATGAATGTATAATTTCTCATCTTGATTTTATATTGTATTTACAAATTTCTATAGAAATAAACTTAAAAATTATATTTGCAATTCAAAAGAAGTTAAATGACTTTAGTCACTCAAACAGAACTCGAATTGCTTCAGTTGGCTGCCAACTGCAACTGCAACTGATGGACCCAAAAATGCGCTATTTGATTATTTGTATTCGTTTTATGTATTTGTATTCGTTTTGCGTATTCGTTTTGGCACGGATCCATGGAAGTCAGCGGCGCCTAATGAAATTGTGCACTCAATGGAGTGTAACGATGAGAGAAGTCAACAGAAATTGAGGTTGCCGCTGATGTGGCAGCGCTCTGGCTCTGATGTTATGATGATGTTTGTGGCGCTCTTTCGCTTCAATGTTGCAGCAAGCATACCTTTTGCTGCCACCTGGTGGCACAAATTAACGGCAAACGACTTTAAACTGCTATCGCATAGAGCATAAAGTGCACACAGATGTCTTTCTCACTCACTCTCTCTCTCTCTCTCTCTCTCTCTATCTCTCTCTCTGTGTGTGTTTGCAGTTGCTATTGGGGATTGTGGATTGAGAACTCAACGTTGAGAATGTTGAGCCAAAAGCGACTCCTTCTGCTGCTGCTGCCAACATAAAACTTTGTTTAATGCCCTCATGTCGCTGTGCAGCATCTAGTGGCAATGTCTACCCCAATCCCCTCTACCCCTCGCCCGTATACAAACATTGCGCTGCTTGGTGGCCAATGTGATTTTGAATATTTTGCGTATTAGCCAAATGGCGCACTTTTTACTTGGCGCATCCGTTGCAAACGGATTGAAGTGTCGCTTTCATGCAGTTTGCATGCGGGGGGTGGTTGCGGGGAGGATGCGTCGTGCTGTTTTTAAATGCCATTATGAATTTTAACGACCATAAATGCAAGCTTATCTTAAATGCTCTTTTACGGCTGAATTCATATTTTTGGCTACTTGTTTTTTTTTTTGTATTTTCCTCTGCGACTGCTTTTGCCTTTGCTTTTCAGGTTTTCCTTATTTTTTTTTGCTTTTTTTTTTTTTTAGTTGAGTTGCTTTGCCGGCAAATAAGATTATGAGTATCAATTACCTTTGTAGCATCATTTCACGTACAATATTAAAATGTGTCTGTGTATATCCAATTTGCATACAATCTGGCGTAATTCTCCAATTAATAATTTAATATTCCTGTAATCTGCGAATAGTTTGCTTTGTATAGAAAATAGACTAACGAACAATAGAGATTTTTTTATATAATACAGTGTTTAAAATTAAATTTTTAATTTAACCACAAATAACAAAATTACAAGACCAATTTTTAAGCATATTTTCTAGTCGTATAAATGAAAAAAAAAATCACACTTTCATTTAATTTGTTGAATAACAAGGAAAATATTTCTTTTTGTCACATTTTTCAGTCATTAATTTTCGCATGGCATATGAACTATGCAAGAAGATATTTGCAACTACTTTTAAATGAATTTAGTAGTCGTAAAGTTTATTGCATACGTTACGACTAAGGATTGGCAAACACACACAAGCACACACAAACACACACACTCACACACACATGTGTGTGTGCACACACAAGGTGAGGTGACTTAAGTTTAAATGCAATTCGCAACGCTCCGTATAATTTCGACCTTCAAACCGCCTCTTGGCAGTTGGCAGTTAGCTGTTAGCTGGTTTGCTGTTGGCTGTTTGTAGTTGGTAGTTGCTAGTTGTTAGGTGGTTAGCACCTGCTTGGAGTAGCGCCTTCTCGCCTCCTCATTAACGGCTGCATAAATATTTACAAGGCGCATAAAATACGCATATGTATGTGTGTGTGTGCATGTGTGTGTATATGTGTGTGTGCATGTGTGTGTGTGTGTGCTGTGTGTGTATAACTACCTGTTCCACTGCAATACGTGCAACGTGTTCCGCTGAGGGGCAAACACTTGCGCTTTTAAAATGAGCGATTGCCTCGCCAGGCAGCATAAACATAAAGTGGCAGAGGGGGAGGAAGAGGAGGGTTACGCATGTATGCCTTTGAGATTTTAATTTCAACATGAGTTATCATCACGTCTAATCACGTTAATTAAACAACTTGTTACCTTAACACCAACAGCAGCAGCATCCAACTACCAACTACACCTGGCGACTTTTGGCTTCTTTTCACAGCAGCCGAGCCAAGTTGGAAATTTGGTGTGAATTCGACTGTCAATTTTGAGTCGAGGCATCTTAAGATGTAATTAGGAAAGCACCCACACACACATACCTAAACACAAACATTCACACATCTAAACACACACATACAGTTACGAACAGGACAAGTGTTGGATGAGTGCAAGTTGACTTTGTTGTGGTTTTTAATTGCAATCGTCTGAAATTTGCACACAAAAAAAATCTATGCATTAAATGTGAATTCTTTTAAATATAAATAGAACAAAACACATTTTAAATATGAATTAATATAAATAAATATTGATTAAGTCAAATAAACATGATTAATTTGGCTTAAAGACAGAATAAAAAATGGTTTTATGGCAACATTTAGTCTAAGAATAATATAGTTTTGAAAAAAGATTAAATTTTAGAGATTTGTATAAAAATATTTGATGAATGAACCATTTTTTTTTAATTGTATTTTTGCATACAATGCATTCAATATGAATTCTAAAATACATTTTAAACCTGAATTAATATAAATAAATCAATTAAAATTTAACAAAAAACACTTAACATGATAAATTTGGCTTAAAGACACAATTAAAAAATTGTATTAGGGCAAAAATACAGTTTTGAAAAGAGAATAAATTTTAGAGATTTGTATAAAAATATTTTGATGAATTAATTAATTTTTTGCAATCATTTGCATTAAATATGAATTCTTTTTAGATAAAATTGAATAAAATACATTTTAAACATGAATTAATATCATTAAATTAAAAAAAAAAACTTGGCTTTAAGACACAATTAAAAAATTGTATTATGGCAAAAATGAAGTTGTGAAAATAGATTTATTTTTTGAGATTTGTATAAAAATATTTGATTAATTAATCAATTTTTTTTAAGTGTATTTTTGCAGTTATTTTTGCATATAAAACGAGTAGTAATTTCTGTTGATCCGGCTGCATTTATTAATTAATTTGCGGTTTGACTTAAAGCCCTCTGCGGCGTGTGAGCATATTTTACAGTTATTTATGCATCAATTATTTAATTAGTTTTTTGTTTGTTTTATTTACAGTACGTTGCACCCCGGCCGCTTTTGGCTTTGAATGCCCTTTCGAGTGGCTGTAAATGACTGCAACGCAAATACTTTTAAGTGGCTTGTCAATGGCTCAGCACTAACCAGAGTTGACAAGCTGCAGCATTTCCGTTTCCCCAAACACGCCTCTTAACCTGGCCACCTTTCCCCCATTAACTCCACTTTGCCTGCAGCATAAGCCAAGCGTCTTCCCTTTCCTCCCCCCCTATTGTTAATCCTCAGCGGCCTAATGTTCAAATGTTGGAAAATTGAGATGACAGTAAGGGTAATAAGGGTGGTAAAAAATGAAAAACAAAAAACGAAAATACAAAAAAAAAATGAGAATAAGAGAAAAGCCAAAGAAAACTTTTGAGTGATGCTTGCTGCGCGATAAGCAAAAACCAGCTATGAAGTTCCAACTCCCCAAAGAGCCGCCTCAGCTTTTGCCTTTGACTTTGCCAACACTCTGCAACAAAGTTAAGCAACATAAAATATGGATTATTTCAGATTAAGATTGTAAGTAGTCAACTTAAACATAAAATGCATTTGCGAATACAAAAGATAATCTATTAATTTGCTACAGCTGCAAAAAAAATAAATAAAAAGTGCGAATAGAGCTGCACATTGGAACAGATTGAGAAAACTTTAAGTTTTTGATTAATTGCAAAAAAATATATTTAAGAATATTCACTCAAAATTAAAGAGACTCTGTTTTCCCAATGCTGTAGTTTAGTGTTATTAAAGAGTGAGTTTTTGGCAAAGCACTAAGCATTTTTCTCATTTTTTTTTTGGTGTTTGGCTGCTGTTGGGGGTCAGGTCAGCACTTTGCTAGTCCAGGACAAGCGGCACAAAAGTTTGTTTGTTCATTTGATGGTAATTATTGTAAATGGTGGGAGTGGCACAGGTGGAGTCTTTACCGCTTTGATAAAAATAAAGCAAAAGCAGCAGCAACAGCGAAAGCGCTTTGGGCGCTGATTGAGCAACCAAATAAATGCGCCAAACTTTGACAATAGCTGATGATGTTGATAATAGTAGCGATGCTCCCTGATGATGCGCCACAGCCGCCCCAACAGATTCAGTAGCTGCTCATCTAATACTACTGCTGCTGCTGCCGCTCCTGCTCCTGCTCCTGCTCCTGCTCCTGCTGCTCCTGCTCCTGCTCCTGCTGCTCCTGTTGATGCCCAGCTTGGTGTTTATTGTGTTGTGGCTGTCGCGTCGCTCGTTACGTCGCAGAGGTGTACTCGGTTTTCTGGACTCGCTGGTCTCGTCCTGTCTGTGCGCCTAGCGGCTACAATGTGAAAAGTTGCCGTTACCCCAACTAGTTAATGGCGTTTGTGTGTTGCCCAATACGGGATGCCAGTTTTTTTTTGTTTTTGTTGTTTGCCCTCCCTTAAAGCTGGTAATGCTTGTGTTTGGGAAATTTCATTCTAATCCTCAAGCTGCTAACCCACAAAGCTGCCCTGAACTGCTAATTGAGGCCATGTGACAGTCAGCTGCTCCAGGGTTACGGATCGAGCAGTCAAGGACGGAATTTATTACCAGCCTGCTAAGTTCCTAGCGATATTTTGCGTCATGTTTTTTAGCAGTTACCTTTTTTGTGAGACATGAAGAAATTGGTAAAGTTTCATTGTAGCTGTGCAAATATTCTATAGAATTGCTGACCCAAGTGGACTTATTTCATCTTTAACTCTTTTAAAAAAATAATCTAATTTTTTTAATTTACTTTTGTTGCGCATTTAATTACTTGATTTATTCTTTATTAATATTATATTAAAATTAATTTAGCACAGAATGAATCTAATTATATTATTAAAAGTACTTGGAGCATTCTACGACAAAGGCCACTTGTCTTCATCAATTTACCATAAGATGCAATAAAAAGCCATAATTTAATAAGTAAATAAATTAAAAAGAAGACCAGCAAACCAAACCCGATCAGAAGCCAATATGCCCGGGCAAATTGCCATTGATTGGCATGCAGAGAAAAGTATGTGGCCAACAAGGAAAAAATGGGTATTTTAATTTTGCCAAGATGCCAGAGGCCAGCAAATGCATGTGAAAGGAGAAGTTGCTGTGTGTGTCGGTGTCGGGGTGCGGAGGGGTCACCTATGTAAAGTAGAAAATAACGTTTACGTTTTACATTAGACTGACAGCTTAGGGGGATGATGACATTTTTACAACAACAACAAAAACAACTAAAACAAGAGCAAAAAGAACAATAATAGCATTGACAACATCTGAGACTCATTCAATTTTTGTTGCATAAAAGGCAAAAAAAAAAAAAAAATGGAAAAGAAATCTTTAGTGAACATTATAATTTTATAAGAAAATTGCAGTGCTTGCTGCTGGCAGAACGAGTAATACAAAAAAAATAAAAACAGCAACAGTACAACAGCAACAACTACAACAACTCATTGAAAACCATCGAGGCAAACTATATAAAGGCAACAACAACAAAAAAAGGAAAATAAAAATAAAAATAATAGAAAAACCATTACGGCTGGTCATGTGTATATTTGTGGACTTGTTCTTTGTGCTTCTGCATTTTCTTTTTGCCTTTTTTTTCATATATATATATGTATTTGTACGGCAAGTCTTGCCGTAGCTGTTCAAGTGCTACACAAATAAAAACGCCGTATAAACCATGGACAAGGTAAAAAAAAAAGGAAGGAGCAGTGGGCTGGAGCAATAGCTGAAGCTGGACAACCTGGTTTAATATTTTCATTTCCGCTATTGTAACTCATACACGATATATACGACTTCCGAATTTCAAATGTTTTCGTTTCGTTTTCATTTTCATTTTTTTTTTTTTTTTTGGGAATTTGAATTGAGCAAAAAGTGCGAAAATGTTTTATTTTGAAGGTGAAATGAAAGTCCCGGATTTTTCTAAGCGCTCTTTGCGTTGCAATGCCAGCAAAAACCCCATTGCTAAAAGTCAGACACATCATTTTGGATTAGCCGTAAATACTCCACAAAATTCTTATGTGTGTGTGTCTGTGTGTGTGAATGTGTGTGTGTGTGTGTGCGAAGGTATTTGGAGAATAGTTATTACAGCTTGTGCATTGTCAACGTTCATTTTCCAAACGGTTGGCTTTTGTGAGTACTTTTCTTGCCGTCCAGTTAAAAGGTGGACTGTGCAACGCTTGTGGCATTAAGTGCATGGCGGCGACACCACCAGAGTTGAATGGCATTCGTAGCTGACCCAAACTTGTCGGATGGTTTTTAGCCATATACACATACTCGTAATGAGATACGCATCACTAGCTCTTAATGCCAGTAATTTGCTTGATGGCACATTAAACACTGAAAGCTAAAGTAAATGGTTATCTTATTTTTGGTATCAAATAAAATAGTTTGAGTTTGAGTTTATATGGCAGAACTTGAAGCAATGTTTGATGATAGTTTATTTTACGCTGCAACTAAATTAATAATAACGACGCTTTTTACAGAGATGTTAACCTGAACACTTTGAAAATGAGAAAAATTAACTTTATAGTTTGTGCAAACTCGAGGATGCAACTCAGATTTTATGAAGTATTTACAAAATCTCCATCAAGACTTCAATTGATAGAGTTATGTCTGCCTACCTTGCGTCTGTCCTTAAGACTGTAAGCAAATATCGATAAAAATCGATTGACGTTAAAAACTAAACCACAAGTGCCAAAATAAAAATAAAGTTATTTATCCAACCACAACATACATGAACTGTAAGAATTTCAATCAATTTTAATAAGAAAATTAAAGCATTTTCCTCTTTAATTCTTAACGTCATGTTTGGAATATTTCAGCTGTATTGTTCTGCTCTAACCGCTTTTATCGATTCAGCTTTGTATAAGCAACTTTAAGTTTTTGGAATGCAGTTTTCTAGCCGCAGTTTGCATTTATTTTCGAATTTTTGGTACTCTGCATAAATCATCGTGAAAATAATTTTGGCGAAGCGGAATGAGAGTGACTAGACAAGTGGCAATTGGCTTTTGGTAGAGCGCAAGGCAAGTTTTTAATGTGTTAAAGCAACAACGTCCCAAAATTAAATTAAAACTTTTTTTTGGCACAAACAAAATCCAAACAGATATCGAATTCACATAAGGCCAAGCGGGTCGTATCCAACTAAATGTATTAAATCAATAGAAGCTAAGCGGGGAATGGGATGGGATATGGTATAAGATGGGAAGAGTTCGAGAAGGTCGTCGACCGAAATCAAAAGTGATAAATCTAAACTCGACGTGTGTTTGCAGACGCTCAACACTTACAGAAATTGAAATGCGAAAAACCGAAATGAAACTGAAAATGAAAATGAAAAGGACATTCGAGCAGCAGCAGGAGCAGCAGTAAGAAGCTGAAATAAACAGCTCGGCCAAAGCATTTGCCGAAACTATAAATTTTATTTCGTTTGAGAGGATGCCAATTTCAATGACACTTTAATTTAAATTCGCTCAATCGCAATTGTTGGGAAGGGCACGCATTTCTTCAACTCCAGCTCCAACTCCATCTTCATCTCCATTGCCATTGCCGGTTGACAATCCGAGGAGCAGAGGAGGAGAAGCAGAACAACTGTTGACCCCCAAACTCTGAGACCCAACACACAATTTGGGATTCCATTGAGCAAGTTGTCAAATTGTTTGAATTTATTTATTGACTTGCCGGTTCGGCATTTGCATTCCAGCTGAAAGATTTTTGACTCACTGCCTTGCAGCAGCGGATGTGTAAGCTCTTCCTTCTGCTGCATAATGAAAGGCAAGTGCACCCAGCCCAGCCCAGCCCAGAGACAGTTCACCCATTATCAGAGATAGCGTACAGTGGCGACAAATCACCGATTTCAATGACAGTAAAATTTCAATGGTGTCAATGCACAATCGATTGTCAATCGCTTGACAAGTTGAACACGTTGAAATTGTCTGAAAATTGCTGAACCTTGGAATAAAAAATAATACTATTAAAATATATATATATACATATAAATTCATATATATTCAAATACATATTTTCATAGCATATTAAATCAATTGCCAGTGGCATAAACAGCATAATATAGATGACCAAATTAGTTGCTCATAAATTATGAAATTAATTAAAATTAATTTTGGCAAAAGCATACTTATAAAACATATATTTTGCTTGTTAAATTAATAACTAGTTTTGTCAATTTAAATATTTTAATTTAATTATTTTGATTTTGCTTATAGCTTTATATAAGAGAATAAAATATATAAATATAAATATATATAAATAAATATTTGTATATATATATATATTCTACCCAGAAATAATGATTTCAAATATATTTTTACAGAAATCCATTTAAATTGATTACCACTGTTTGGATTTCACACTTGTCGTTGCGCAATTGAATGGCAAGCGAAGAAGTGAACACAGATATGGATGTGCCCCACACACACCCCCTGTTGCAAATACGAAGTAAGTAACACACACACACACACACAGACGCAGACACATACTGAACTAGTTTTGGGAGCATTGAAAAGGGTCAGGAGAGTCATAGAGTTGTAGATGGAATTGTGTAAATGTGTGCGTGTTTTTAGTCCTTAACTTTTTCGCATGCTTAACACTGGTGTGTATGTGTGTGTGTGTGTGCGTCGATCTGTTCACATTTGTGTGTGTGTCACGCACGTCCCACTTTGCCCCGACGCCCCGCGCTCTGACGCCTTTAGTTGGTGCGACTTTCAGTTGACTATTTAATAAATCCCAGTTTTGTGGTCAGCATACGAAATTAATGCGATTTACTGCACGCACATCGGCCAGCCAGGGGAAAAGCAGGGAAAGGGCAAACAAAAGTAAGCTTCTGCTGCCAAAGAAAAATTCATTTCGTTTATTCTAAAGATTAGCCATTCATTTCGGCACAAAAGTGCGAATGTAGTTGGGATTGTTAAGGGAGAATATCTACGGCTACGAATTGTGAATACAACCATTGAAAGCTGTTACAAGCGCGCTCAATTCCAGTTGACCGGGCTAGTTAGCAGGTGCTCCAGGTCAGCAATAGCTTGGGGCAACTTCAAATGCCAAAAAAAAAAAAAGGTGGCACGTGTTTGACTTATGTGCAGGGGCCAAGAGGCAACTTTAAACATTGGCTGAAAAATACATACACAAAAGTACATATTAGAATATATATATTTATATATATATATATATACATATATACATGCGTACTATGTGTTAAGTCGCACAATGTGCCCAAAAAGTTTGGACGCAATTCCAAAACACCGGACACTAAAGTCCCGGAAAGTACTTGGCATCAGGTTAGAAACTTGAACTCTGCTCGTTCCTGCCGTTTTGGGGCACGTGGCATTTGAGCGGGGAACGAGCAGCTAGTCGGTGGCAAGTTAGGAGCCACAGTCAGGCACAATATGCTAATTTCTTTGAATGCCATACATATTTATTCTATTTATTGTTTGTTTTTATTTTTTTTTTTTTTTTTGTTTTATTTGGTTTTTTTTTCCATTCTTTTCTTTTCTTTTGTGTTTCTGTTTGTTTCTGTGGAAAATAATCACCCAAAAGTATTTAGATTCTGGACAGTTGCCGGCGTGTGGGGCAACTCTCAGACCTGTGATATCTTTGTGACTTTCATTTATACTTTGCACTCTTGATTTTGGCCAGCAGTTGCTGCAACTTTCAAATTAAATATTAAAGCAAAAGTTTCTTAAATTATTGTTTTCTTTCCATCTTCATGCTGATAAACAAATCACATTATTAATTCAATCCTTTTGCGAAAACTCAAATAGGAAAGCAAAATAGATCTAAGTATATATATATATATAATTTATATTTTGTTTTTTTTTTAGAGTCTTTTCTATATAATATATATAATAATATTGAACTAGGGACTAACCGATCACTCTAATTTCATGTAATTGGCGTAGTTCTACTCAGTGATACTTTGTCGTAATTCTATTAAAGTAAGCTGAAGTATAACTATTGGTCTTAAGTGGAGCAAAAGCGCTGTCAAATCGTATTTAACAACAATTTATTTTTGGTATTTGTCTGCGCCCGAATCACTCAACTAAGCTGTCTGCATTTGGAGAGTGCCCAAATTGTCGTTGAACTTGGCCAATTGGAGCCAAGGCTAACGAGATGCTGGGCAAAACAAATCAATTAAAATGCGACACACTTAGCACATACACCAACACACACACACACATACATAGCAGGGGGAGGCAGCTTAATCTTAGGCCAAAGTCCGCATTAAGACCACTTCAATCAAACTATTACATAATTAAATCAGAGGAACTCAGAAACACTCACACACAGATATCATTAAATGCTATTGCGCAAAATGTAATAAATGGCAGATTATGTTAATCAAGCAGAAAAACTCAACTGCAAAAGAGAGAAAGAGAGATGGAGATATATATATATAAATATATAAATACAATATAAATGAATGAAACACTTTATTAATGGTTTATTTTTTGCTTTTTTTCTCCTTCGTCTTCTTCTGTCTTAACAGTTGGAACGCAAAAGTTTTGTCACAAAGTGAATAACAAAAAATGCCTAAAAAATGAGGCAAAACAAAATAAGTCAGGCAAAACAAAAGTTATAAGCATTTCGTGCTGCCTTAGCTTTGCTTAAATAATTCATTAAATTAAGTACACAAAACAATCAATCAAAGCGCATTTGGTTTGCGCCAATGAAATGTTAATGAAATTCTTAGATTTTCTGTGATTTTGCCCACCAACTCATGTAATGCACAACCAACACACACATTTTTTTTAGCTTGCTGATCGTTTTTTTTTTTATTTTTTTTATTTTTTTTTATTATTTGAAATAGTTTTCATTGACTTTTTACGGGTTCTTTGCCACTTGCAAGCTAACCACTTTACTGCCAAAAATGTGTGTATGCTTACAAGGCAGGCCAAAACGAAATGTTTTGTGGCTGCAGGCAACTCAAGGGAATTTCCGACAACATCGTCCGATATACAAACAGCTGCAGGCAATTATGGCAAGAAGCTGCAACTTCCAAGGCGGCCAAAAAAATACAAAAATAAAATATGCAGAAATATAAATGAAACTGAAAACATTTTAGAAGTAAGAGTATGCACTTTTTTGGGCTCCCAGAATTGCATTTTATTTGGAGTATGTACTTTAAATGTATAAATAATCCTAGAAATAGTTAACCACATGAAAAAATTGGTTATGGCAACTTGAATTTTGATTAAAAATATTTAACGAGAACATAAAAAATGAAGTCTAAAAATCAAAAAATTGTTTAAACTTGCTATAAATAAAAATTTAAAAACTAACAAAAATGCATTATAAGCAAAACTTTACTAGAGCAAACAATTAAATATACACTAAAATTAATTAATTCTAGGGAAGAGTATTTTTATTGCGGCAGTTGCAAGTCAGTAGGCTAAGGGATTGGTCAAACTGAGAGACTGACAGGCAGACAGCTCAACAACAACAAACGTTTGTCAATTGGCAGTCCGACTTATACTGGCCTGGTTTACAGGAGTATGGCTTATAAGTGGAGCGCAAGCAAACATGAGAATTCATAAAAGAACTTGCTCATTTTTGCAGCACTTTGCTGTGGCAACTATAACAACGCCCATGACAATGTGCGAGACCTGCAAGTGGCTAAAAGTGGCTGTAATTTAAAAAAAAAAATATACAAACAGAAATAAAAAAAGGCGCCTAACTCAAACTCAGGTTCCTTCTCAATTTCTATAAAAGTTTCTGTTGTCGCGCCGTAGACTCAACCCGTTACAACTTGTCCTTCGTTTCATAAGCAGTTGCAAGTTATTGGCAACAGATTTCCCCTGACGTCTATTTTTATGCGCATTCTTTGGGCTGCTGCCGGAGAAAGCAGTACAATATTCAAGGGGAACGCCCGCCGGCTGCAGCATAGTTTAGTCCTTTAACACACACACACATATCTAAAAAAAAAAACAAAAATAAAAAAATGTAGAGAAGCCAACAAAAAATATGTGGTGTAAATGTTTGCCTTGTGTTGCATTTTTCAGCAACATTTTTTTATAAAAATAGTGTTTACAACTAAATTTTTGAGAGCGTTTTGCTTTGCTTTGCTTGGCTTGGCTTTAGTTAAATATGAAGTTTACTTAACAAATTGTTGGCAGTGCCAAGGTCTGTGATATTTTGGCTAACTTATTTACTCAGCACATAGTTGTACAGTTAGTTAGTTAGTCAGTCAGTAAGTAGGACGAGTGAGTCGAGTGCGTCAGTGTGACTTGTCCAAATATTTAGTAAAAGTTGTGGCCTTTGACTTTGACTGTGGAGAGGTAAATCAGTTGCACAAAATTTATTTGTTTAATTTTATGTACGCAATATTTACATTTTTCAGTAAAACAAACAATTGCAATTTTTTATATTTATATTTTAGTTTAAATGATATATTCTATACACCCCCTTTTAAAAATAGCTTTTATTTTTGTTTACATAGAATTCTGTACCTTTTTTCACTTAGGTTTTTTTCTAAAAACATGAAAAATAAACTTTTGAGAAATAGAAAAAATACAATTATAATTTTAAGAAATTTTTATTCGTGCAATTAAAAAAGATTTTCAAGAACCAAAACGATTATTCAGTTTTCAGGGCAATTTTCCATATAGCGTTTGATTTTTTTTCTGAGTGTACCAAAGGATTTGCCGCACAGCAATATTTTGTCCAAGTAGGTTATTTAATTGCCCGTGGTTATGCTTCTTTCATTTCATTATTAACAATTGTTGTTGATTTTTAAAAACATTTTTAAAGCACATCCAGGCATGTATTTTATTTATATTTTTTCTTTACTTTGCCTGCAGCACGTGCCACCAAACTGCCAGGGTTTTTAATTATGTAAGGTCTTTATAATCGAATAATTAAAAATGAAAAATTAACGCATGAAAAATGCATTTTCAGCTCGAATTTACAACGGCAGGTGCAGTCGGTTTGCTAGCCGCTCCACTGCATCACAGCAGCCACTCCGGAGTATGCATCCGGAGTATGCATTTACCCTGGTACCAAGGAATTGCAGAAACGGTTATATTTTAAAAACCTTGAAGAATTTCAGATAAAAGACATATAGGAAAATAGATAATGAGTATAAAGACAATTACTCTGTCTATTCTCTCAAATGAAAAATCAATCAAAAAGTGTATTCAACAATACAATTTTATTTATTTATTTTTACAAGGTATTTAATATTTCAGCTTGCTTTATTTTAAGTTATATTGTTATATTTGGCTTGGCCGCCCTTTTTTCCCATTTACAAACACTTTGAGCTCAGATGCAAATATAATTGCAAGATATTTCGCCAGCATTATGGTTGGCAAGAACGAGCTGATTGCAAATAGCAAGCAGAAGCCAAACACGAAAATACGAAAAAAACTGTGCAGCATTTAATGAAAACTGTCTGAGTAATTAAATACATGATGACAAAAGTAAGCACAGACATTCGAGGATTCGTTGGAGTAAAGCGTGCAAAAGCCGAAAATTTATTTATTTAAAGACCCCATACATAAAGATACATATCAGCATGTATATATATAAATATATATATATAGATGGAGCGCAGTATTCGAATTATTTATGGCATACATCGACAGGCACAACGAGAGCTGTGGAAAATGTATGCATTGACTTGGGCAATTTTGTTTCATTTTGGTGACCCACTCAGTTTGTGTGTGTGTGTTTCTGTGTGTGTGTTTGTGTGTAATATTGTTGGCTGCTTTGTGGCGCCTTTTATAAGTTAAGCGCATTTCTGTGGTCCCGGGTGCAGCTAATGCGTTAAAGAGCTGAGCTCATTACGGCAGAGTATGGCGAGTGATATCGGGGGACCCAACTATTAACATCCTTTGTTTGTGCTGAGCCAACACATTTGGTGCAAATAATTTACAAGCAGTCCGGAAAATGGCGGAAATGTAAAAAATACCAACCAAGTAGTGTCCGGTCCGGCACAAAAAGCATAAGAAAAATTTCAAACAAAACTTAATTACTTGCCCAAAGTTTGGTTGCAGAGAGACTGAAAGGGGGGAGGCAAAAAAACAAATTGGCCAAATTTGCTTGACTTGCTGGTGGGTGTGCTTGTATTTTGTATTTGTTGGGCTTTGTTTATATTAACTGAGCAAGGGTGACACTTCTTCCGCTTTTTCAGTTACTTTAATGAGGGTTTAAGTATTATTTGCTCAAGGGTTGCCTTTGCCCTTTTGTTTAACGACAATGGCCAATTGCAATACCTTGTCGACGTTATTTGAAAGGGGCCAGCCAACAAAGAACCAACACACAGAAAAACTAAATAAAAAATGGACGCAAAAATGAAAAAAAAAAAAAACTTTATGCACGAATTGTGTGTAATAATTTTTAATTTTAATTTTTAGTCGCGTTGCGGCGAGAAATGTGAACATTTTAAGCCTTTCTGCTAACAAAAGACAATGGCCAATTGAGAATGTAAACGGTAATTTACAGATAAAAATTTCTACTGTTTCGTGGTTTTGAGATAATGAACATTTTCATTTGTGGTCTATACGCAATTGGCTAGATTTTCTAGAGTGTTATATTTGCATATGTGAAGATAAGCAGTCAATAAAAAACGATACTCTTTAACCTTTGACCTGTTTATTGATTTATTTTCAGTCGTATTGGATATCAGTTCAAGTTGATTGGCTCTTAAGTTGACACAGACTCTTTTCCAAAAATGATAAATTCAATAATAAAATTGAGAACATTCAAACCGCATAATTTGCCAACATGAACATGAGCCCTTTTCACATTGCAATCGAGCGACAGATGAAAATGAATTCCATATATAAATTCCAATTTTTTTTTTGTATTATTTTTTTTATTAATTGTGCGCTTTTGCCTCGCACAGCTCCCCACTCAACGCAATGGCACTTGACTGATGTCCATGCTGAAGGTGCTGACTGGTGGCTGGGCAGGACCAGGTCGGAGCAATGGTTGCGAATGCGGATGTGGATGCGGCCAGCCGGACGAGGAGTGAAAGTACCATTGAATCAGTGTCGTTGCCCTGGTTGTGCGCAGGTTCCAACGCCAGCTGCAAATTGCTGGTCTTTCAATAATTTGTGTGCTTTAATGAGTCGTAGGTGGCCGGATCGGGGCACAGTTCAGGGTATAAAAATAAATTTAAATCAGCTGCATATTTGTACAAAGCTTTATTTGATTTTAATTGATTTTTTTGTATTTCTTTCACTTGCATATATATATACATATATATATTTGCTATTTGCTTTTAATTTACCAACACACCATATACACACACACACTATGGCCCATAAAATATGTCGATTGTGGGCACAATTCGTTTCGATTGGCGTCTCAGCTGGGGCTTCACTGTGCTTTATCCCATGTATTTGCACATAATTCGACTGTTTGATCTGTTAAAAAAATATGCGCGTATTTTAATTTTATTTGCTTTTTAAATGAAGCTTCAGCGGCCCCAAGCCACACAGCTGATTGTGTCTGCGCCCCCAGCATACACAATCAGTTGGCCCCCCCCCCGCCCATTACTCCCCACCCTTCATTCGGCATAAAGAAAATGTGCCACCCAGAAATTAACCTCAATGCAAGCAATGCGTGTGCTACCCAAAAAGTATGCTACACAAAAATACAGCACACAAAAATAAAATGAAATTTTATTTACGTTGTTTCTCTGCTTTTGCCCGCGGCTAGTTAAGTTTTTGGCTTGTCGTCTGTTCTCTGCCATTATGTGTGTGTGTGTGCGAGTGTGTGTGTGAGTGTGTGTGTGTGTTTGTGTATTTATGTATATGTTTCTGTGTATCGTAAAATATTTGCGTTATTATGCTAGTAATTTTTTGCAATGTTCTCTCGCTACTCGCAACTCGCTTCGGTGTAGTTTCTCTTCCTGTGCTTTGGGGTTGCGTTTACAGTTCGCTAGCTCATTTTTATTTCGGCGCCCCCGGGCAGGGGGATGACAAAAATCATAGCTACATGTGAGTGGCTTGCATTCCCTTATTCTCGTAATAAAATGTCAAGCATTCTCTGGCAAAAGCAACACACAACAACAACAACAACAACACACATAAACAGTGCCGCTAATAAAAGTAAAGTAAGTCAACGGAAGTTGGGTTTCTATTCTGCTGCTTGGAAATTATCAACTTGTAGTTTAAGCGCAAAAACACAAACACAGTCTCAGCCAGTCTCAGTTTTAGTGGCTCTTGACTTGATGTGATGTGAGGTAGGAAGTCTGGTTGACTGCTGTTTGAGCCAATTAGCAGAGAATCGAAAATTTTGTATAAGCCAAAAACTCTATAAACCAGCAAAGAGAGTAGACATTTTAATGACCTTCGACCTTTGAACAATCTGTCGAAAATGGCAACAATCGGGGCGTTAACGGATATTGGCTTAAAATGCAATAAAAATGTCTCAGCTCCTGCAGCTGAACTGAAGCAATCAGAAGGACAGCAAGCACATTTATTAGTAAATAAAGTTCCGATTCCGTCCATCGCATAAAAGTTAATAATAAATTGAAACAATGAAGACGAATTGTTGATCTTTGCAACGAGAACGTAAAACCAAATTTCAACTTTATAGCCATTGTAATAAAATTTTTAATGGGCCCAGCCAAAGGCATATGAAATCCACTAGACAAAGTCAGCCGGCAGTGGATTTAATTAATTTTACGACACAATTTGCAGCCGTATAAATATTTAGACAGACTAAGATATATAGAGTACGTGAGATTTGTTGGATATTTCCGACTTACCTGAGACAATGTTTTTACGTTCTTCAAGTATATAAATGTCCGAAGCGAAGATGAAGTAAGCTCTATGACTATTTATATATAATTTATTTATAGTTTTGTAGAACATAAAAATAATCAATCAAAATATATATTTATAAAACTTGAATGATGAATAAATTTAATTTTACGAAAAAAACAAACAAAATTTGTCAATACATTATTTTTACAAGAGGTTTTTTTTAGAACTTACTTAATATAGAATCCAATTTATTTCTCATTTTTTGTGTGTTATTCACGTGGCATAAATATTTAATTTTATTGATTTTAGCATTAACGTAAAGATCCAGATAAAACTTTTTATATTTATGTTCTACTTATGCCTGTCACTTCTAAGCTGTAAAAAAAAAAAATTATATTTAAACTGAAATCTTAATGAGCTATCGCTATCAGAGCCACAGTTAATGAAAGATGGGACTGTAATGAAGGCTTACATGTGAAGCGCATCCCAAAAATAATTTGGGAATATTCCGGAAAAAGCTAGTTAATTATTAATAAGCATCGTTGATTAGAGGGTGGGCGCTTGGCATCTTTGACAACATTTTTTATGCGTGTCACAGCATTTTATCATAAAGTGATAAAGGTTAAAAATCAAGACAAAAGCGACTGGGGAATGGGCAATACTCTGGGCCAGACCAGACCATGCCACCAAATCTTTTGTTCTCCGTCCGTGAGATGATGGCAAACCTGACGTTGTGTGTCGTGATTGTTATGCTTGGTCGCCAGCGAATGCTCCAAGATGTAGATGAAGACAGCGCTGAAGATGAAGATGAAGATGGCGCACGCATGTGACATAATTGAAAGCGACATGGCTGCCACGTAGCAACGTCGACAGGTGTATGAGGGGGCAGGGGGCAGCGTAGCAGGTCGAGTCAGGTGCACGTTTAACTTTTGCTGTCTGCCCGCCCTCTTCCAATAGCAGATTATAATGTACGCAATGCCTTATTCAAATACGGTATGTATGTGTGTGTGTGTGTGTGTGTATACACGTATGCGTGTATAGACTTTTCTATGGGAAATTAAATTAACGGCAGCTGCTGCTCAGCGGGACGGCGATAACAGGCACTCGTGTTTTAAAAATTCTACGAATATAATGAAATTAGCATAAATAATCGTCGCTAATAGGATTTCGTTTGTAATTATCAAATTGGCAACAATAAAAAATTTACAAAAAATAATTGCATATATTTAATGATAAGGACACAAAACCGATTTGCTTAAAGCACTGTAACAACTCAACATTATCCCGATATTTATGGTGTTATTTGCAAGTGCGTAAAAAATTAAAATAAAAAAAAAATAGAAAAAAGCTGTTTTACATATAGATAAAATATAGATACACACAACTCTATTATTAAATATAATATTTTAATTTAACAAATGTATACTCAAGTACAAATAGAAGTGAATTTCTATGGCTTTATGCTTCAGCCTACTAATGAGATCAATATGAAAATGTATTTAGGACAATACTTGGATATATATTTTCCGAGTATAATAATAATAAAATAATAAAATTTGAATTGCTCGTCGAAATAATGTCAATGTATATTATAAATATAAATAAGAGGGTTATTCCTTTAAAATTGTCTCATTCATTTTTAGATATGGCTATATCGAATAGGTATTTGATTCTGTTAATTTATAACTGATATATAATTCAGCTACTACTCTTTTAAGAGTGTCAGAATTAAAAAAAAAAAATAGTTGACCGCATTTATTTAAAAAATTTTCATGCGATTTCCATGTCAACATTTGGATTTTCGCCAAATTTATGGGGTGACTCGACGAATCGATTTTATTTCTATGTGTGTATGGAGCTAATTGCTAATTTGCTTAAAAACATAATAAACACCACGCGTATAGTAACACGTACACACACACACACGTATACACACACGTACACTGTTGCACCGGAAATTGCGCAATTTTATAGCTACACGTGAGTCATAAAAAAAAACAAGCATTTAAGGTGTAAAAATGAATGCAGAAAAACACATTGTAAATCAAAGCATTGAAAGAGCAGCATGAAAAACAAAGGCAACACTACACAAATAACAGCAACAGCAGCAGCAACAACAAGAACAACAACAACAATAATAACAACAACAACAACAATGGCTGAAACACCAATCGAATCCGTACAAAAAGTGGCGCGTCAGATACGGCGTATACGCTATGTTTTTTTATTTTTTTATTTATTTTTTTCTTGAATGTTTTGCGGTTTTCGCGCAGCGTGTGAAAATTGCAAAACAAGATAAATAAAATTGCGTTTGGCATTTACAGCATTTGAGGGTGGTAAATTATTTGGATAGCTGGATAATAATCATAATTAGCGTCAATTCCTTTTCCAAACTGTCACATTTCGTTTTAGTTGATAACAAAATTTGTACAAATGCCAATAACTTAAGCTTTATTATTATCTACTTTAAATTTTCAACACACACAAATCAAAAACATTTATGGTTTTAGTTGATTTTTGTAGAGTTAAATATACCAGCTATTTTTTTGCTTTCTTTCATGTGATATAAATTAAATTGCCTTAATTAAAAAAAAAACCATTCGCATTAAAGTTGGCCTATTTAATTATGTTTTCATAAGATTTTCGTAAGTACATTTCGACGTTTATAAATTGCGCACTTACCAAACTTCTTGGCGCCACTTTTACAACATAATTTTATATTTTAATAGCTGACATAACTTAAAAGTCGGCTTCGCTGTGTAAACAAACAAAAAAAACAAATTACACAAAAAAAAAGGTTTCAGAGTTGGTCGCTTTTTCATTTCCGGAGTGTTGCTTTGGGCACCAATTAAAAGTGATTAGTTTCATATTGCGCAATTTATATATTTCATATTTTTTTAATTGTGATTTTCGCAATTTGAATTTCCGTAATACGAAGCCAAAGTCCCACAAATGGCAAGCCAAGCAAAACCTGCTAAATTCCGTTATTATTAATTGCCGGGACTATACAAATGTGGCCCAGATCCGTAGCCTCGATCTTTCCAATCCCCCGCACACACCCACACACCCCTACGCCGCAATCTCAGGAATCGCGTGCCAATGCACGTAAACGTTTACCTATAATTTTATGACATTCCGAGCAGCGGCATTGGCGGTAAACAAAGTTTACTGTTGTTGTAGTTGTTGTTGTTTTTGTTGCTTTGTTGCTTTTCCGCCCCCCCACCTTTTGCCGCAACGAACTTTTCTAATTATAATCTACATAACTTAAAATGCGAAAAGGACGCGCGGGCAAAGTTTAACGCAAGCAATACTGGAGAAATTAAATTATTGCGATATACATATTTATAAATGTGTGTGTGCGTGTATTTGTGTGAGTGTGTGTTTGTTTAAGAGAATTTGATAGGCAAAAAACAACTGTTGAAATGAAAAACAAATACATACGTGCAATGGCAAATGCCTAGAAAATGCAATCGAAATGCAAAACTTCAACGGTTGCTTGGCGACAACCTAAATTAAATTTAAAATTTTTATTGATGGCTTCATTTGCATGGCAAAGGAAAATAAACAAAACACATACATACAGACAAATAAGCACACTCACACACACACACACACGCACATATACCCATAAACGAAGTAAAGAACGTGCTCAGCTTGTTTCACATGTGTGTGTGTGTGTGTGTGTGGCAGTTTCTGTAGCAAAGGCAAAGTGCCTCACAACTTGCCGCGTTTATCCTGAAAAATCATCTAATCTGTGCTAGACTTCATATTTTTCTTCTTGCTAAGCCGCCTGTCATATGAATTTGTATTTTACCACAAATGTTCCCAAACTGAATATCTTCGCCAATTCGCCAAATATAAATTTACAAAAAAATAATCCTGGAAAATCATAGTTGAGGCAGATCTTTTCATTTGGAACCAGCTCCCATTAAATCGGAAATAAATTTCCAGCTTCTTTTACAGATAAATAAATTGAAATAAATGAATTTCAGCGCTACAAACACAAAAAAAAAAACAAATAAATAAATTTCTCAATATTGCTAACATTTAATTTTATACTAATTAGAACTAAGCGTTTAGCCAAATGTTATGATAAGATTTTTTAATGTGTTCATTTTATTTTGTAGCTTAATTATGTTTCAAGCTTTTGTGACTAGATTAATAATTTATATATCTCAAACTGAAATTGCTGATAACAACAAATCATAATAAATAAATATACATAAAAATGCTTTTAAATCATATTCATTAAATTAAAACAATGTTTATAAATATGCAACTAAATCTTCACTTTAAAGTTTTACCTTCAGAAATGAGTTTGACTTGCAAAAATACTTTTTAATAAAATTATTTTCTTTTTTCATTAAATACAAACTACTTTTACAAAGTCACATATGAATTTATATTTTAATTCAAATTTTGTTCCGCAAAAGAAATTACTTTTTACTTTGATCAGAAACTCGCATGTACCATTTTTTTAATTTTGGCTTCCCAAATGAGTTTGTTTGACCAAAAAAAAACCTTTTCACAAAAATTGCGAGGATTTAATTTAATATGCATCATATGTTAAAAAAAACTTGGTTATTTTTTCGGCGTTTTCGAGTCGTAAGTTATTTGAGGAGCACATCCATTTTGGGCGCTGGTGTGTGCAGCTAATGCTTTTTCACTTTGGTCCGGGGGCTGTGTGTCAAGTATTATATTTTTTTTTTTTTTTGTGTTTTGGCCATTCACCCAGGGGCATATATTTTAGAGGCTCATGTGACAAATTGCCAAAGCACGTGTATTGCATGCTTATTTCGAGTATGCCGTTTTGGTTTTTCATGTTTCATGCACCAAACAGAGTACAACACAGTCCACGTTTGCCTGCCTGCCTGCCAGCCTGCCTGCCCGATGACAAATCCAATTCATTTTGGAGCCGGAGGGGGCTTACGTGGCGTATGCGTAATGTGTCTCAACTAAAGCTAATGGCATCGCTGCTACCTGCGCTGACTTCCGCGCGAGTAATGAGAGTGAGCATGTCTAGAAATTGAAGCCCAATTCAATCATTTTTTATTGCCGCTTCCAAACCGTGAACTCATGTGAAAGCCAATCAAAAAGTTGCGCTTCACAACAAACTGTTCAATGAAAAGGTAACAACAACAACAACAACCAGCAACAATCCAATTTCCAGCCAACACTCAGCCGAACAACAACAACAACAACAACAAAAAAGGAGTCCTGTGATGTGAATACTGTTGTTGCCGTTGTTGTTATTGTATTGTGTTCTGCTCTGCTCTGTTCTGCATGTGAGGCAGCATCAATATCATCTGCAACTGGCAACAATTACGCGCTGCCTTAATTGCCGCACACACTCGTTAACATGCCGACGCAACAGCAGCAACAGCAACAGCAACAGTAGCAGCAGCAACTGTAAAAATCAAAAACAACAATAAAAACAACAGAGAAAAAAAATACTGGCCAGGCAGTCTCTGGCAGTCTGTGCTAGGGTCTGAAATCAAAATCATTGGTGTGAAAATAAACTAATTGAAGAAAAATTTCATTTTGCAAAAGGCGACAGCCGCCCCGAGAGCGATACGAACATGTGCCCCATCTTGTTGCATTTGACCTGAGGTCAAGTTGCAGCAGCCACAGCATCAGCTGCAGTAGCAGCAACATTCACTCTGCCACCGGAGACATGCGCGCCTGGTTAGGAGATACTATGGTCGTTTCGTGCTTATTTATCCGTAAAGCCAATGCCGATGCCGGGGGATGACGGCAACGACGACGTCGACAGCAGCAACACCAACTGGAATAGTCGTTGCCATTGCTGGCAATATATTCCGTGAACAGCCGTCGGGCTGGCTATCAAAATGAATGCATGAAAAACTACGAAATGGTAATGTGTCGTTGCCATGTAGCTCTAAAGCAGCAGCAATAACAACAACAGCAACAACAATAGCGACAACAATAGCAACAAGAACAGCAACAACAACAACAACAACAAGATCAACAACAGGAGCAGCAGCAGCAGCCGCAGCAGCAGCATCGACTGCAGCAACAACTCACTGAGCAGCGCAGTTGTATTGAAAGGGTGTGGTGGATAGGGGGGGAGGAGGATTTCCGTTCAACCCGCTGGGTTTATCCTTGTCTGTTTATCCACCGGTTGTTGCCAGCCTCGAGAGCCGCTTTTGCGTTTTCATTGCTGTTGCACTTCGACGTTGCCAGCGGCAACAGTTGCCCCAATCCTCAGTCCTCAGTCCTCAGCGATGGTGTTCTTGTTTTTCTGGTTGCTGTTGCGTGTGAAAAATTGATGGACATGTGTAAGGACCCATACGGAGTACAGACAGCGACTGCTGCCAGTGGGGTGTGGTGGGCAGGGGCAAAAACGACCAATTTCCCACCTAATTGGCGGCAAGTCAATTGTATTTCAAGTGCATCAAACAACAACGCAACATATTGAATCCATTGCATTTTAAATTTTCAATTGAAAACTGCTTTTCATTTTATATAAGATCTGCTGGATAGTTTCCCAGCTCTTTAATTTGAACAGGGAATACAGCTATATATAATATCTTATTTTAAATTCGTTTAGTATTTTTAATATATATTTATTAGGAGCTGAAGAGCAAGTAATATCCATGGGTACGAATATGCTAAGGATACTTGTCGGTCTACCGACAGGACATTGTAGACTAAAAAGCCACTTATCCAAAATGGGTATTTATAGTAACAATCAGTGTACGTTTTGTGAAGTCCTATCAGAATGTATCGCCTTGTCCAGGAAAAGATGCAGCATCCTAGGGATGCATGCTATGAATGTCAATGATATAGAAGCCCTCCACCCATTCCAAGATTCGTGCTGGAACTGGGGTTGATAGAGGAACTGTAAGCTCATAAGGGGCACAATAGATCTACAAGGTTGCAGTGTAGAAGACTCCAATTTTAATAATAACAATTAATAATAATAAAAGCTGAAGAAATGTGTAATAAATACATCTCATATAAAAGTGTGTATGAGAAATGTATCTAATGGGATAACAGACTTGTATTCCAATAGTTTTAAGTCATTATTAAATCTAATTTAAATATTGCTATTTGCAATTGCTGAAGCTTACTATTTATGAGCCTTAATTATGAATAGCAAATTATATAAAATTTAAATAGATGATATATTTAAATTATAAGAACAAGAAATTAACGATTACATTATTAAATTGGTTTTAATCGTTTGCCTATTCTAACCTAATATTATATAAGTTAAAAACAATTATTACACATAATCCATACACTCAAACAGGCATTCGAATTATTAACAAGCTATAATAATAATCATAAGAAACATGCGCTGCGTCAGCGTGTTGCATTTAGGCTGGAGTCAGTTGCAAGTAGAAAGAATCAATTATACTTTCATCAGCATATTTCAGCCAAATCACTGCGAAGGCGCATGAAGTAACACGACTCGCGTTCCGTCAGCGCATTCCACTAGAGAACCATCCTGATAGCCAAATGGGATAACTGACACCTTCACTAATTGGACAACATCGACCAAATACCTGCAGAATCAGCAAACCTATGTTTAATAAGCAATAAGCAAGAATTTACAAAATAAATTGAATAATTCACACGAATAAAGTTGTTCAGTTTATTTTACTAAAAAAGTACATGAAATTGTTTAATTTACATTTTAAAAATTAGACATTTATTTGTTCGATTTCGTTAAATTGATTTTAATATTTTTTTAATATAATATATTTTTCTTTTCTTTTAGATGTGCTTTTATTTTAATTTTAAATTGTATGTCAGATTTGATATATTCAGAACTTGTAATATGTCTGGTACAAACACCGTTCAAAAATATTTTATGTCATTTGCCTTTTTTAAAAAAATAAAATGGATTCTTTTAGATTTTAATTTTATTTTTTATTTTAATTTTAAATTGTATGTCAGTTTTGATATTTTCATAACTTGTAATTTGTCTGGTACAATTTTATTTTATATTTGATGTTTTGCCGTATAAATATTTGTATTGGGACTGTCGATAATGTCAGTATTCCTCTACGGCCATTCTCAGGCATAAAATAATTCCTTTTTCGTTTTGGCCTAAATTATGGCACTTTAATTGCCCAGCGAAATAAACCAGGCGCAGAATTTGCATACAGCTTCGCTGTTTGGGCGCACAACTGGGTCGTTATAAAATAGAATATTCAGCCCACAATGTGGCTTTTTTATTAAAATCTAAAAACATAAATCTCCGCGCGGAAAGTAGCTGCCGCAGATGGGCGAATTCGTGTTACATTTTGCTGTGGGCCATTCCCAAGCTAATTGAATTTTGAAATTCAAGTCGAAATTAAAAAATTACGAGGAAAATGTGTAAACAGGAAATGTATTCGACAGGTGGAAATTGAAACTGATTGAATTGTAAAATAAAGCATAAAATGCTGTGTTGCTCTTATTAATGTTTGTGGGGCACATCTGCCCCAAAAAACAAAAACAACAAACACACACACTCACACAGACAAACACACAAATTGTGGAGACTGCGTATTTTGATAATTTATGCTTTTCGATTTTAATTGGCGAAATTTTATTGCGAATTTTATGTGCCTTTTCTTTTATGCATATTTCTCTGCCAGTATTTTGACATGATTAAATTATTACTGTCAACGAGGGCTGATCGTTAAGAATTAAATTACTGTAGGAAATTCTCTAGATCCCTGTTTGGTATATCCATTTATAAAACAAATATACTCTTTATTTCCGCTTGGCTGCAAGTCTAGCAACACGTATGTGAATGGAAATTCATTCTTTTGGATGCATTATTGTTTATTTTTGTAGTGCTCAAAAAGAACACGTACGAAATTTAATTTATTAAGTGTGGCACGTCCAGTTGACTCGTGCCACTCGTCATGCAAAATAATTTATTAAATATTTCATTTGTATTCGTAACTTAATATGAGAGCTCTACTTAAACATTTAAAGCAGAAAAACAATAAATTATATTCAGCTATATAAATTGTATATCTAAATATCAGAAAGTATTTTTCCGAAGTAACACTTTATATATTTATACTTTTACGCAATATTTTCTAAAAGTCCGAAATAAATTATCTGAAAAATAGAAAAGGTTTTAGAAAATGTTTAACATTTTTTTCGCATTCTTAAATTAAAATAAAAGAAAATCTTTCTTTTTCTCAACGAGATTTTTTTAAAATTTAGCTTGGATTTTTTTAGAGTGTGGGTTAGCTGAGACTTGGGTTCAACCTATTGATTTATGGTCATAAGCCTCACATGCAACACATTACGAGAGGTCATATATATATGAGTACCAGTGTATATAACATATGGGTTTGGCCGAACTCTTGTTTCACACTTTTGGGCATGTATTTTTATTAGAGCTGTAATTGAAGTTAAACTGCGCATGTAATAAAGGCAATTTTAGCTATTTTCAACGCATTAGCGGCATAAATAATACAAGTCGAAATGGCGACATTAAGACACGCGATATGCTTTTGGCCATATCTCAGTTCTCAGTTCTCAGCACTCGAATTGCCAGCGAACGCATTTCTCAAGCGAGTCCAAATGAACAGGAAAACGGCGAAAGTAAAATTGACGAAATCCGATATGGGCAAAACAGGCGCAAAGCATAACAAACGCTCAGCATTATCAATTACGACGTGTTTACGCATGCATACACTTAGAAAAATTAAAGAACTAAAAGTTAGTATAGTTTTTAAATATACAAGAAAAACAAATCTTTATTTATTTTGTATTTTTGTGAATTTCTGACAACTTTTTCTCAATAATAGAATTTAAATTTTAAAAGTCGTTTTTCTTCTCTTTTAAAATTAAACTTTTTGGAGGGATGGCTTTTTGGGAATATTATAGACTATATAAAATGTTGATATATGTAAAATGTTCAAAATAAAAATCTCACTTTTTACAAGTTACAATTTTAGTTTATTGAAAATTTAATTTATTAAAGTTTAAATACATTTTTGGTCATAATAATAATAATAATATTATATATATATATTATATTAAAACTAATGTAAGAATTCGGAATGTACACTTTATGTTTATAGATATTATTTATATAAATTTATAGATATTTATATATTTATATTTTGAATTCAAACACGTATCCTAAAACTAAGAAAAGAAAAACCCTGGTTTTTAGTCAGACACTTTCTAAATAATAAGATGTGCGCAAAAAATATGCATAACTGCTAAAATCCTTATTCCTTTTTTTTTTAAAGTGAATGTGTCTGTCTCTGTTTTTTTTTTTTGTATCTGTGTTTGTGTGTGTGTGCCGCACGCATAGTACATTACATTAAGAGTTTGTGGTCTACCGTGTATTGCCCGCAGCTCAAAGCCCACAAACAAACGATGGCGACTTATTCATTGCGTTTGCCATTAAGGTGGCTCGAAACGCTGCTGCTGCTGCTGTTGCTGCTGCTGTGATATATAACACGCTCATAATTGGTCATAAATCTGACAAATGTAATTTGTCATCACTCAGGCAAGCAGGCAGGCAGGCAAACAGGCAGTCGGCAACCGGACCAAAATGCCAGAATGCCACTCGTCCTGGTCCGCTCACCCCCTGAGTTGGACTTGGCCACGCTTTGCTGAGTGCCAAAATGAAAAAGGTGCTTGACACAAAATGTCAGCTGGATATTTTTTATTACACAATCACAACACACACATACACACTGTCAAATACACACGCACAAAGCAACGACTTACTATGAGCGCCTAAAAGTATGCTCAAGCTCTTGAGATTCACACACACACACACGCACACACACTTGGACACATAGAGAGAGAGAGACACACACAGACAAACAGTTAAGGATAGCATCACACGTAAGCCGCAAAGTAGTTACTTTTTATGGTTTCCGCTTTTGGCCATTGTTTTTGGAATGGCTTTGGTCACTTGAGCTCGTAAATATTTTACAAGTTCTCCTTGACGCCCGTCGGCGCTGTCCACTTCCCCCGTCACCATCCCCCCCCCCCCCCATTTTTGTCTCCAGCAACTAATTTTTGCTTTTATAGATGACGTACGATTTATTTGGGTGCAAGTTCAAAATCTACATTTCATTATAAATGACTTTCAAAATGGCATAAACGTTCTAAATTAACTAACTTAACGTTCGCACTTCCTCTCCCTCTCTCTCTTGCCCCCTCTCTCTTTCTCTCTCTCTCTCTATCTCTTGCTATCTCTCAGTTTAGCTTCAGTCTTCGGTTTAAATGATGCCACTTGGACGGCAATCAATAAAGCGTTGAAAATTGATGGGAATTAAGTTGCCGCATTATGATTAAATAGTTCTGGCGAGCAAAAACCAATATGGCTATATTTATAATAATAAATCAGCTTTAGTAGCTAGCAAAATATATGACAAATCTATTTATATGCAAATCTTGGACAAAAATAACAAATAAAACTCATCAACGTTTTTGGCCAAGGTCAGCTGGCAAGAAGGTTACACGGGCTAGGAGAATTTGTGTTTCCTATGTTATTATTGTTATATAAATAAATGGAACTAGATAATGAAATATCGAACAGCTTTGATATATATGCGCATGGGAGACCTCAATAATTTTTGTCAGGTAGCAAGTAATTTTCACTTCCTATTTGCCTGCTGCTCAAAGACTTGAAAAGAGTCAATCTCAGTGCAATCTGTAATTAATAGATTCTATTAGAAATAAATAAATAAAAATAATAAAATAAATATAAAGTAAATAAATTATAAATAAACAAATAACAAAATTAAATTTTCAAGCTTTGATAGATCGTATGAAGGCTTATAAATTATTTGTGTGCGAATTAAAGCATTTAGCATAATCGAAAAAAATTACACATTAAAATACACATATATATATATACGTATATATATATATATATCTACATATAGTTAAATATTATATTAAGCATAGTTCTCCCAGTTCTCATATTGATTGCTTGTAATAAAGCCAACGATTTGCCTCTGTTCGGGTTCCAAGGCAGCGATGGCAATGCATTTTCATTGTAAATGTTCGACCTCAGTTTTACACTGAGGCTAAGTGGCAATTGGGTCAGTATCTTTGCCTAATCCCCGACGATCAGAAGATGAGCAACGTGCTTCCAAATGAAAATCTAGAAGTATTTTTTCGAGTATATTAAGGCAAACAAGCAAACTGTTGCAGATATTGCATATATATATATATATTTATATATATATATGTATATATATATATATAAATATTTATATATAGTATATAGTTCTCGTTGTAGCCTGGGTAAATTTGAAATTTGATGCGACACATTTGGCAAATTGGCGTTGAGCATTAGCTACAGATGTCAACATGATAAAGTTGTTGTTGATGTTGTTGTTGTTGCTGCTGTTGTTGTTGTTGTTGTTGTTGTTGCTGTTGTTGCTGATGTTGCTGTTGTGGTTGTTTGTGTTTATGCTGCATGGCTGGAAACATGGAGAAAATCCGAGCATTTGAGTGCGACTCAATTAGAGGCAATTGAATTATTACACGACGACACTCATTCAATTTTCACAGATATGAACACGTATTCATATATATATATATATTTATATATATATATATATTTATATATATATATTTATGTACTTATATGTATATAAATTGCTGTCAAATCAAAATTGTGTGATACGTAAAATGCTTTGACATATCAAATGGGCCAAGAAATACACAAAGTACCCTACAACTTTTATTATTTATTTTAACATAATTATATAAAATAAATAATAATGATCATAATAATGTTAATCTTAAGATCTTAAGTATGAAATACTTAATCAAATAAATTCGTTAATTTTTGAAATTCAATTATCAATATTAAAATTAATTCCATTTCTTTGCATTGTTTTCGGATGTTTTCTTTAAAAAGATTTTCGACTTTCTTATTAAAGGATTAATTTAAATCTGATTCTGTCTTTTTCCGAAGCGTACTTCATGAGATGGTATCTATAAATAAATTAAGTGATTTTAATTTCTTTCTTTGCATTGACCAAAGAAATATTCGCAATGAATACATTTGCAATTCAAGTAATCATTAAACTTTAAAATTAAATTGAAGGTAAATTGCATATTTATTAAACAATTCATTTCCATTTCTATTCTACTTGTAAAAATACCCATTTCGACAAACTGCACGATTTCTTTTCAAATACAAAACAAATTGAAAAACTTTTACCCGAGAAACTTTTCTACGGGCAAAATCTTAAGAAAACTTTCCAGTTAAGTTCCCCGGAAATAACTAAACTCGATTTTCCCAAAAAGTTCATTAGTAAAACGAAAAACGAAGCGAGTTTAAAATAATAAATTTTTAATTGCACATTAAGGATAATAAAAAAAATAAATGAGTTGAAAAAATATGTCTAAATTTAAGATTTAGTGCAAAAAAATTAAGGTGTAAATGGAATGGGGAAAAAGAAATAACAGTGAATTGAAAAAAACATTTTCTTCGGCGAATTGGAAGCGAATATGTTTTTGCCAAATCCAAAAATAAATAAAATGAATTTCTATGGGCTATTTATATGCCCCACAGCTGGGCGAGTAGGGTATCTGTGCACGCATTTGCGAGATGCCTGGGGATATAGGCACCACCTCGTCGCGAATGTGCCTCCAGTTTGGTCGTGCTTACTGTCAGTTGCAGTTGCGAACGATCCAGCATGAGACACTCTTATACACTGCTCTGTCTGCTGCTGATGGCCGCCTGTTTGGCGGTGCCTAGTGTGGCACGTGGCGGCCGTGGTCGTGGCGGTGGCTCATTCGGTGGCCTCTTTGGCGGCTGGCGCAGCAAATACGGCAGCAAATCATCCTCGTCCGGTGGCGGCAGGCGTGTGGTCAGCGGTTCACCAGTCCACACAGCGATGACGGTGCCCAAATTGCCCCCACCACCACCACCACCACCGGGTAAGATGATGCCAAAGCCACAATTGGCCAGCTATCCACGACAACAAATGCCACCAGGCTACAACTACAACAATGCAGCAGCAGCAGCACCTCCGCCACAGGGCACATACTACGCCAATGCGCAAACCTTGCCACCCGGAGCCGTCTACTATGCACAGCCACCCACATCTATGTCCATGGGATCAGGTGAGTGATTGGGCCGTGGTATCGAGATTGACAGTTGCCTAAACATTGTTTTGTTCAAGGCACAAGTGGTTTTCTAACTGGAATGCTGGCTGGTCGCCTAATGGACGGCATGCTCTTTGGTCATCATCGTCAGCATATGTCGCACCACTATCCACAGACGCAGCAGGTGGATGCAGCGATAGCAGCTGGCAGCACTGGTCGCGATATTATAATTATCAACAATGGACAAGCGCAAACGGATGGGGAGCAGGAAGTTGAAGGGGAGGGGCAACAGCAGCCACTAAATGAGGAGTTGACCTCGTCAGAGAGCCCACTGGCCGAGGGGCAGGAGGCGGAGTCAGAAGAGTTAGTTTCTAGTGAGGAGACACCGGATGCCAGTGCAGCCGCAGCTGAACCACCTGTTGGTGGCATTATCTGCTTTCCGATTATGCTAAACGAAACGGATCCACAAAACGCCGAGTTGCAACGTGAAGTGGAACGAGTCGTTTGTTTCCCAGTGCCCAAACACGATCCACAATTGGAGTCTGCCGACTGTCAATATAATCCACAGTGTGTGCTTGAGCTGAGCACCACCAGCACAGTGCCTCCGATTGTTGCTGGCGACATTGGTGGTGCTGCCGATGTGGATGCTTTAGAGGAAGTTAGCACTCCCGCTTCCGAAGTGGATGCAACGCAAGATTAGTTATTTAATTAGGTTTTAAGCTAAGACGCAAAATAAATATATCCATTTAGTTTCGGATTAACAGCTATTCAAGTAATTATGTAAAGCTTTTTAAAGCTTTTAACTCCTCTATTAGATTTATATTCTTCGTAAGCACGCAACGGTTACCCGTTTCAAAATTGCTGACGCTGACGTTTGAAATGTTGACAGATTCTGCCAGACTGTAACAATAGCAACAACAAGCAACAGCAAGCGCCCAGCGCACAAACAAAAAGGCACCTCGGCGGCGACTGCGACTGCGAAGCCGCCGTCAGCATTGCCGTCGACGACCGCAGACATAAAGCGTACCAACACAAAAGCAATTCCAATGTTTGTGTGTTTTGTGTGTGTGAAATGTTCCAAGAACACAAATGAAGCTCACTTACGTTCATTAATCCAGCAATAACAACGGGGAACAACATCAAAACAGACGCATGAATCGGCGGCGGAATGTAACAGAGTAAATCATTCATAAAACTCAAATGAAAAGTGTAAAATTAAAATCGCTTTGCGCTCCAAAACAAGAATAATTTAGTCCCAAGAGATAACAATATGTAAATATAAATGCACATATATTTGTATCGAATTTACTAAAATTTATTCACATCTTTTTATCTGAACAGCTTACAGTTGAACATCTGAACAGTTTACAGCTTATTTGTATTCTTATTTTAGAACATATAAAACATTTACATATTATCTCATAATGCGCTTTTCACCCAGCCTTACAACATATGTATATATGTGTAGCTAATATGTATGACAAATCCAAAACTAATGCAGTAGCGCAGAGAACAGTTTCGCCAAACCCTCTAAAACTGAAATTTAATAAAACACCGTTGGACTAAAACAACTCACTTGAGACACAAAAAACACTATGCATACATACGCACACAGAGAGAAAAATATTCGAGAGAGCACCAATGAGTAGAGATGATAAATACAGTAAATGGAATAAAAATTAAAACAATAACAACAACAAGCGCTAAACGTAAACGAAAGCAGAGCAACAACAAGTTGCGGTCGCTGCCGCAGTCGCTTTGCTTCGTTCGCTGCCCGCGCTGCGCTGCTTTGCCTCTCAACAACAAAACATGACAAATAAAAAATTTTCAACCGCATTTCAGTTGTTTGCGAATCATTGTACGAAACTAAGCTCGATCGCGGCGCATAAAGCGGAACAGCATTAAACAGTATATTCAAGTAAATACAAACATTAATATTATAATTTTTAAAAAATACAACAAAATAAAATAATACACACAACCATTATATAGAAATATACATACATATGTACATAGGTACACAGCTTTGGCAAACCGGTTTGAAATTAATATTTTTTAACACATTGGAAGTACATTTTACAGTAAATAAGTGTTTGCAATATAAAGCTCTTTGCGTTGCGAATTTACTTTAAGCAAATGTGTATCAATTCAAGGTCAAATAAATATCTTCGCAATATAATTCAAAACGTATCTAAAATATATATATATATATATATATATATATATATATATATTTGTATACATCTGGTCTAGCTAATAAACACACGCCTGGCCAAAAGAAAATATACAAAAATATTAATTTAAGCTCTGCAACATTCAAATACATACATACAAAGTATAGTATGTGAAAGAGTGGGTAACTATAACAATAAAATGGATATGTATGTATGTGTTTATGTAAGCTTTTACTTCGATTGTCTTTTGTGCCGCTTAAAGTTTCCTTTGAATTGTGAGTTGCTGTAAATCCGTAAAATTTTAATGTGAAACAGATTCAAACGTCCGCTTCTGGATTATCCCTAAAAAATTTAAAAGCAGATTTAAAAGAGTCTAAAATTAAATCATGAAAATAAAATCCAATATTTCTGAACACCTAAGGGCAGACAGTGAATAACATAAAAATGTCAGCAGCTGAAAAACATTTCTATTTTCAAACACATATTTGTATGCACTTTGACAAGCTTCATAAAAAATAGAAAATATATTTCCCACTTTAGAACTTTTTTGTATTTCGTGGGCTCAACAGGTTCGTTTAAATTTAGATAGTCCATATTCATTTTTTATGCACCACTACCATTGACGTCAACACATTTAAACCAAAAATTTTTTTACTCTTAAATATGTGTATAGAGTTATTTTTATATAAGCCATTAAAATAATCTAATGCGTAGTTTAATTAACTGTTTGTTTGTTTCTCATAGAACTATCGTCTACTTTTAGCATGTCTGCAACAAATGTGCTTTATTTACCGTACAACAGCTGTTCAATTTCGAGTTAAATTAAAATTGTCATACAAATACGCCTACAAACTTTTTTCGGGACTGCTCCCACAATGGCAACCGGTTATAAGCCCACTCAGCTTCCCAATGCCCAATGCCCAATGCCAAATATCCAATTGTATGAAAAGCACCAATTTAGGTCGCTGATTTTGTGAAATTTGATGTTTTGTGCAACTTTTACCTGACAGATAAACAAACCAGTCTTGTGTATGAATCAACTTCCTCTAAACGCTTTTCATAAAATTTGTTGCAGATTAGTCACAATACTGAATTAAATTATTTTACACTCGAAATGTTATGGCCTTCCCTCTATTTTAGATTTATATAAACCTCAGATGCGAGTAGAGAGAATTCAAAATAAATAAACACATACTTCTGTACAAATACATATATTAATGTGACATATTGAACCCAAGAAGCGATAAGGAAAGATTTACAGGAAATTCCATATATTATTTGTGGCTTAATTCATCATTTAATTGGTCTTTTAAACTATGTAAAAATAACACGGAATAAATGAAAACATGGGATTTTTTTAAAAATAAGCTGATATGAACCACATTTTGTTGTTGCCAACTTTGCATGCAGTGACTCATGTATTAAATAACCGCTTTTGTTTACCTCAAGCAATGATCAATACAAGAGCTGCAATAGACGAGTATATTTATTATAAACAATTACATGCTGCGGATTTGGTACAGGCAACAAAAACTAATTATTTTATTTACATGTAAAAAGATAAACATGTATTCTCGTTATAGTTAATTTTATCAGTTTTTAAATGGACTACTAATTATTAGTAAGAGCAGTAAAAATAATGCTATTACTAAGATATAATAGAGATCATTTCCTGAGCAAATGGCAGATATACTGACTGATTTATAGTTTTGCCTTAATTTTATTCATAATTCAAATACTCATCATATGAATTTCAGTTAGCTAAATAGATATTTGCTAAATGTGAAATAAAAATTATAATATAATATTCCAGAGTAAGGAATAATAAATTATTATTGCCATTACTCTCACCATTCATTGAGCCACTGAAAACTCTTTATTCTCGGTTATTTTAAATTCCAATGTTCCAACTGATATGCTAAATTAATTCCAGATCACTTTTCTTGATCAAGGCGAATACTGTGTAGAATAAATTTGTACGGATTAGAATTAATTTATTTGATGTGGGAAATGGGGAAATCAATAACAAAAGTTAAGTTCTATGTAAAAGCATTTGTAATTTTAACTCTTGTCTTTGTTGATAAAAATATTAAATTGTTGCACCTGGATGGGTTCAGTTTAAGTGGCGTGCTTATAAGTTGACCTTTAAAGAATTGTTCCCCAATTAAAAATTAATATTTTTCCAATATTATTTTTAATATCAATAAGTTCACAATGCGAGTAGGCAAGCAAAGCAAAAGGAAATCGAGTGTGGCCAAGCGAAAAGCCGAGCAAATCGCCAAGTTAATTATCATTATGGATAACGCGCCCCAAATTGGGGCAATATACACCAAAAGTGGCAGCCAGGGCGTGACATTACGTCAGCGTCTCAATATGGGCAGGGCTGCACACCATGACGCAAATGTAAAAGTCCTCCTCCTCCCCCAACTCGCCACAAACAATAATGCCACATTTTTCACGTACAATTGAATGCGAAAATTCTGAGGCACAAATGAGGCAAATGCCACAATGTGAGTTCTACTAGGTGTCATAAGCACAAATTGAAACAATTGTTTTTGCAAACAACAAATTAAAACGCTCTGCGACAAATGAAGAATGACAGCGGGAGAAACTTGGAATTTGAGAGGCTACTTTGAAGTGATAGAGATGCGCAGAAAAAATAAAAAAATAATAGTCAACAAGTGCCTGAAATCAAAATAAACAAATATCTATATATATATATAGATTTACTTCAAATATATTTATATTTATTCATTAAAAAAAAATATATATATATATATGCGCTGTACAGCACTTTTTCTACGAGTCCAGAAAAACATAAATGTGTTGAATAACTTTGTTTAAAACTATCAATTTTTAAACTGAATATTAATGCATTTCAATTATTTTATTTTAAATATGTATAAAGCAAGCAATGAGTGTATTTATTATTCGATAAGAAATATCAACAACTGACGATTCTTTTTAATATGCAATGATTTTGTAATAAAAGTTGATGCAATGCAATGAGTCATGATCTTTAAATGGAGTATATTGCTCATTTCTGGTTTCCATATTCCGCCCAGTTTTGTTTACAAAATGGCCAATCGCAATCTGTGCTTCTGTTTGGCTATATTTTAATTGATGAGAGTCCACAACAAATCCATTGATAAGATTTTCAACTATATAAACACTTCCGACTGACAAAAACAGATTAGTTCAGGCTCAGCAGGCAAAGCAAAATAACCAAATAACCAAATTTATTGGAGATTAGAGGAACTCAACTCAAGTGATTATCTTTTTGGATTTCCATTTGCAGCATGTCGCGCATGTCGGCATTGGTAGTGGGACTCCTGTTCCTGCTGCTGGCCAGTCCGGATGTGGAGGCGAAGCGTTGGTTTGGCGGCAGCAGCAAGAGCAGCAGCAGCTCCTCCAGCCACAGACGTCCCTCATCGTCGTCACACAGTTCGTCCTCCCATGCGTCCAACGCGGAACACACACGGCTTAGCTATGGCGGCACTCACTCGCAGCCCAGCCACAGCGTCTCCCGACCGGCAGCAGCGGCACCAGCATCACCAATAGGATGGAATGTGCCGCCTAAGGCTCAGGGACCACCGCCAGCCTACTCGGCAACTAATCCGATTGGTGGAGCACACACCAACGTGCATGAGAAGCCACCAGCCTACAATCCATCGTATAAGGCCAATGCAGCGCCTCCAAGCTACTCGGCGCCCAGCAGCAACGTGCGGCCCGCAGCAGGTGCTGCTGCCAGCAATCCTCACTATACTCCAGCCACCGTTTATAAGCCACGCATGAATGCTACAGGTGGTGCTGGTGGCTTCCATCACACTCCAATTACGGCGACCAATACACGTGGTGTTCAGTCCAGTTATCCAGGTGCCACCTATCACAACCCCGGCCAGATTCCCGCTGGTGCCACCTATCACCCGGCTGGTCAAGTTCCCGCTGGCGCCACCTATCACAGTGCTGGTCATTTGCCTGCAGGCGCTACCTATCACAGTGCTCCGCCAGCTGGCGCCACTTATCACAGTCCTGGTGCTCTACCAGCTGGAGCCACATATCATCCTGGCGGCTATGCACCAGCAGGCGCTGGCTATCATCCAGTCAGTCATTATCCAACTCAGGGAGTACCTCCCGGTGCCACCTATTATCCTCAGGCTCCGGTTGCCGCAATGCCGGCGGGAGCAACCTTCCTACCAGCTGGTGCTGCAATTCCGGCTGGTGCCACCTATTATCCGCAAGCGCCCAAGTCATCATCCGGACTTGGACTGGGTGAGTAAAAGCACAAAAATTTATAGCTAGAATTTTCTTCAATTCACTTTGATTTTCAGGAACTGGTCTTATTGCTGGCGCAATAGGTGGTGCTATTTTGGGACACGCTCTGACACCCACTCAGACGCGTGTCGTGGAGCACGCTCCGTCTTACAGTGGAGGCGGCGGTGGTGGTGGTGGTGCTGTTGCTGGTGGTGGTGGAGGTGAAGACAGGATTATCATCATCAACAACGGACCTCCCGGATCTGTGACTACGTCTGAAGTGGGCTCGGGCACAACGGTGATCAACACTCAACAGCCAGGAGCTCCCGCTGCACCTGCTGCACCGGCAGCAGCATATCCAGCTCCAGCGCCTGCTCCTGCTGCTGCTCCACTGCCTGCAGCGCCTGGTGCACCTGATCCAAATGCCGGACAAACACAACTGGCACCACTTGCATCTGGCGCTGCACTTGCCGCTGCTGCAGCTGCTGCACCAACAGCTGCGACTGCAGCTGCTGCACCAGGAGTACCTGCAGCACCTGCAGCACCTGGAGTACCAGATCCAAATGCTCCACCTGCTGGCGGCATCATTTGTGTGCCTGTGCGAGTGAACGAACCAGATCCAAACGATGCCACCAAGACAATCGAAGTGGAGAAGATTGCTTGCTATCCGGCACCACCACCAGAAGCTGCAGCACCACCAGCAAATGGAACAGTTGCTGCTGCTGTTCCACCCGCACCTGTTGCACCAGCTGTTGCACCAACTACGTTGAATGTGACGCCAACACCGAATGGAGCTGAAGGTGCACACCTTGCACCCTTCTTGCCGACGCCACTGAGTGTGCCCGAAGGATCTGTGCCGTTGGCTCCTCTTTTGCCAGGCGGACAACCAGACGTGATGCGGATGCCAGGTTTGACATCGGCGCGTCTATCAGCAGATTCGGGAATGCATGATGCCCACAATGGCATCAAGTCCATCTCTCCATTGAGCTCACTCTCTGTCCTGCTCACCTTCCTGGTAGCCTACTGTCTGCACTAAATGGCAGAAGCAAACAAAATCCAGTTGGGGGAATTCCCCTCGGTGACACGAAATCATTTGACAAGCTATGAATTTCTTTTTTATTTGTAATCTAAACGAATTTTTATAAATGTGTGTACTCATAGCTTTGTTAGCTTTATAATTAAAATAAATCCATATTAATATTTAACAGAATTTATAATCTTCTTTAATTAATATTTGTACAAATGTTCAAATTTTGCAGACGCTTGTCAACACGCCATCTATCAATTTACAACAATTTCAACCGTAATCAGACAAGTAGCTTACCATGTTATCTAGTTGGTTGTTGTCTTTGATAACTCACTAAATTCGTTCGTTCAGTTTGCAATGCACGAAAAAGTTGTGTAACAACCTTAGCAAAGTCACAAACAGCAACAGCTTTGTGAATATTATCACTAAGCTGAAAACATTTTTATTCCTCTTCAAATTACATAAAAACATTTATGATACTTTTTTATTTAGGTTGGTTTGAGCCATTTTATATCATTTGTTTTATTTCAGTCAAAATTTGTTTCGCAAACAACACCAGTTTAAATAATTACTGGTCTTACTAAGACTTTCAAAATTTATATTTTTAAAATACTTTTTTATCTAATGCATTCTATGGAATTATTGTGTATAGTACATTTTATTGATCTACCAGCAGCAAAGTAGTTAATCCGATTATATATCGAATATTCAACGTATCCAATCTAATGTTCTGTTGAGTATTGATTTTTTAAAGTATTTTTACTTATGAGCAGATGTTTATACGAATTTTATTAAATATGGTTTTAGATTGAGGATGAAAAATTATCAATAAATGTTTAGCTCAAAAATTACCATTATGACTTTTTGTGGTTATATGTTGTTCCTAGAAGTGAGAATAACTTAAGAATATTACGATCATGAATTGGATTTTTAGTAGAAAATAAAATTATTTAAGTGATTAACTTCAAAACTGAAGTTAATTAAATACATTTAATACTTTAAACATTGTGCATATTTACTATATAATTAAATGTATTCCATCAGCTCTAAACTTATGATTATGATTTGAATAACAAATTGACTTGATGTGGTGAAGATATTATACGAAATATATATGATTATTAATGAATATAAATATATTTATTATTATTCTCAGCCTAATTACAGCTATTCAGCACATTCCATTAAATGAACCCACTGTGCTTAGACTTCAAAATCCTAAACTATGCAAAGGCAAATAGAGTCAGGTATTTCTTTACTTAAATAACGTCAATAAGAGTTGAGATGCTAGTAATGGAAAATCTAAACAGAAGTTTTAGCCCGGTTTTTTTTTTTTTGCAAATACTTGCCATGAATTTGCGATGCTGGCGTTTAATTCCTTCTTAGACAAACTTTTGAGATGTGGACGGATTTGTTTTTTTTTTTTGTGCAACAATAAAACTTATGTCGAAAACAAACTTGACGGAAAACTTAGAAGTTCATTTATCTTTGCACATGACACTTTGGCTTTCTTATATGCAACAAAATGCATCAAGAGTCGGTGAAGGATAAAAACAAGCAAGGATATTCCATTTGGGGTTTTTAGAAAAGGATCTTGTGTCAAGATGCAATATTTAAAAACAAATATATTTTTAAATTTGAATAGCTAATTTTGAGACTCGAAAATACTCTTGCAACTTCTGTCAGTTATTATGAATTTATTTTTATAGTAAGAACATTTGAGTTAATTAAGCAAAAATACTGCCATAAATTTGCACTTAATTGGTAGGCATTCAAATTGACGAATTGTAAATGCCACTTTTATATACGATAAACCGAGTGTTATATTTTTTGACAACTATTCCACAAAAGGATGGATAAAACATTTCAATTAATCATGCAAAGAAATTTTATTTGTAATACTCGACTTATAAATAATTGAACGATTGACTGACGATTGACTGCCGATTGACAGCCGATTGACGTCGTCAGAGAGAGAGAGAGAGAGAGAACAATAGATTTAATTTATAATTTTCAGTCTTTCTATGATGAATTGATCAATTTCATATAACATATAATTCTGATTATGAATATTTAAGTTTTCTAGATTATTGTAAATATATTTTCATATATTATTTTCCAAATGTTTATCAAATATAACCATCTTGTATAAGCATGCCGAAATCTCTATCTTCCTTTCAATTATAACCCTTGATTTAGAAAGCAAAATAAATAGCAAAATATTTTCTATAACTTGTAAAAACAACAGTTCCCCAATCTGTAAATTAAATAATTACTCTATGACAAGAAATTTAAGGACGATAAATAGTCATATGTAGACAATAAATAGAAGCAACAAAAATAGTCATATGTGGAAAATAAATAGAAACAACAAAAAGTATAGTTGCTACCAACGCAAATTGAGTGGAGCTGTGGCACAAAGTTTGTCTAGTAGATTCGTGCAGCAAAGGTCAGGCAACATGGCAAGGATGCCGCAACTGGCACAAATGGGTCCTCGAGCTGCAGCTAAAAAGTGCTAAAATTAGCATGCTAATTAATTGTGGAAAGCTCTTTGAACTGATCCGGGTGTGCGACATGTGTGTGTCTGGGACATATGCCTGGACAACGACGATGTTTCAACAAATTTTACCCAGAAAATTCAAGCAACACTTGGTGGTATCATGCATTAATTGCATGTCAAACTTTCTGTGGCTGACATCGAAAAAGTTTTACTAACAAGTATCTTTTAGTTAAGTCTGATGGACTAAGTTATGTATACCCTGTACAAAGATAGATTTTATTTGATAAATTTATAACATTAATTGATGTCGTTAAGGTCTGAGAGTAAAAATTATTTTATTTTAATAATATATATATATTCTTTATCCATAATCGACTTTTGATGACTGTCTAACTTAATGTAAGCTCCTTTATAAAATATGTATTTTAAAAAAGGGTAGCTAATTAGGAAAATTAAATTGTTTACAGTCTGTTGAGCCACACTCTTCAGAGCCAGTATTTGGGTAAAAACATGGCAGCTTTTTTGTATTTTTGGTAATCTCTGTATGAAGCCTATGACAACTAATTATTAAGGCACAACTTTTTGATTTTATTAGCAAATTTAAATAAACTCAATCAGTAAATCGCCAAAACTTCAAGTGAAATATCAAAATAAGTCGCTTGGCAAGGACAACATTGAAATTGCATAGGCCAAGGACACGCTGAATGGCTAACAGCCACCTGCAAAGACGAGAAGGTTTAGTGTTTTCTGCACTTGTCCATCAAGCCAACCGTTCAACTCATTCATTCATTTTGGGGGCATGCCTCTCAGCGCATTCATTTCAAACTGCACTCGTATTTGCATTTCACTCGGAATGCATTGAGGCATTCTGTAAGGCAACTTTTAACCAAAGTCAATGCACACCAAGCCTAACCAAAAGTGGTCTGGCAGGCGCCACTTAATTGGGCGGTGGATTTAGCCTGTAATCGGTTTATTACATAAGTGGCTGGCAGGGTGTAAAGGCCAATTACTTATATTCTTACGATAGTGCCTCACATTAGCACTAACAATTAGGCAATAAATAGTTAAAAACAATTCATAAATTATTTATTTATGTAGCTATTAATTCACTAATTGTATTTTTATTTATAGCAAATAAATTTTCATGTATAACTTAAAAGTACTTATTTTTTAAGCACAATGAAGGCCATTAGCACATGGGCAAATTTTGAATGACATCTGCTTGTAGCCATTGACCAGATACATATCAGACATATGTCACCTTTAACTTAAACGATATGATACAATTTAATAAGCGTTTGATATAATATTTTGTGTGTTAAATAGAATAAAAGAAATTACATTTTGGTAGGCCTGTGCGCAGAGTAATGATATAATTATAAAACACCCAACAAAAAAAATAAAAACGTTCTTACCACCTCTTAAAAAATGAGTATTGAACCGAAATCTACCGCACAAGAGTCGTTATCACTACCAAAACGCCAATGCCTAAAAGTCCGTTTACATAAAACAAGGTAATTTATTAACAACTGCGCATGTCAAATAATACAAAATCCAAACAAAGCCAATCGCATTGCTTTCATTAATGCAGTAAATGACTTGGAAGCTCACTGGCACTTTTAGTGCAAGTTTTCTTTTATTTCTGCTTCATTGAGTAGCAAAGTAGTGGAAATATGTTAATATTAGAAGAGACAATTACCTGCCAGGCACAAGAATAATTAGGCAAACAGCAAATATCTGTATAATATTAATATTATATTCACAGCACAGACTTGATTGTTCGGTACTTTTAGAGGTGCTGCATTTAGCTTAGGCTAGTTATGAAATGTATTCTAAAATTAATAACCGCATTTAAAGCACATACAATAGAAAATGTCGCTTTCTCTAATATTTAGCATTTGGCCAACGTAATTCAACATCCTCGATAGTATAGTGGTTAGTATCCCCGCCTGTCACGCGGGAGACCGGGGTTCAATTCCCCGTCGGGGAGATGTTAATACATTTTTTTTTTTAAATGTTTTATAATTATTTTAGCAGACAGATTTTTTTCTTCTACACTAAAGTCTTTGTAGCTAAAAATAAGCTAACTTTGTTCTCTTTTTATTGGGCATTTTCTAAAAGTGATCAAAAGTTAGTTTGTAAATAGTCAGTGAGCATAATTAAGTTATTCTAAGCTAATTAGTACACACAACACGATTTAAACTGGATATGCAAAAAGTCACGTTTTGAACAGAAAATTTGAAAACTTGTGTGCCAAACGTGTGGGAAATGCTGCCTAAAACTCAAATTTGTTTACAAAGTCGAATAAATGAAGATGTCGCTGACAATAAGTGTGTGCCAAATGCACCACAAATTTGTAGTTGGTATTGACAAAATTTACTAATATCTATCGAAATTTGTATTTGTTTAAAGTTTCTGAGTTTCCAATACGTGATATAAATTGTAAACGTGTTGTTTAGAATTCATACAGTAATAATTCAATCGGCGTAATTGTCAGTAACAAAAGAAATAATAATTTTCTTTTGGTAAAAGTAAAGCTTTAATCAATCATTTTGATAACTTTGAGACTGGCAATGACATCACATACGACCATTTATACTGTGGCCTAGTTTAGATTTTTAGACTCCAATTACAATTAGTTGGTCCAAAGTTTGCAGCTGATGGCAACCCTTTCAATGCGGTTTCATTAGTGGCTTAAGTAAATGGATCGACGACTACGTTTCCTAATTTTTTGTATTTTTTGTTTTTCCTTTTTTCTTTTAGCGGTTTTCTTTCACTGCACTGAAAAACTTTCACATTGCCAATTTTCTTTTGCAAAACTTCTTTTTTTTTTGTCGCGTTTTGCTCTTTGTTACATATAAATTGCTATCAATTAGTTTAATTGTTTTTGTACGAATTTTCTTGTTTGCAATTTTTCTGCTTGATTTCTTTTGATGACCATTATTGATAAGTTGTGCAATTGTTTTGCAACGTTTGTAAATTGCAATCAAAAATCCAAAGCTCTTAAGAAATAAATGCGACTAATAAGAATTAAAATTGAATAGGAATCAATCATTTCTTTTACAGCTCAAAGATTAAATGTTTTTGTGGAGAAAATTGGACTTGGGGGATAAATTGAATTCAAATCCTTACTTATTGTTTGTTTGTTGCTGTTTCTTAAAAGCATTTTTGTTTTGGTTACAAATTTTATACAAAATTATTGAGCGAAAATAAACGTATTATTATTTTGCAGTTTAAGCCATGAATAAAACTCCCTTGAAATTGAATATTTGGTCAGTTGGAATGTAGAAACTGCAATGCTTATAATTAATAAATTTGTGTGTGTTTCATTCATTTATTTGTTCATGATAGTATTTATTTTTCTGCATAGAGAATTTTCTTGACAACGTAGCCTTAGGTTCATCATAAAAATTGCTTTCATTCAGCTGTCTCTTAACACTAATTAGAAAAGTTTTATAAGTAACTCTTGCACCGTCGCTGAGTGAGTTGATTGATGGAAAATACTAAGAACTTTATGGCAAAAAAGTGAGCAAATGTGAAGTGGATGGGCAGCTGCAACGCTTGAAATTATTATAAAATTAACTGACAACTTTCAGTTGCAGTTGAGATATTATAATGAAGACGGTGGCTGTTTCGCTACTTCTCTTAACTGAATATTTAGGTACACTTGCTGAAAGTTAAGCTAGTTCCACAGAGCGAAGTGGCACATTACTGTTTCTTTAGGGTTTTTGGTAAATATCCTCTTAACGTGTTTACCGACTGCAATTACCACCCTGCAAAATTGCCATACGAGTGTGTGTGTGTGTTGTTTTTTTTTTTTGGTAAAACACACTCAGCTTAGTCGTGCCCTGCAGACATTTTCTTATATTAACATAATTCGCCCAACGAGAGCCTTAAGCGAGGGCACAATAAAAGTGTTGTGCAATGAAACTAAACAGTGTCCACGACGGGTCCTCGATAACTGTGTGATATTCCACAGCTTGTGTGTTCGTAAAACGTGGCATAAACGTTTTTATGGCTTCTGCATTTGCCCCTTTTATTTGGGTATATAATAAAAAAAATGTTTATCTGAATTAGAGCGTAGGGAAATGTGCTGAAATTATAGTCTATTAGACAAGATTAAAGCGGCGTTGTGGCAAAAAAAAAAATATATTTTTGCTGGCGTGGACAAAATTAAATATATACATTTGTAAATGGCTAAAACTGTATTTATGCTTTGTATATTTTAGTATTACATTTTTCAGCATTTACATATTTTTTATTTGCAACAGAATATCCCCTGAGATTTCAGGTGTGTTTTTGCAATTATTGTGCTATAAATCTGAGACATTCATTAAGATATTCTTCTTTGACACTCGGTTTGTTTACTTCACTGCACATCCTTCGCATTGATTAAAAAACTCTGCCTGGGCAGAAAGATTCATTCGTGGTGTTCAAATAATTACAGAAAAAAATGTGACATCAGCATTAATTTGCACAGGTTTATTGATGCTGAAACTGAAGCAATGCCCAGTATTGAATATCCTTGGAGAATTCTTATTTTCATTGCACACTTTAAAGTTTTCCATTTACTTGTTTTTATTCCTTAACTTAATTTAAGTGCACCCGCCTTAACACTGAGAATACGTGGAAGTCACAGCAAGGCGTCCAATAAATAAAGCAGAGGTGGAGCTGAAAATGAATTCGATTTATCTTTAACTGTTCCCGCGTCTAACATGTCGTATGTGTAACAAGTGTTGCACATAAATTCACCCAACTGGTGCAACACTCGCAAGACCACAAAATAAATAAACGATAGAAATTTCAGTGTAAAGTATTGTTTTCCTACGAGCAGCAAAAGGATTGATTTTGTTGTTGTTTGCGAACAATTTGTTAGCTGAAACAGAAACATTTAACTTGCATAATGCAATTAATTCGACAAAATGCTAAGCATTTGTTTAATAATTTATCAATTAACAATCATTTTTCATATGTTATTTGAATACACAAAAGTTGATAAACACAATATGCCAAAAGAGTAATATTTCAGTGCACATTTGTGCTGCAAGAAATGTTTACAAGGCAAAGAAATACGAGCAGCAATTGTTTAATAAAAAAAACATATTTAAAAGTGTTCAGGTATCTGGGCAAAACAATAAATATATCTTTGCTGTTTCCGCCAAAAGTCCGAACAAAAGTTTTTGTGGTTTCCTCCGATTTTTCTTTTGGCCATGCCTTATCATTTAAACAAACTTTTTGGTAAGTGAACTTCTAAAGTTTTTCATCGCCCAGGTAACTGAAATAGTTAGTTTAGTTAAGGGAATAAATAACGTAAATATATTTATATTTTTAAAAACACTATTTTAATAAGACAAACATTTCTGAGCTGCAAAGCGATGCTAGAAATTAAATTAGATTTATTGCCAAATTAAATTAATATCAGACATTTTTAATTAAATTATAAACATGCCAAGCATTAATTTAGATTTAGCATTAATTTTGTAAACGGTTTCAGCTGCAACTGTACAAATTCATGAATATTGTAAACGGTTTCAACTGCCACTGCAATTCCTCTCTACAAGTTCAGTGATGTGGCATGCAACTGTAAGTCTTTAGAGCCATTTACATGGTATGCATTAGGCTGCATAAATATCTGCTGACTGCAACATAATTTAAAGCCAGCCAAAAGACATTAGTGGCACCCGCACAATCAAAGAAATCAGACACAGACACAAAAACCCATTCTTTGAATAATGTCTGCTTTTTGCGCATTTTGGCCCCTTCGACAGTTGGACTCTGTTGTGATATACGCTTGGCTTTCATTTTAAGCCAAAAATTCATACACACAAGAAATTTACGGGCTTCCTGGCGCTGTTCAAACTTTCCTAAGAAAATTCAATTTTTTCAGCTGCTTTCTGTTCTTTGCTGTTACAATTGGCACAATTCCTTTAGGACTACAATTCTTTTGGCAAAATATGAACATATAAATAAATTTATATATTTAAATTGAACTTTTGGTGATGAGACAGATATTTAAACTAAAAAACATTAACAATAATCAAACACTTATTTTTTATATTAATTAAGTACTCCAAATTTTATTTGAACTTTAAAAAACTGATTTGTGTGAAACATTAAGATAAATGAATGCTTATCCCAGGACTGCAACACCAATATCTGAGGAGATGATCGCCGCTCACTTTGGCCGTTTTAGAGACGGATGCTTGCTAAACGTTACCGGAGGCCTCCACGGGGAGGAAGTGAGTCGACTTGAGACGTCTGACCAAAATAAGGATTACGCTGGGAATAACTTCTCGAAGCAGTCAGCAGCTGTCCCCTATGATGTGTACGCCTCCATGGCCTCCATGCGATGTTATTGCGTTTACACTTATATCCAAAATTTTATTTTTAATTTAAGTCATACATTAGTTTTTCGGCATTGTTTGGACCCTCGCAGTCAAATGAAGCCATCATCAGTTCTGCAAGAAAAATAATGTAATTTGATATAGACATAAATAGAGATATAGATTTAGATAAAGATATTTATAAAAGAGTTTTCTATTTATATGTGTATAAAAATCGAGCATAACACACAAAATAAGTGTCCCATTTAGCCCTGTATCCTGCCCAGCTGCTCAAATAATCTTGTGCTTATCTAAGTAGTTGAGTAAACGGTTAACACGAGATGACCCAAGCTTATTGTGGACGCCTTGTTGACCTGCGGTCAAGTGTGGAGCAGATGACTGGCGAGAAGTGGGGAAGTGGGGAAGTGGAGAAGTGTTTCGTGGTGCAGGAACTGTTACATTTTAATAGAAAACTGAAGAAGCACAAAAAGAACATGGTTTAATATAGTTACAACAAACTGGCAACTGGCCAAAATAAGAAAAAAAAACATAATAAAATAAAATATGTGTGTGTGTGTGTTTGAGTGTGTGTGTGTTGTGTGGCAAAATGTGGCAGACATGTCCGATTCACACCATGAGACCATTAAAATTCTAGAATGATGCAAAGCGTCGCCTTGTTGGTGAGCTTTGGTCAACAGCTGTGTTCTTGACTTGCCACAGAATGCCACGAGTTGTCCCTCTTCGATCCTCTCCCCCCCTTCCAATGTGTTTATAGGATTTGTGCCCACATGCTCGACCAGAAAAACTGCAGAGAAACACACAGCACACACACATACACACGCACATGCAACGAACATTTTGAAGTCCCATAAAAAAATAAGGAAAAAGGAAAAAAAAGGTTGCCATTGTTTGTGAAAGGATTAAAGCCTTGGTTATGGTATCTACTTTTTCCTTGTCCAGTTTTAATAGAGTCGTGTGTGTAAATATTTGTACTGCACCTTCGGGAGGAGTTGAGGATTTTGTGGTGCGTTGCCTTGCTTTGGTGCTCTGATTTTCAGCATTGCATATTCTACACCAACCACATCCTGATAGCTCTCGACGAATATTTCAAGTGTTGAGCCTAACAAGCATTTCTATGGATGGTAAACACACACACAAAAAAGGTGAATATGGATTAAAATCCATCTCTCTCTGTTTTTCATTCTATTTTTGGCATATACTCCAGCACATACTGACCGCAACTTGATTGCTATATAGATCCCATCAATTGCTGATTTTTATTCATTGAAAAAATTCTCTATTTTTATTGGCATTGTGTAAGATTTTCATTGAAAATTATTCTTCCTTACTTTGGCCAATTTTGATTGAAAAGATATACATATGAAAAGAGAGAGACTTACAGATTTTTTAATCCTATCGGGCTTAAAAGGGATCGGATAAGCTTTAAAGTACTTATGGAAATCTCACTAATATATTTCTGAATAGAATTATTACATGAATTTCGACACAGAATCTTGTAAAATTTAATTGCAGTATTAATATAGATTTTAAATAATGAATAAATAGCTTCGGTCAAGTTGCAAATGTTGTAGCTATTTCTTGGTATTTTTCTTTATCATTTTGAATCACAATTACCAAATTAAGCTCAGCATCAAATTCATTTATTTATATACTATTTAATCAGTTATTAATGCTTTAATAAAGCCTTGGCAATAAGTTTCCAAACACCTTGTTTTGCACCACATTGCATAATTGGCAAGAGCCAGACGAAAATCGCACTGAACATAAAATTAATAAAGACTTGAATTATAAATGCATATCTAAAGTTGCTTGATTTCTACTCCCAGTTAGTTGGCAATGTTGCTAATGAGCACAATATAAATTACATACATTTCTACATATGTTTATGCAATGTACAAATTAGTTCAATTCAAGTTAGAATTCCCCTTTTCTTAGCCTGTTTGTGGTTGGCTTCCTTGGATTGTTTGTTGTGTGGCATTCGAGTTGTGCAAGTTTTGGACATGAATAATGGCTTTCTTATTTGGATAACAAAAGTACAATTGATTGGATGATTTTAATGAAAATTTGACTTAGGCTTTGCCAGCCTGCTTACCACTTCAACGTTAGTGTTAAATGTGTGTGTGGCATGCATAAAATTGTCACACGAATTGACAATCAATTTGGTAAATTTATAATAACCTTTTGCCACACACACATTTGGAGAGGAAGTATGTAAATTCGAGTTGTGCAATTCATAAATGTAGATAGTCGAATTTGAAATTACTTACAATGGTTAAGCAAACACATATGTTTTATGCATTTTTCACACCATTTTGCATATTCATTTTGTTTTCGACTTCAGCTTTTGCTCAACTCATTTTGTTTTCACAAAATTGTAGCCTGTCTCTGGACAGATATGCAGGCTTTCCCATATATATATATAGGCAAATAGCGTTGACATTAAACATTTGCGGATGAGTGTGTGCATTTGTAGGATGTGTGCCAACACGTCCGACTGTGGCACGTTTTCCGTCTGACAGTTGCTACAACAGAGACAGGCACTCCCAGTTGGGAGTTGGGTTTCCACCCGACGGAGGACTCAACATTACTTTCAAGTGGCAGTTGATGGTTTCCTACATCTTAAGGAAACTCAGCTTTGAAGTCGGTTCTTAAAATGCATGTGAACGGAAAATCCTCTTGGGAATATGATTAAATTTACAAAAGAATAACATAAGTAATGCATTTTGCAGCAGTTGAGTTGTGTTTCAAACTTTTTTAAATCCTTTAAGTTAACAATGATTAATGATTATAATAGTAATATTTATGCCAAGTCATAATTTGCTCATTCTAAACACGTATTTATCTAAAATTCATCTTTATCACTTTATTAGTTTTATATAACTAAATATGACTAATTGGTTAATATTCCATTTGCATCATAAAATAAACCTTTTCTTTCCGAAGAGCTTAAATAAAACATGATGAAAAAATTACTCTAATTTTAGTTTTTGCATAATTTTTTTTGGCAATGAGAACTTGTTGTGAAAAATGTTTGGCTTAGCAAGCAAAGAGTAAGAATTTAAAAAAATAAAATAAAACCGAAAATGCTGTTTATAAACTACTGCTTAACTACTACTTTTTTTATGATTTCGTGTTTATAATGCCAGATGAATTTCGCAGGAATGAAAATCCGCTTAAAATGGCGACTATTGCAAAAAGTAAAAGCTGCAAAGCCAAAAGAATCCAAATAAATGTTAAGAGCATAAGGCAAGTGGAAAAGCTCCATGTAAGAATGTATTTCCCGGAAATATCATGTAAATATTTTTGCCAAAAAAAATGCATTCAACTGTTAAAAATCTCATTCAAGGTAAAAATACAAATTTACTTTAAGCCAAGCTTATAATTCAAAAGTAAGTTTATTTTTTTCACTTCTTTAGTTGCTATGTGAATGCAGTTATAGCTGGTTGATTCTCTCCAATACAGTTACTTTCTACAATATTAAACATAAAATTATTCAAGCACTATTTACACAGAATTATGCTTAGCCAACTTTGAAGTATTTTGTCGAGTGCTTTAAGCCACTTTCCGTTTTGTCAATTGGGCTAAGGTAAATCTATCAAGATAAAATGCATTTTCAAAATTCCAGAGCTGAGCAAATTACTAAGGTAACAACGAAAAATGACTTGACTAGAAAAATATTTATTTATATGCAGTGGACAAGCCAAGATGGCAAAAGCTGCATTCAAAAAACCGACAGGAAACTTTCAGTGACTTCTTTTGCATTTCTCGCTGCTGACGTCAGTGTCTAGTTGGCTAAAACTTCTTAGCCAAGGGATACTTTTGAGTTTTGCGGTACGCAGCAAACTGATTTACAAGTTCTTCTGAAAGCTGATCCAAAAACAAATAAAAAAAAAATTAGACTACCGGAAAATAAGTGGTTTTGCGCCAGGCGACTTTAAAATAGTTTTCTCGCGGCTAAAATTTTGCCGAAAACATGCACTTCGTTAGCCAAGTTAGTATCTAATTTTAAGCCATTAGAAACAGTTAATCGTTTTCAGAATAACACTTATGCGCTTTAGAATCGCACTTGAACAAAGTTCTTCAAAACTCATGGCTTATTTACGCTTTTATTCAGGACTTATTGTTTGGCTAGATAAACTTTGCCATCATCTTTCATTTTCTTAGATTTCTTATAAAATGTTGAAAATCCTTAAATTGCATTCACCTCACATTGAGGCACCCGTCGAGCGTTTAATAAACTTTTCGTAAGACTCCAATGCAACTGAGGCTTGATATTGGAAAGAATGAAAAAAAAGGCACAAAATCCCGAACACAACCATAAGTTTTCATTCTTTTGGCCATGTTGTTGTCAGGATGCGCTTATGCACCAAAGATTTTTTTATTTTTTTTCTTTTTTTTTGTTGTTGTTGAGTTTGACTTTGTTGTTTTGTCGCCTGTGGCAGAGCCTTCAAAGTATCTTACGCTTCCTGGGTTTATAATGAGTTCGGTCTATGTGGACCTTTCATTTCAGCACTATGGCTGCTTTTTTCCATCACTTTTGATGCTGCTGTCACTGGTGCTTTATAGCTTTGCCTCCGTTCTCCGCCTCCGTTCTCCGCCTCCACCTCCGCCTCCACCTCCGCCACTGCCTTTGCCTTTGCATTTGCTGCAGTGCTATTTGTGTGTGCACATTCCGTGAAAAATATCTCAACGTGCAGGTCGTCGCTGACAGTTCAAAGAAGGACTTAAAAACTTTGTTCTGCCCTGCCAGCACAACATAACACGTGGTGTAACTCCATGTAGGTGTTGTTGTTGTCACCGTTGTACGAGTATTCTGTATTTGTTGTGACGAAATCGCATTATAGCCATGTCTCCTTCGTTGCCTGTCGAAAGACTTGTTATTCTTTGCAGTATTTACTTTTGATTTCACAAGTATTTCCAAGACGTCACTGTGCATTTATTTGTGCATGTTCTTAACAAAAAAAATAAAATAAAAATAAGCCGCTACTCTTAAGATTATCATTACACACAAGAACAAAAAAAAAAAAAAATAAACTTTGTTGGTATTGCAGCTTTTGTCATAGGTTTTGCCAGGCATAAAAATAAATCCGCTTTAACGACGAATGTGAACATTAAACCAAACTTTTCAGCTTGGGGGGAACTGGGGCGGAAATGAATTGTTGCTCGAAAAGAACAAGCTGAGAGCAGTAAAAAAAAAAACGTTTGCATTCAAATTGTGTATAAATTAATGAAACCCTTTTGTGGTCATAAAGTGTTTCTTCTGGCGTTTTATTGCGGTTATTCATTTAAATTAATTAGCAACAAATTGCCTCGCTGTGGTGCAAAGTGCAAAAGGGATTGAAATTTATTGCGAAGGATTCTATAATGGCTCCCACAACTCGCAGCGTACTTAAAGAGATTGAAAATTGCATTTCACAAATGTCTTGCATTAATCAAATAAGCAACAATTGCAATTAGTAATGAGGAGAAAAACTAAAGTAGACAGAGAAGAGAATTACAATCCAATGTTATATATATATATATATATATATATATATATGCATGTTCGATTTACGACACGCAGCCAACTCTAGTTTTAAGTGCCATCGTGCCAAGTATTTTCAAGCTTAGAACTCTTGTTTTTATTTTAATTGCCGCACTTGTGGAATTGCGCTGTGCCAACTACACTGCATTTAATTTTCATTTTAAAAATGTAAGTAGCACAAATAAACACGCTTACACACACACTCGTACACACACACACGCACACACATGCTCATTTATACTGGCACTTGTCCGTGGCACTTGAAGTCATTGCCAGTTGGCCGAGGTGCACTTAAAGTTTCCACCAAACAAACTTACAAACACTAAAATGCCGACTTGACTTTTAAAAAAAAATGCGGTAAATGCGATAACGCATGTGGCAAGTAGTTGTAGTAGTGGAAAAAAAGAGTATAGAAGTCAAAGTGTCTATGGCAAAGTTGAAGTTGCAAAAATTACTTACCAGCTTCGCCAAGTTTCGTTGTTCGCTGCATATGGTTGCAGAAGTGCGCGTACTCGCCGCTAGATGGCGCCTGCGTTGATTTCATTGCCTGCATGTGCTTGGTAAAGGCACCGACAATGGCCGCCATTCGATCAAACGCAATCACATTGATGTGACCATTTGGTAAACTGCAAGCGAGAAAGAGAGAGAGATAGATAAATTGGCTGCATTTGCTGACATTATGCTAATTTTAATAGGAAAACCGTTAGCAGCATGTTCCCAGCTTAAATGTGCCCAGCTTTTTGTGCGATTCACTATTCAAATCATTAGTTTCATTGGCTGCAATGGTTTTTGTGGGTTTTGATGAGTGTTGCGGAAAAGCGTTTGTAGATTATGCAACATATGATTTTATGCCGGAAATACGTCATTGAGAATCGTTCAGCAAATTACGTATACGCTGCTGTTTGTTCAGCAATGGCATATTTTAATAAATCTTTAATAGTATTTCAGTTTTATTTTTGCACAATTGATTTCATTCGCATTTCGTTTATATTTTATCAATTAAAATTCTAAAGGATTTATTGATTTTACTAACAGTTTATTTCAATTTAATTAAATTAAAATATATATTTAATTATGCACAATAAACAATAAAAATCATTATGGAACAATTTGTGAAATTTTTGATTGCATAAATAAATATACAAAAATTAAATGAAAATGAATTAAAATTCAAATAAATTTGAATGAATTGATTTATTATTCAATTCTGTTTTTTTTATTGAATAATAGAGAGCAGCAGAAAATGCCAATTAATTAGCATAAAATGATTTGAAATGCTATCAATCATTTTATTCACTTTGTTGATGCTTAAATGAAAACCGCACCAGATATTAAATTAAAAAAAAAATAATGCGCAATGTTATTCATCGGACTCATTGGAACTTTCATATAATTTCATCAAATTTTACAGGTAAAGTGAAATGCATTCACAAAAAAAAAGAACTCACCGCTGCAAACAGTTTTCTCGCTGGGCAAGTGCCAATTTAACAATATCCGCAAACACTGGAATAACAACCCAATCATTGGGTTTGCCACAAATAGTTGTTGTTGTTGTTGCTGCTGCTGCTGCTGTGCTTGTGGATGTGGCTACTTCTACATTGCCACAGCCGCTTGCCACTGGCACCTCTAGCGTTGACTGCTCCATTGCATTCAATCCGGAAGTGCCCGTTACGCCAACCGGCTGCCCTTTGGCACTTGTCGAGGACTTCGCATTCAAGTTCTCCAGGGATGATGTTGAGGATAAATTTGTTGTTGTTGTTGTTGTTGCTGCTGCTGCTCCTGCGGCTGCTTCTACTGCTGCTGCAGATGATGTTGATGGTGAGTTTTCCGTTAACGATAAAGCGGCTTTGGTCTGACAATCAGTCTTAAGACTTTGCTGCTGCTTCTGAAGCTGCTCATTTAGAACGATTGCCTGTTTCTGCCATAAATGACCATGCCCCTCCGCATGCCGTTGCATGCAATCCAATTGTTGACATGTCACTTGCAATTTGCTCCACTGTAATAAAATCGAAACACGCACATAAATGAACACAGTTTGTGTATATATCGATGTGTGTGTGTGTGTGTGTGTGTGGTGTGTATTCAATCCAAATGGGAAATATCTTTAATTCATTTTATTTGTGTAATTTGTGCCTTGTTTTCGGGCGCTGCTGTAAAAGTTTATGGTTTTGTTTGTGCCACAGTTTTATGTCTGCAATTTGCCCTTATCGAATTTTATGGTGCGACATTTGGCTTTGCCTCAGCTAAGATTTTAATTTGGATATATCCTAATGCCCAAATAATTACATTGAATGTAAAGTACAAAATGTGCTGGTATCTTTTGAATTTATTTGCTTAACAACAATTGTTTAGCTAAAAACTGTTTATTGTTTATTTTATTTGAACAAGGAATGCTATTTTTTATTTTCACTCACTTGGCATTTTTTAATTGTTCTTGACATATTTATGGCTATAGTCATAAACTTTTCTGTGCAACCAAAAAAAGGACAAAACGCAGACAAAGCATAAAAACTGTGCGAATTTATGCAAGTCCCTTTAACTTTTTTGTGTGTCAAATTTATGCGTTAAAAAAGCAAAACGTAATAATAATAATGTAAAAATGTAAATTCACAGCCAGCATTTCGTAATAAATAATATCTGAGCCAAAGGCATTTAAAGCAGCTAAAAGTTGTGCTCCAACGTGTCAATAGAAAAGTGTTAGCCATGTTAGTTGTGTTAGCTGTGTTTGCTGCATAGTAGAAAGGCATCCATTAACTAATTGCGAGGCTTGTTATGGAAAGCAGCTTCAGCAGCAGCTGCAGCTTCTGCTTGCCACGAAATGAGTGCACAACTAAAGCCGAACGCTCGATGTGCCCCATTGAAGCATTTTGTGGGCGACTTGCCAAGTAAATAGGTAAAAAGTAGCAAAATATATATATAAATTTGATGAAAAATGTGCCAACGCAGCGTGGGCAAACTGAAACTGTGGTTTCTTGGTTTTGCTTATTTTTCCATTTTATTTCATTTCTGCACATAAAAAAAAGGCCAACTTAATAAGTAGCATTAAAGTCAAATTAAATTGTTTAACTATATTTCTGCAGTAAAATGTGTGAAATGTGCTTAATAATTTGAGCACATTTATTGTGTTAATTTAATAGCATATTATTAACAATGAGGCTTGCATATAATAGCTGCCACATGCCACATGCTGTCTGTCACACTTCACTCAAACACTCACCGTAATTTTGAGCCGGGCTATGGCTGGTGACTCCAGGGATTCCAAAATGGCCGTTGCACTATTATAGTTGCCCACTAGAAGACAATACTGGGCAACGCCGCTCCACAGCTCCACAATCCGGCTGCGCTCCTCAATCCCAGTGCACTGGAAATCAAGATGAGTAGTTGTAAGTTGTTGTTGTTGTTGTTGTTTTCTTGACACAATAGAGTATGCGAGGCACGTCATTTCTGTGAAACTTAAACGAGTCTCACTTATGCAACCAAACTGCCGATGGGCAAGTTCCGAGTTACGACCAGCATAAATTAGATGCCAACTTGTCCTGTTTGACTATGCAAATGTTGCTCAGTTGTTGCCAGTGTCCCATCAACAGACACGTAGCGCTCCGTTTTTGGACAGGCATGGGATTTTAATTCAATCCAAAACTGACCTGTTCCCAAAGATCAAGCCAATGCTTACCTGAAGTATCTCATTGCAGACAAACAGACGGAGACGTGCCGACCAGTCCAGATATGTTTCCAGATTGCAGGTCTTCTTTGCATCCTGGACACCCGGTGGTCCACCCGATGAGATTGGTTGGTCCCATTTCTTCTGCGAGTGTGAGAAGATGGACAGAAAGCAATCAGCGGTGCTAATTAAGCAGTTTGGCATCATTTTATTTACATAGCAAATGAGTTTAAAATAGCCAAACTTAAATAAAATATTCTTGGAATTGAATAAGTTTAATAATAATAAATATATAAAATAAAATAAATATATAAAATATATAAAATATTATTTATAATTGTGTATCTTAATGGCTAATTAATAATTTATTTAATTAATGGCTAATTAATAATTTATTTAATACCTATTTCAAACAACACATGGTTTATTTGGAAGCATTTCTATTTCTCGGCAATTTTTCTTTTATAATATTTAAATTTTTAAATATTTATTTCTACATTGGGAAAAAAAAACCCTCGATTAACCCACCTGCTTATCCAACATAACCATGCTGCTGCACTGCAGAAACTCCTCTGGGCCAATGTGCTTGGCCAGCTTCTTTTCCAGCCTGCACAAGATTTGCGCATATTGTGTGGCTGTTGAGCAGCCGATTGGTGCAACGAGCTGTGGAGCAGAGTCAAATGCAAATTGGTCAACACATGTTGCAGGCGAGGATGTGTTCAGAGATTACCTTATCGTTGTTGGTTTGACAGGCCCGCAGATCGGCCTCGTGTTTCTCTAAATCAGTCAATCGTTTAAGTAAGGCACTTAGGATTTGGGAGACGACTGTTTCCAAATGTGAATCGGAACATCTGCAAATCGGAGTGGGCAAATCGTTTAGTTTTTCGAAGCAATCAATTAATCAATTTGAACTCACCTGGCAACGATATGTTTGACATGATTCATCATGCGTTCATCACGATAATCATATGGAAATTGTTGCGTCCACTCGGCGAGCAGTGCAACAAATGACTCCAAGCATTTGCCATGTGCCACCGATGCCAACAGTTTGCCAAGCAATTCATGTGGTCGCAGGAACAAACGTGATGATAATAAAAATGAAAACAGAAATTCCTGCAAAAAAAAATAAGAGAAACAAATTTGAGATTCAATTTGCAAGTCAAACAAAGGTTGATTTTTGGTTAGTTTAGTGATAAACAAAAATATTCACAGACATGGCTAGAATAAAATTCAATTAGCCGAATTTTATTGTCTTTTTCATATCTGTTTTTCCACAAAATTTACCATTTACTAAATTTGCATTTTTATATTGTCGACCTGCTTGCTAATTGTTTTTTTCTCTTTCTTCTTGTGGCAATTTGCTGATTTTTAATGTATTTTTAAATGTTGCATATATATATAAATATATATATATATAAATATATAAATAAATTAAATTTTAAATATAAATTAAATATAAATTTTTTTATATCCCTTACCTTATCTAGATCAATGACATTTATGGGATTGAGCACCTCTGGGAATGCGTCCAGTGGGCCCGAAACTATTTTACCATTTATGTACATAATGCCACCGGAACCCAAAACCGAACTCTGCAATAAACAAACAAAACAAATTTTCCAATAATGTGCAAAGTATGAAAATCAAATTCTGTTTAAATACCTCAAAATTGATATCACATTGGCTGCGCTTGTGCGAATTTTTGGGCACATCATATTGGACAACATCATCCCTAACAGTGAGTCCAGACTGCTGCCCAGGCAAATAATAAATAATTGCATATGAAATTCGGGATTGGAGCAATAAATATTTGTGGATAATCAATACCTTAAAATGCTGCTGAAATCCTAATTCCAAATCGTGTGCGCTCAATTGTTCAGCACTGTGGCGACGTCGCAATCGGAGGCGCCCCTCGTTAATCCAACCCAGGTTCAGGCCATAGTTGCAAAGCTGAGCCGCTTCCGTTGTGGAATTGAGCAGAAAAATACCCACATCCGGTTGAGGTGTGCCACAGCAGGCGGCATCATTATCGTTGTGAACATCAACGTTATCATCATCATCATCGGCGCTCGATGAGGAGCTGTTCTCGTGGCATGCAGCTCGTCTTCTGGTTCTTTGGCGACATTTATCACGATCCCGTTGACCGCGCGACTTTTGCAGCACGGTTTGCTTGCAACGCGTGCCACAGACGATGGCTGATATCTTACTGGCATAAAAGTACATCGCCATGTGTCACGTTTGGGCAGCCGTTGCCCGTAGCACGCTCATGTGTGTGTCTGTGTGTGTGTGCCTTAGTGTGTTCTGGTTGCACAGGCACGCCCCAAACAATTGGCGAGCTGCCGGCGAGCTCGGCCCAGGAGCTGCAGCAACAAAGTTGCAAGCACGTCCCTAAAATTTGTCAGGTGCGTGTGCAGTCAAATGTCATTTGCAACGTGGATGATAAGTTGCAACAGCGATTTAAGCTTGTGGTTCGACATATTTGAGTGACATCATTTGTGGCACCGCTGCTGCTGCTGCTGCTGCTGCTGCTGCTGCTGCTGCTGCTGCTGCTGCTGCTGCTGCTGCTGCTGCTGCTGCTGCTGCTGCTGCTGAAAAGATCAAAAATTCCAACAGTGAAAAATTGTTTGCAGTTAAGGACTCGCTGATGCGGAAACAAGTAACAAGTTGCGGTCAATCGCAGCACATTACTCATACGACGCGTTGCACATAAAACCATACACACACACACGCACACACTCCGACACACACTGAGTAAATCACATCCGTTAGGCTAGGAATATTATCCCTTTGGGTACACTTGGGTTCCACCCATCAAGCCACAGATTTCTCTCTCTCTGTGTGTGTGTGTGTGTGTGTGCGTCATCAATAAAGGCGCAACTTTTGGGGGGGGTGGACAGATTTCCGATTCAATGTTTGCCATCAACTTTGCCATCTGCACTTGCCCGGAAATCTCTTATACGAAATACGCTGCTACATACATATTTATGAATGTACATAGCCATCAGCTAAATGCCTACGCTATACGTATATACATATCTATATATACATATCTATATATACATATCTATATATATATTTATATATGTTATTAAATGCATTTAATACGAAAGCATTCGCAGCACATTTTGTGTTGCCATAATAAAATGCAAAAATAAATATTTAAAATAAATAAACGAGAATAATTATTTGCTTTAGTTTGGATTATTATTTTAATAAATTTATACATTTATTTATATTCCTAAAATGGCTATACAAATATTACAATTTTATGCTTTACTCATAATAAAAAGCTAAAATAAATATTTAAATAAATAAAAGCGAATAATTATTTGCTTTAGTTTGGATTATTATTTTAATAAATTTATACATTTATTTATATTCCTAAAGAGGCTATACAAATATTACAATTTAATACTTTACTCATAATAAAAAGCAAAAATAAATATTTAAATAAATAAAAGCGAATAATTATTTGCTTTAGCTTGGATTATTATTTTAATAAATTTATATAGTTATTTATAACTATTACTATTGCAAATATTACAATTTTATGCTTTATTTATAATAAAAATCTAAATTAAATATTTTAAATAAATAAAAGAGAATAATTATTTGCTTTAGTTTGGATTATTGTTGTCATAAATGTATAAATGTATTCTTATGCCTAAATAGATTATACAAATATTAAAATTTAATGCTTCACTCATGTTTTAAATTTTAAATACACAAATGTCAATTTTATTATGCGCGTAATCCTTGAAATACAAATTCTCGAGTCAAAGTCAGATATCATTTGCAGCATTTTTGTCGCAATAAAATCAAGAGAAATGCGCCAAAGTCAGCAATTCTGTGACATATTCCATAATATATTCATTAGGTATGGGATGTGCCCCGGATTGAGTGACTCCGAGATCAGACTCGTGCCTCTTATTTATGTATTTATGGAAATGTGTTTTTTTTTTTTACTTGTGCACACTTCGCACACCTCTTCAGCTGCTGATTGAAATGAGAGTTTCGATTGCTGTTCAGACAAATTCAACAAGGATTTATTTATTTTTTTACTTCCAAGTATTTCGGACAGACAACTGATGCGAGAGTCTTATAAAAATATTTGTAAAGTTCGAATATTAACATTGATTCGTTTTGACAGGTGAAGCATAGACTGAAATTGATGGTTTTATCGCTTGTTCAGGCAATGATTGCATTTCCTTTTTCTATTTGTGACTGAAGTGTGTAAAAAAACATATTAAAAATAAAGTAACAGTAATTTAAATATTATATAAAATATTATATTCTATTTGAGTGAAGTGTGTAAAAACCATATTCAAAATAAAGTAACAATAATTTAAATATTGTATAAAATATCAAAGAGTAGTTTGATAACTCTTTTCTCAGGAAAGTTAAGGTAAAAGGGTAAGAAATGGACATATCTTTACTTTATATGTGCTCATCTATATATCTACATATTTATACAGATTTGTACATTTTGGATAGCATAGTTTTGGGAGCTAAATTATGCACATAACTCATAATATGATGTGTGCCATCTTGGAGTAGTTGTAGTTTATTATGCTAAAACTTGGCCCTTTTTTTGCTGCTAACAACAAGATTTGGCCATCAAATAAATCAGTTGCCAGAAACTTATTAAAATTCCAATCATGCTTACGGCAACTGCGTGCTCAACATGTCATAGCAGATAAAATATATATATGCATATGTAAATATATATATTTATATTCTTATATATATATTTATATCAGTGCTGTCACATGGAATGTTTTCAATTTGAATATTGACAGCGCAACTGGTCCAGCTAATCCCAACACAGCTCATTTCAATATTTTCATCTGGTTTTCGATTGGCTGCCCAATAATATGTGCCCCACATACGTAATACATATATATACATATATATATATTATTTTTTATATATATATATTTTTTTTATGTCGCCAACGGCTCCAGCATTGTCTACGCTTTTGTGCTCGAGTGCACGGAAAATATCAATCAATTACATATCGGCCAACTTGACCAGCCCCAAGCGTAACGGCGTACATAATTGGGGCAATGTGGGCGTGTGGGCGTGGCAGTGACAATTGAGTGATAGCCGCATAACTATGTCCTGACCAAATGAATATTACATGAACTCACCGAGTTCAGTGACTTGTTTATTTATGAGCATTTCTGAGGAAATTTCTGTGTTTCGCATTTTCTTCGCAATATTTCTTTCTATGGCGAAAATCATGTTTAATTTAATTATTTTTGATTTACTTCCGATTTATTTGTTCTGCGTATTAAAATAAATAATTTTATTATAATGTGATTCATCTGCATTTTTTTTTATAGTTGATGTTTTATATTTACAATCTCAACATAATTTAATTATTGAATGTACGTCGATTATTAAGTTTTATTATATATTTAATGACATTTTAATTCGGCTTAACAAACAATTTGTTTATTGATACAATGTTAATTAAATTTAAACTCTTTTCATGGAATTAAAATAATAAATAAATGTTGTATACGCAGATACAAAGCAATGCTAATTTCTCAGCAACAAAAAGTAATATTAAAAATATATAAATAAATATAAAAAAGTTTTTAAGCTTTATTTTATTTATATATTTTTAACTTATGCTCAACTTCAACATGAAGAAATCATGATTGTGTTGGCCATGGAAAATAAGAGAATCTGCTAAAGAAAAAATGCTGAAATCTATTAGCATAAAGCAGATTGAAGCAAACTTATGTTGACGATGTTGTCAACAAGGACAACCACAACAACAAAAACAACAACAAAAGCAACAACAACAACTGATAATAATGACGATAAATTGTAAATTGTTGCGCGGTTTCCCTAATAGAAGGGAGCAGAAAACTTTGCTTAGATAAACAAAAAAAAAAAAAAAACAGAAAAATATCTTCGCTTTTTTTACAGCTTGCAGAATGCATTTGCTCTAATTTGAATACTTTGGAGGCAAGCTTTGGGGCAAGCTGACAAGTGACAAATACGGCAACGCTTCTATTTTATTTATATATTTTCCACCCCACTTGTTATATTCTTGAACATAAATTCAAATAAATCAAACAAGGAACAATATTTTTTTTATGGCAATAGAATAAGTCAAGTGTTACAGGGTATTTAATCATCGGATTTCGGTTCTTTTTTTAATTTATTGCAAGTTGTTATTGCTTTATTTTTTTTTACTGCTTACGTTGAGCACCAGCTGTTGGCTCAAACTCTTGGCTTTAAGATGCTGTTTCCGATAGCCCAAATTGACAACCATGTGCAATCTATTTATAGCCTTTTTAGCCTGCATAAAACTGAGCAACACATTTTATTTATGCTCGTATTTGTTTTTTGGGATTTCGCATTGTTGTTGTTGCTTTTGTTGTTGTTGTGCTTTCCGCTCCGTCGATTATCTGCACTTGCCTCACTTGCCTCACTTGACTTCACTTGATGTTCACTTTAGTTTTATTTGCGCTTTTTATTTGTCCTCTTTGCCACACAAAATGTTTTCCATTGCGTTCTTAACTCGTTTGTTTTCACTTTATTTGTTTTTGCGCTTGAAACTTAAGTTTTACGCAATTTCATATCAGTTGCTATATTAGCTGCGCAATTTCCTTAATTATACACAATGAAAAATACAATAAGACGACATTTAATAATAAAATTAAATAAATAAAATAAAAATTAAATAAATAAAAAATAAGTCATTTTGTCGCTTTTGTCTGCCTTTTTTTAAATTTGTTTTGTCTGCCTACAATCAACTTTTTTGCATTAGATTTAATTAGCATTTGGAGTGCCAATAAAATAAAACTCTCAAAGTTTTAAAAGTTTCATCGACTTTGCCGCTGTTTAAACAGCTTAAAACGCCTTTAATGATGTTGGCTCAAATAGAGTAAACTGAAATTGCACCTTCTGCAACAATTTTACAGTTTGACTATGACACATTTTGGGATATGGCTTTCAACTTTTGGGCTTGGCTGACAATTTTCATTAGCACCCAAAGCTCAGAAAATCCGTCAAAGAAACTTGAACAAAAAAAATGGCTCAAAGTAAAAAGAAATCAAATTTGAGGTTTAAATTTTGCATGTGCTGCAAGAAAAAATATTTGATAAAATGTTTATTTAGGTCAGCATTTATTGTTTTATATAAAAGCGCAGTTAAAATTAATTAAAAATATTATCAGCAGATAAATCTTTGAGTCTTAAATGATATGAATAATTTAATAATTATTATATATATATGATATTCGTATATTTTATGCATATATATAAATATTTAATAAGAGATTAATGTACTCAGCTAATGGAATATATATTTATATATACTTAATATTTTAATATATTTATATTTTAATGTGTTTTATTCATCTAATTCTAGTTTGCCTGATAATTCAAAAGAAATACTTAAAGACAAATATACATATAAATATATATATATATATATATTTTTTTTTTTGTTTCATTTTGCCTGATAATTCGATTTCCATAATTCTAAAGAAATACTTAAAGACAAACATACCAGAAAATTGTCTCATTTATGCGTAGCTGCCTCGAGAACCATTAAATAGAATAAACATTAATATTGTATCAACTGGATATGGATGTAATGAATTTTGTTTTTATCGATTTACAAGTGCCATTTTATTGATTGTTTATTTTCCTTTTTTTTTTGTGTAAATCTCAGTAAATCTTTTTAATCGAAATAAATGTTGACAAATGTTGATTGAAGATTTGTCACACGCGGCGTATGTTTTTTTTTTGAGAGGTGAGCAAATTAATCCGTGTTTTGCATACTTACAGGGCAGTGATATTAATTTATTTCTATTATTTTTTATATTTTATTTTTATTTATATTTACACACATATTTTTTTTGTATTAATTTTATTTGAAACCCTTTTAATTGATTAAGATTTAATTTACTGCACTTTTTGATTATTATTGCTGTGAACACATATTTAATATTTAGTTCGTTATTTGTATTGTTTATTAATATTTCTACTAAGTTTTTTAATTTTAGTCTGTGCGCCTGTTTTTTAAATATCGTTGTCTTTAAAAGACAACAAAAGTCTCTCAAACAACCGCTAAGCGAACCGCACACTTTGAATATCCACAGTGAACTAAATTTGCAGCATCTGCTGTATGCTGTTTATGTAGTTCGAGTCAGCAAACATTAGCATTACAGAGGAGTTGCATGCGGCCATAATGGGAAATCATCTGAAGGAATTTTTTGAATTGCAACAAGTTGCTCTACAACAAGTGCTAAAGCGTGTTGAACATGCTGCAGCTCGAAACAGTTCGTGCAAATAGTTCGACCAACCAGTTCGAGCCAGCAGCTCCTTCAAACATGTGCCCATCAAATAGGCATAAAAGTTGCAACACAACTCACTGTTGGCTCTTACAACTTGCGCTGCAGGGATGAAAAGATGGAGATGAATAAATTGTGTCCATGTCAAAAGACCACGTAACTGATATATTTGTTTACGTTGCTGCCTTGAAAAATGTCTGCGACTGATTTTTTTCTCACTCTCTCTCTTTTTTTCTTCTCTTTTTCCTTTTCTTGTTGTTGTTGTTGTCGTTGACTAACTGTTTTAGTCAAGTCTAACCTGTTTACTAAAAAAAGCTTCTCAGTTTTATAAATCTTTAAGTTATGTGTTTTTATATATTTATTGTTAATTTTTATTATTAAATTTTATATTTCTTTATTGCCAACTTTTCTCAAGCGGCAAAACATTGAACTCTGTGACACACACACACACGTAGAAAATTACACCGTTATTGGTCATACATTTTGTGTGGTGCTGCGAGAATATTTATGGGACAAAACTTTGACCAGGCAAAATGCCAAAAGTTTTAAGTTGTAGCTTAAATTTAATGTATGTATTTTTATGTATTTTGTCATGTTCTTGCTGAAATTTAAATCAATTTTAAGTAAAAATCTATAAGACTTAAAAAAAAATTATATATATTTATATTTTTCTTAAATTTACTTTATAATAATTAATGCTTAAAGCAGCTTTTTGTTACTTTAAGAAAAACTCTGCTCAGATATACAGATATATATAAATACATATATTTAAATTTATTAATTATTAAAGCTTTCACTTAAAGCAACTACTTGTTAATTTAAGAAATCTCCCCTCAATATGCAGACATACAGATATACATATATATATATCTATATATATATATAATTTTTTTTCTTTTCTTTTTTTTTGAGTACTTGCAACTTTTGTCTGTGCTTAGCTTAACTCTCAAATGCCGTCACTTGATGGAGCTGCATGCACATACATTTACACACACATAGATACATACATTCACACACACACATACATACATACATACACCTTTACATATATTTAATCCCTTGAGTATGTATATTTGTCATACTGCTCGGCTGCTGGGCGCTAAGATAGCGCCGGTGCTCGCAGCCAATGCAAATAAAGCAGATACGTATATATATAGATATATATATATGCATATGTATGTATGTGTGTGCCTGTGTGTGTGTGTGCAACGTGTCCTGGGGATGTCTGTCTAATCCAAATTCAATTGCTTAATCCAGCATGACTGGCAGTCAGCGCGACGTTGAAAGATGCTTGATGGACTTGATGGACGGACTGATGGATGGACTGATGGACTGATGGACAGTTGGACAGCTGGTAAAGTTGGTCAACAACTTAACGCATCGGAGCGCTTGCTTGAGTTGGCTATTAAATTACATAGCCAGCTCCCAGACACAAACACACACACAGACACACACCCACACACACACACACAAGGAAGCACTCATATATGTCAACATATCATGTTATAATTCAGTTAAGGGGCGCAAAGTAAATTGTTCTTCAAGTCGTTTTAGCCGTGCGATAAGACTGAGAGACTTGTTGGCCGAAATGCTTAGAGCAAATCATAATTTTGATTCATTTATTTTGGCCACAGTCGCGCTCTGCTCGAGTCTAATTTGTGTGTTTCTTTTTGTTTTTTTATTGTATTAAATTATGCGTCTAACGAATTAACTCGACTCACTTAGAAACTGTGCTTAGCTCAGATTTACTAATTGGCCACATTTTATTTAATAAAGAATCTGTAAATATTTATATTCATATTTTAATTATGGCCTTAAAATAGAACACAAGGTATTATAACTAATATTTATATGATATTCAAACATATTTAATATAAAATAAGAGTTTAAGATTTGAATATTTAGATTATATTATTAAAATATATTATTTAAAATTTCAATACTTAATTTTCGTCTGACCCTTAATTTTTGGATTTTTGTTCTGATTGTTTAGAAATTTAGGATTCCGAACGAACCTTACATTTTTTGTTAATTATTTTAAGATAAGCACAGATTGCTCTGATATTTGGCATTCCAGGTATAGCTGTGTTTTTCTTTTTTTTTACATGTTTTTTTTTTGTATATTTTTTTTTTTTTTATTTATTTATTTATTTTATTTGGCATTCCAGCTACACCGATGCTCTTTTAAAGCTTACGGAACTGTTTCCGTAATTAACTCCGTTCTCTTTGTTTAATACTTAATACGCCGTACGGTTTTCCGGTCAGTGAGTTTTAAGTTTCAGTGTGTGGCCGTATTTTAAAACATATTTCCAATTAGCACAGCGACTACAAACAAAATAAACAAGCAGCTGGCAGCTAGTAATAAATCAACAAATGGCTGAAATGGACAATGAAAATGACAACTCAGCATGCTCAAAATAAACAGCAAACAGCCAACAAATTCTTGGTTTTATATATGTATTTATATATATTTTTATATATATTTTATATGCATTTCCGATCGGGGAATAAGATTTCTTATAAAGGCACAAAAAGCACTTCATAAATATTTACAGATGTGTCATTTGGCATTGCCTCAAGCACAGCAAACAGCTTTCTAGTTGTTCAAAAATCTAGGAAAATTATGTTAATTATTTAAATATTATTTAGATTTAATTTGTAATATTTATAAATATTTATCACAAACAAAATCCTTTTTTTTTAATTTATCCCTAATGGGACACTACATTGACAGAATGGCAGAATTTTAGAATTTACATTGACATCGACATTCCTATGGAATTTTTGTAGAATATTCACGTTGGTTGGCTGGGGAAATTTTAAACTACATTTTAAGACAATTTTTTGTCTTTTACTTAGATATTTACTTAAGAGCAAGATGATGTCAGGCACTTAGTCTGAATATGTTTTGTGCAAGTCTCAAACTCTTGAAGAGCAGAGATTTTCTTGTGGATGCATTTTAAAAGTTGCTTTTTTTTATTACGTTTTGCTTACGTGTTGGCAGCATCGAAGTGTGAAATGGAAAATGAGTGTGCGACACACAATAAAATGCTTTAAAATATGTATCACTTCGAAAGAAGATGCTCAAAATTAAAGCAGTTAGCAACAAGATTGCTAGAGAAATTGAGTATACGCCACGTGTAGACAAAAGTTATTTCAGCATGACGCATAAATCTTACTACAACCCGTTTTTTGTTTGGTTTTACTAATGTTTTGTCCCTGAAGCAAATTCCATTTTTGGCATGGAAAATATCAGAGAGATGAAATGGTTAATGTCATTCTTCATTTGCCCACAGAAAATGGTGTGTAAATCAAGTTTTATGATGCACCCAGAAGCACAAAGAATGTATGAACATAATTGGCCAAGCAACTGGAGAATACTAATCAAATGGGATCTGACCTGGATACACAGCGACCAAGTTGGCTTAGATGAAAATGCATAAACATGTTAAGACCGAGTGCTATACGAGTGGGGCAGCTGCAACAACAGACAGACGATTGTTGGGTAGGAAAATACACATATTTCAATTGTAGCAGTTCGGGCAACAGTATTATAAATTAATAACAATTATTTATACAGTTGCTAACTACAGTCGTTCATAATAAATTCAGGCAAAAACTTTCAACATGAGCAACAGCAACTAGAATAGCAACAATATGTTGCATGCGGAGTCGACACCAGTTGTTGTGCCACCCACTAATTTTCCATGTAAATTTATAACCATCGCAGGCACAAAATGGGTGCTACAAAATTGCTTCGGTTTATACAAATATATATATATATATAGAAACATATTCCTTCTTTTTCCTACTTTTTCCTTCTTTTTCTTCCTTTTTTTTTGTTTATTCCACGTAAATCTGGCAGCAGCTGACAAGTAGTGAATTTTCTCTTGTTAAGTCTTTCCACAGAATGGCAAAGCTTAAAAGTTGCACAACCAGTCGGAGCCGACCAGACGCAATCCAATCCAATGAATTATTAATGCTAATGGCTAAAGGGAAACATTTGCTGATTGTGTTCGAGTTCGAGTTTTTGCCAGCTATGACGAGTTCTTCCAATAAATTAATGATTCCTGCTGAAGCTGATAGCTGCCAGCTGTAAGCAATTTCCGGAAATCAGGCCAGGCATCAAAAAAAAAAAAAAGGATTTGCCTGGCAAAGTTGCGGCAAGTTGAAGGCTTATCGATCAATCATGATTTGCACATTAAAATGCAATAATTTAAAAATTTGCAGCACAAACTGATGGAATTGCAATAAAGGAGTGCAAACGAAAAGAAATGTGACTGACTGACTGCTGACTGCCACGTGCCGTGGATTACGTGCCACGAATTAAAATTTTTCAAATTTGTGGCAGCGTCACAGAGACATGCAACATAGTGGCAAGCTTAAGAGATCTTAAAGAGGAGCTCAGAAAAAACAAAAGAGAAACGAAAAGTCGTAAAGTGGTCATTCCTTGTCAGAGTCACCTGTTGTTGCACTATAATGTTGCATTCTCTTTTCTTCTGGGCGAGCGCATTAAGTAATTGAATTTTAATGAATTTTCTTTCTTTTTAAATTACATAGTTGTTGAGCATTCAAAAACTGTCTTTCGCTCTTTCGCGTGGGTTGTGGATTTGCACATCAAGCAACTGCCACACAGCTGTGGTGGCATGTGGCAGACATGACTCTTGCAAAGTTTAGTTGTTGCACTGGCGACAGCCTTTAGCCAGCTGATGTTGCATCTCTCGACGTGCATCACGTCATGTGGCATTTGTCAGACACCTTGCAGGTGCAGGTGTAAAATTAGCTGGGCCAAGTCCAAGAATCTTGGCCACTTTTAATGAGCTATTTGCGCAAATTCAAATGCCAGCCAAAAGTTTTTTATAATTAGCTGGAGGATTGAGAAAACTCCGCTGAGTAAAAGATAGAAATGAATCGCATGGAGAAATACCTAATTTGAATTTACGCACATTAAGTTGAATTAAAGTTTTAAAAGTATCTCTGAAACCTTTCAGGAACAATATTTATATAGCTGCAAAAGTTTATAAGTTACGCTATCTGACGACTCCCAAGTTAATTTGCTTTCAAAGTTTTCTAAAATGTAAAACAAAAAAAAAAACATAAAATAATTATTGACTAAGAGCATTTTAGACTGAATGGTTTTTTTTTTTGAGTGCTGTAAGTTTGTTTTGCACAAGGTCTTCATCAAGTTATTTTGCTAATTAGCTCAGATTAGTAGTAAATTATACAAAGCCAACAAATTCGAAAAAAATACTACTTGAAAATGAATTTACTTTGAATCAAATGTAAAAGTAAAAATAGGTAAGTACAGGTAATTATTCATAATTATTTTTTATTAGACAGAGCAAATAATATAACATGACTTAAACATCTTTTTTAATTTAAATTCCTTATTTTATTAACATTTGCTCTATTGATTGTTAAATTATTCAATCTATTGCCGCTTCGTTAGTTAATTGTTCTAAAGGCATTCCGAACAAATGAATGCCAATTGCAATTTAAAAAAAAAAGTTTTCGTTTTTTTGTAGCCAAGTAAATCCAATAAATTTGTGTGTAAAAGACAGAAACGAGATAAAAGTTTAATTAATTCAATTGCAGTGCAAGGTTTCGACGTGGTTCTGATTGCAGTCCAATTATAATTTTGCCTTATTTTATTAAGGGTTTTTTTCGTGTTAATTTGCATTTGTGCTCTGTTCTTGCCTTGACATGTATTTAAATTTGTTACATTTTTAATGGTTTTTGTGAAATATTATATTTTTCTATGCACGTTTCACATTTCTAAAATAAATGCATGCAGCTATTTTAATTGGCAATTATCTAAAGCAATTTTAGATGCGTTTTTATGCAAATTCCATTTATTTGCCAAAAATTTCTAATATTCAGTAACATATTATTATTATTATTTTTTATCGATTGCATTATTCAAGCAATTATTTTCCCTCAAAAGCCATTTTGTAATGAGTACATTAAAAATAAATATTTATTTTACGCAGTAATAAATTCACTTAATTTCCTGTGCTGTAAATTATATTGACACTATAATTATAATTATGTATGTTTGGCTGGCTGGGAGATAATTATGTTCATCATTCAATAGTGAAAGTCAATTATAAATATGGCTTTATGCAATTTATTATACGAGCAAAATTAAATAATGCAACGCGAATGCTTTTACCAAATTACCACAGCAGGTCAACATCAAGAGGTCATCAAATGAATTGCTAATAAATCAACTGATATTAAATTCGAGCTGTTCCTCGCCAATCACAGAGATTGATGCTCCAATGCAATCACATAAGTATATAGCATAATTGATATCTATTCTTGATTAGTTATAGTCAGGCAATCAGCAAATGACTATCTGTGCAAAATTAATTAGACGACTTTTAAATCCTGCTTAGTTCAGGGACAATGTTTGGTGCACTTTAGTTGACTCATGAAATGGTTTTAAATTATTGATTTTAAATACATGAAAATCAGGTCAAAATATATTTAAGTGTTAAAGTCAATTAAAATAAAAAAAAATACCTTTTGTTTACTCCTGCCTACTATCTATTAAAAACTCGTTGGCTCTTATCTGAAATACATAAAACGCACATGCTGGTAACGCAAAAAAAAAAAAAAATAATAATAATACGATACAAACATTTATAGTAGCTTAAAAATAAATATACAAAATATGTTGAATAAAGAAAATGCCGGTTACTTTTTATCAAGGCTGTTTATTGGTCATAATAATTTATATATTCTCATTGTCTTTTTTGGCGACTGAAATGGCATTATAAAATTTAAATGTTTTCAAATCTCATATTGTTTGTAAAATAAATAATTGAATTTTATTCTATTATTTAATAGCTTTAAATTAAGTACAAGTAAGGAAGATTTTCTTTTAAGAAAAATTTTTTAATTTTTAAAACTGTCATTTCTTCGTTAATAATGGATATATTGATGTTTTTCGCTTTTGTGTTTTAAATTTTTAAAACTGTCATATCTTCGTTAAAATTGCGTGCAATAAAAGTATGCAATGCATTTTAGTATTTTCTGAAATTTGGCCGTGAAAGTAAGGTTTGCATTTTTTTTTGCACTATATACAGAAACGTGCTGCGCTGATTTCTGTTTATTGGTATTGCAACCACAACTGCATAAGAATAGACAAAATATTGAGAAGGGCAGCTTATTATATCTATAAAGGTCAAATGCTATCGAAGTGCTTAAAATATTTAGCACCATTTAATTGAACATGTTATGTGTATTCTAAAATTGGCATCACAAATTATTTATTTCAAAAGTAATCTTTTTTGCCAATCGCGCGAGGCTAGTCGCTTTTTTCGTGCATGCATCTAGCAAAATTCACAAATTTTGGATGACTTCCAGCTCCAAGAACCAGGCGCACAGAAATCAGCTGGTGGTTTCTAAATATTACTAAAATAAACGTAGCATACTCTTACTGCATGCCAAAATCAATTTTCGGCACCCCTAAAAGTATGCAATGAAAAATTTGGATCTTAAAATTACCTGCAATAAAAAGAAGGCAATGTATTTTAGTATTTGCTGAATTTTGGCCGTAAAAGTATGCTTTACTTTTATTTTGGCACATAAACAGCAACTTGCTGCTGATTTCTGTTCGCCTGGTACTTGGGGCTGGAAATTAACCAACATTTTGAATTTAGCTTGATGCACAAAAAAAGCTCTAATCGAAAATAGACCCTGCCGCTGGCAAGTATAATAATCCGGTTGATCCTAAAATCAATAATTGTATACTTTAAGGACCTAAGCGTGTGTATTATAATGGTCACAGTTTTGAATAGCCACTTTAAATACTCATCAATAGCGGTTTGACTATTGACAATTAGCAAATTTTTTTTAATTGATTTGACCGATTCGCTGGTGTCCTTTTGTCCTATCGCGTTTGGGAACTGTTATATCTTTCATAATAATGCAATGAAAAGAAGGCAATGTATTTAAGTATTTGCTGAATTTTGGCCGTGAAAGAATGCTTTACTTTTATTTTGGCACATAAACAGCAACTTGCTGCTGATTTCTGTTCGCCTGGTACTTGGGGCTGGAAATCAACAAAAATTTTGAATTTTGCTAGAATCGAAAATCAAAATAGATCCTGCCGCTGGCAGGCCATGTGAATGCGAATACTTTTGAATAAAAATTTAACAGCAAAAAAAAGTATAATAATCCGGTTGATCCTAAAATCAATTTTTAAAACTGTCGTCTCTTTGTTAATAATGGAGATATTGATGTTTTTCGGTTTTTTTTTTTGTTAAATATTTAAAACTTTCATATCTTCGTTAATTATGGATATATTGATGTTTTTCGCTTTTTCTTTTAAATTTTAAAACTGTCATATCTTCGTTAATAATGAAAATATTGATGTCTTTTTTTTTTAATTAGGTGAAGCGTTGGAATTGCAAACACAAACTAAAATTAAATCAAAAAAGTTTACATAACTAATTAAAATCATATAATAGCATTTCCTTAGTAACAAATCGTTGGTCAAAGTGGTCAACAGTTCCAGTTCTAATTCAGTTTAACTGCTCACAATAAAAACAATGCTCTCGATTTGGGCTTAGCCATGTTTTGTGCTTGATTTTATTTGCTTAACACAAAACAAAATTGATTTCGAAACCGGACTAAATTTGAAGATTGACGTGTCCTTTCCCTGGTCAACAATGTTAGCCACAAAGTTACTTATCAACTGGCTCAGAGCTATTTGTGAGTATTTGATTTGGAACACTTTCACTTTAGCTGATTCGGTAAGCTTTGGATTTAGTTGGTACTAAAACTAATATCACATTATACGCAAAAATTCTACTGTGATTGTGTAGTAATATAAATACTTCTGCAGAATATGTGTAGCCCTATATCTGTCTATATTAATCTGTCTGATGAGCAAACCGTGCACCCGCATAAAAAGTCAACAGACAGAAAAAAATTTAAAAGAATTCCATTTCACAGCAAAACGCCCATTTGGCAACTAGACGCAGGCTGACAAATGATCAAATAGACCAACAAACCAACAAAGTAAGATGGGAGGGGGGAAGTAATTCACAGTTTTTTATGCATACTGCAACTGAATATTTGCTCAGTCCATGCCACATTGAAGCCAACGCGTTGCAACAATATCACCAGACGAAAGCAATAACAATGACAGTTATGAGTTTCTCGAAATGGTTATCGAACCAGAACCAGAACCAGAACCCGAACCAGCCAGCAATTGAAATTAATTTGATGCTTAATATGGTCCCTTAAAAAGCGAACAGCCAATTCTATATGCACTCGTCTGTCCAAACGACTTTGGCATCACTGATTCTTGAGGTTCATTTATTTTCATGACCTACTGTCATTTCCTGGCTTGAAATGACAAAAATATTGAATGCTGTCTGAGCAGAGGGTGTGCCATTAACTTCGAACATAATATGGGCGAATATTGGCCAATAAACACGACCACAAAATTGCCATGACTAACACACGTCTTTTAATATGTAATATATATATATAATATATGTTTATTGAGGTATATTAAATAGTCGTTGCTTTAAATATAATTTTGTGGTATAGTCATGTGTTATTATAATATATATAAAATATTAATATAATATATTTTATATTATATTTATATTAATATAATATATTTATATAAGTATATATAAATCATCAGAGCTCTGATACAGAAACCAATATGAGCTTTAACAATTTCGATGAATACTTTAAATCAAATACACATTTTATATTAATTCATAAAATATAAGATTATTGAGGACCATTAAAGGGTCATTGTTTTAAATAGAATTTTGTGATATATTCAAGTGTTATTATAATATATATATATATATATATATATATATATATACACATACTTTAAATGAAATGCATATTTTATATTTATTCATATTTATTAACACAGTAGAAAATTACAAAAATTCAATCAAGTTCAATCGCAAGCAGATATTAAATTTTTTTAACTCTTCAGCTTGAATTCACATACACATTTTAAATTTATTTTATTTAGGACCATTTAATCAATTCGTGACACAAAAGAATGTGTTCCAAAAACCGTAACCAGGTTTCGCAAACTATGCCAGATTAATTTTTTTTTGGGTTGAAGGGTTGCACACAATAGTAAAATGTCCACTTCAAATTCGAACCCAAATAACCTGTATTTGAGCCTGCCTGTCATTTGTAATGGCCTAATTTGGCATGTTACCAAAGTCATTAGGCATTGACTTTGACTTTGACTCTGACTCTGACTCTGACTCTGACTGTGCCTTTGTTATTGCCAGTGACATAGCCTTTGGCATTGGCATTAAATGGATCAATTCGTTTGGGAGCAATCGGATCAGCTGAGGGAGAATTCCGTGTGGCTCAGAAGCTCGCGGCCCAAAATCCAGAAAGCCTCAATGCGAAACCGAAATGACCCAAAACGGCCTCACACATGTTTCCCTTTAATACACTTTTATTTCAGCTTTGGGGCAAACGACCCTCAGTTATTATGCTGATTGTGTTGACACTCTCCCAAATAAACACACACACACACACACACCCACACACACACACACCCATACACACACACTGAATCCCTGTTTGTTGTGCGTTGTTGTCAAGCAGGTTATTTAATTTTTAAAGAGTTCTAAGTTGGATTCTACCTTGATAAAACCTTAACTTACTACAAGCTAAGCAAAATATATAAATAAAAAAAATTAAAATTAGTTTCATATGTAAACAAATCAATTTGGGGTCAGTCCAAGAAGCACGTGCTTTGAATATTGATATAAAGGCAACACTTGAATATATTGTAAAAATTTCGAAAGAGCAATAGAAAAGTTTGCATTCATTGTATTATTCAATATTGATTACCTTGTGGCCGAAATAAAACTTTTGTCAAAGTTTCGATTCTCTTGGGCAGCTGTTGAATTTTTCATATGCAGCTCAAAAATTGACTTGCAAATATTTAAATTTAATCACTACTCTATGTGTGTGTTACTGGCTGCATATAACTTTGTCTTCAACTATTTAAAACAACCATTCTTTTGGCCAATATGAGGTCCCTTAAAAATATACAAATTTTACACATTTTTGCATGCGAAACTTTTGCCTTGCGTCTGGCAAAAAACTTTAGCGTTTTCAGAGAGAAAAATGTGCTTGATTTAAGTTAGATCTAGATATATATATTTATTTGGTTATTATTATGTTGACAATGGCTTCCTGAATTAAAGCCCCTTTTTACTTTTGCACTCAATAAAATTCCTGAAATCTAGTAGTCCTGTCAAAAGAAAATACAAAGAAATTCATATGCCAGACTTAAAATTAATTTTTCAATATTATATGGAAACATTTTGGTAATATTTAGTCATGAATTTCAGAGATGGTTCGGATAGAAAATTGCAAGGAAGCGAAAATGTCAGAGGCGCCTTAGGGCAAGTGCTATATGCCAAAATGGACGCCCACCGCAATTACATGGCCAGACAGAAGGGCGGCGAAACTCAGCGGATATTTCAAATCCTTGAACGACAGTTTCATCAGGATATTATACGCTTTGAAAATATGGTGAGCACTTTGGAGGAACCTGACAAGTCTTTGGCTTTGAAATGGATATGCAAATTAAGTGCACATCAAGTCATCAATCTCAGTGAAGCTAATGCCCGAAACTATATCCTGTCATATCTACTGAAATCCAATCCGTGCCAAATATTCGGAAAGAAGCCATTCAATAATCCTACATCTCAGAATGACTTATTACAAATTAAAAATGAAATCGTAATTATTCTTTATTAACTTAAGATTTATTAACTACATTTGTTTTTTCTACAGTCTGTTTTAGCTAATAAGAATGCGATCCACGATTTGCTTTCCAATTCATATGATAATTGCGACTTTTTATTCAAATTGCCTGTACCACGGGATGGGGCGTTTTCTATAGTGCATCTGCAATCAAATTTAATATGATTTTTATAAAATACCAAATTCAAAGCATTAAAGAATAAATTTTATCTATGCAAATTCTGTAGGGAATCCACTTCGGCAACTCTGTGTCCTGCTGCTGAGATATTTTCAGATATTCAAATATTTACATGATGGTTATGAAATCCTCAAATATATTTGCGCAACATCGATTTTCATATCTTTAATAATTTGAAGTAATCTGTTGCAAAACTTGTAACGGCTTTGAAACAAATATTCTCGGCTCTGGCTTGCTTTATATTTGTCTATTTATTGGCATCCGTTTCCGGTGTGTGGTGCATGCCACATTTAGATGCTTCCTAACATTGAACACACTCAAACAAATGTTGTGCAGTCTAATTGAATATTTTATTAAATTGGCATCGTCTTTCAGTTATTATTAAATATGTGATTCTTGTTTTAAATATTTTTACATTGCCCATTTCCGTCCTACAGTAAAAATAAATTTGTTGTTTTCCCTTACTAGAGAATTTGATTTTTATATAGTCTACTTTCATTTAACTCTTGACTCACATTTAATTCGATTATTAAATAAATAAAAATACAATATTTTCTGTATCTTTCTCGGATACATTTTTTCAGATATGCATTCACAATAATTAAAATGTATTTACTATTTGTGCATAAATATTTATTTGACTATTTTGGTTCCCAATTGTAACATTTAATTGAATATCGACATTTGGTATAACAATTCCATGGATAGATTCGCATTCAGGGCTATTTGGCCAAGAGTAATGGCCAACTAGCTTTCCGTTTCAATTCTGCCAAACATTTCCGCTCTTGAAATATGGCTTCCATTTTTTCATTTGTCTGTAGAAACCACAGAGAAAAATCGTTTGCTGCTTCTGTGGCAACTGCTGCTGTTATTATTGTTATGAGTTGCACCCACTCTGAAGCAGAAGGGCGAACAGACTGCAACGCAATTTTTTTCTTTGTTCAACAATTTAACTCATATTTTTCTATATAAGCTGGAAAGCTTTTAGATAAAAATAAATAAACCAATTAATTTACAATGAAAAAATCAATTAGCGACTTAAAGAATTGTTGACTATTGGAGATAAAATAATGTATATAAATATATTTTGAATTAAATGCATAACTTCAACTGTATTTAGATATATAAATATATTTTGTATTAAATGCATAACTTCAACTGTATTTATATGTTGTATATATAATTTTTAATCCATTCTAAAAACCAGCTAAGCCCATACATAAATCATATACACTTAAGATTTTAAGCTCTCAGCGGCTTACATCAAATTCAATTGATAAGTGAAACTGCACTGACTCAACCTTAATCAAATGTCAATAATGCTTTTGGATTCCAAACTGAATGTCAGCAGTTACCAATGAGATTTGAACAAGTATTGAACACCAAACATGTCTCACTGACAGTTTTCTAATTGCCGAACTTTCCACTCGTGAAATTTCTGGTTTCTGTTCTATTTTTTTGTGTCGTGTGTGTGGCAAACACGCTTGGCGAGGCAATGACATCTGCCCCTGTTGAGTGGATTCATGTTGTCTCTTTGCTGCAACTGCTTCGACCTAGCCTAATCCAATTACTCTCCACGTTTCACTTTTGTTGGCAATTCTCAAAGCTGAAACTTAAAATTTCAGGTGACGCTTAAAAATGGCGTTGTCTGCATTTTTAAAATGTGAACTTTACTGGTTGGATTTTTCAGTAATATTCGGTAATTTCTTTAAACAAAAATAAGTGTCTTGTAAAATATTGAACTTGGATTTAACTATCGAAATTTTTAAAAATTTTATCAAATCTTTTGGGAAATGTTTCAAATTGTTGTATTATTGCTTTTGAGTTCACTTATTTATTACGCTGCCAATGTTGATGAGCCTTTCTCAGGATTTAGTTGCTTGGTGATGGGCTTATGTGCATTTGCAACAGGACTTTTGTATCATTATGTGAGTTTCAATTTAGAGATAATAATCAAATTTTAAAATTAAACAAGTCGAATAAAAAGATGTACATTTTTATTTTAAAATCGAAATAAAAAAAAAGTAGTATTTTATAAAGTAAAGAACATTTGCAGGTCAAATAAATAATTATGCAAAATAATGAAGATGAAGCTCAAATTCCTAGGCAGTTGGTGTATGAAAAAATGCGCAGACGAGCGATGTACGCGATGTATGCGATGTACAAGGTGTACCTTGTGGGAACAGGTGATCCGTGAATGCAAACTCAAATTACTGTACTAACTATGATGAATCCTTAACGACTTGATGACTACTTGGCTTGGCGCCGTCTTGTGGTTGGTGTAGTGGGTGTGCCAGTCGGCGGTTTTGGTATCTGGAAATAATTACAAATTTGAAATATATATTTAAAAAAATATCAGATTTAATTTCACTTTCAACGGCTTACCGAACGTATGGGTTTGGGTGTGAGTGAATTGGCTGGCGGTGGCTCGCGTGGCTGTGGTCCATCCGGATGACCAACGACCGTAACGGCAACGGGTCTTTGCTCTGAGCTGGCTCGCTCCGTGCTCTCGCTGCGTGAAGTGGAGCCAGCTCGCTTAAACATGCCGGACAAGCGTCCTCGCAGATCCTTTTTACTTGATCGCATGTCGCTCGCTACGCTAATGTCTGAATCTGATCCTTGAATCTAAAACATAAAGTGAATAGGCAAATATCGAGATAAGCATCTGAGGTCTTCCATTTGTGAGGACATATAAATTATATTTTTTTCCTGATATATAATGAATTTTTAGCAGCATTTTATTCTGATTTAACAAAGTTGTTTTTTTAAATAAATATTTTTAAATAGATTTTTTAAAACATTTTCAAATTCATTGTTCAATGTTCAATGTTCATGTTCAATAAAAATATTCTCTGCAATCCAATCATATATATATATATATATATATATATTTTATATGTGTACTCACCGATATTTCACTCTCGGAATTGCGACTACTCTTGGTCAGACTGCGTAGCTTGCCCATGATGCCCTTCTTCTTTTTGCGCGGTCCACGTGGCAGGTCACTTTGGGTGGAGCCACCGGACAGGCGGGAGTCGAGACGCGAGTCCAAGCTGGAGTCACGCACCATTCCGCCCAGTTCCGAGTCAATGGATTGCATGGACGAAACGCTGCCATCATCCTGGCGCCAAATATTCTGCAAAAAATACAAATTACAATTAATCCGAGTTTCTGATAAAAGAAAAAAAGGAAGATCAATCGCTTACCTGATCTCTTTGTATGGAGTGATCCAGTGAGAGACTCTTGCGAATCAGGCTGCCATTGTTGGTAGAATTGCGGGACAAGCGTCCGCCACGCTGGGAACCAGCCGCACTGGCCACAGAACTCTGGCTGCCATGCGGATCATTCTCCTGCGAGGTGGCACGTCGCAGATTGCTACGACGAATGCGATTGCGCTCCTGTTCGTCCTCGCTGACACGCTGGAACTTGCGCAGCTCCTCGGACGCTTCCGCCAAACGTGCCAGGACATTGGTGATCTGAGAGTTGCTCAAAACTGGCGATGGACTTCGACTGCGTCGCACATTCGGTTGCTCCGGTCGCAGTTGATTCTCCCCATAGGACGAACTTCGCCCAGAGGAGTTGCCCACGATTTTTAGGTCGGGCGCAATCTTGACCAGCTCGTCGACAGTCTGCAGAAGTGCACCCACTTTGCGCTCACCACCATCCTGTTCCATGCGTCGCTTGATGAGCTCCTTTTCATAACGTTCTCGCTGCAAAAATTCAGAGAGAAGAAGGGAATTTGAAAATGAACATGTGGATTAGAAGATCAGTGAACCCACCTCTCGCCGCAGCTTTTCGTTGGAGGTGCGCAGCTTGGCATGCACATCTCGCAGCTCCAGTAGATCGCACTGCAGCTCGGCAATCTTTTTGCGTCCCTCCTCCATCTCCTCTTCCGTCGAACGCTTGGTTTGATCCAGTTTTCGCTTGGATTCGAGTCGCTCTTTGTCCCGTTCGCGTTCCACTTCGAACAGGGTTTGTCGCAGATCTCGAGCCAGAGTGGATGTCTCCTGCAGCAGACGTTGCTGATCCTCCCGCTCCTTTTGCCAGGACAACTCCAGTTTGGTCTTCATGCCGGGTAGCTTTGTGCTGCCCGATCCGATGACACGTTCCTCCTCGAATTCATTTAATTTTGACTGCATCTCGGATATTTTGATCTCATTCGCGCTGCGCTCGGAGACAAGTTCCGTTTTGGTTTTGCTAGACTCCAGGCGGGATTCAACCAGCTGATCCTCAAGATGACCAATCTGAAAAGTGAGCATAAATAAAATTATGATTATAATTGAATTTTTATTATTTTTTTTATTTATTTTTATGAATTGTTTTGAAGATTTTTTTAGTAATATTATTTCAAACTTAAATTTATTAAGTAAAGTTAATAAAATATGAAATTCTTAGCTGCTTACCTGCTGCTCCAGATATGCAATCTTGCTCTTGTCATCATCATCGCTGCTGTGCATGGAACTGCGACTTTGTCGTCCCGTATTGTTCGCCTTGAGATCACCGATCTTCTTCTGGGCCACCTCCAGCATCTGCTTGAAGGCATCTCTGTCTTTCTTGAAGCGTTCACATTGTCGCTGCAATATCATTAATCGATTTATATATATGCACTGACTTTAACATATAATATTTTTCCTGTTACCTGCATGGAGGTCAGTTCTCCACTAAGATTCTTCACCTGCTGCTCATAGCGCAGACGCGTGGAAGCCACTTCGGATTTTAGCTGCAGTTCAGAGGCTTGCAATCTGCAATTAGATACCAAATTTTGGTTAAGTGAGTTAAGAGTTAATCCTTTCTTACAATATATGTGACACTTAGGGATAAGCAATATACTTTTCATATCCTGTAAGTTCTGCCACAACCTGACTAATCTTCACTACTCACTGTGTCTTCAGCTCCTTGATTTCAGCCTCGCGTCTGGCGCCGTGTCCATTGAGGGATGTTTGGGCCTGTTCGATGCGATTGAAATCGCTCAGTTTGCTGTTCAGATCATCGTTATCCTTGCGCAGCTGGAACACCAGATCGATATTCATTTCATTCTCCCGCCGCAGTCGCTCATATTCGTGCTCCTTCTCCGCCAGCTTGTTCTTCAGCATGTTGCGCTCGTGTTCGCTGCTGCCGCCCGTCTTCAGTGTCTTCACCTCCAACTCCTTAATCTTCTTCTGCGCCTCGTTCAACCGGCGTGCCAAATCGGTACGCTCAATCCGTATAGTGTCCATATCCGCAAGTTTATACATGCAGGCGTTCAGCTCGGATTGCAAGCTTTGCTTCTCCGTTGTCAGCTGAGCACGCATAAGGATCGTCTCCTCGGACAGCTTCTCCCAATGGGTGTTCAAATCCTCATAACGTGTCTGTTCCCCGCTGAGCGTTGTTTGTGCATCCTCCAGTTGTTTTTTCAGCTCCTGCACCTGTTTGCTGTCTGATTTGCTGGATTTAGCCTTCAGTTCCTTGATGTCCTTTTCAAGGGATGTCTTTGTTTTCTCTGCAGACTTTTTGGCACCTAGGAGCTCACCATCCAATTGACTGATCTTCGATTCTAGTTTTTCCCGCTCTTTGTTTTGCTTCTCAAGGTCCTTCTCCAAACTGGTGCATTTTTCCTTATCCCGTTTGGATTGCGTCTCCAGTGTTGATTTGCTTGATTCGGTCAGCTTCAGCTGATTTTCCTGTTTCTTTAGCTTATCCTCCAGATCCTTAAGTTTTGTGTTTAGCTTCTTGGCATCCTCATCGCTTGTCTTGAGCTTCTGTTCCAGCTCCTTGGTCTTGATGCTGCTGCCATTGAGCAGCTTCAGGCGCTGCATGTCTCCCTCGGCCAGCGACAACTTTTGCTTACACTTTTGCAGCTCCTCTTCGAGGGAGTCCTTCGAGGATTGTAGCGCCTTCAGTTGATTGACACCACTGCTGCCTAGCTGCACACGCATTTCACTGATCTCATCCTCCAGCTCCTCGACCCACTTCCTTAGGTGACTCTTTGGCGTCAGATCGTTAACCCGTTTCGGTGCCCGAGCTGGCAACTTGCCCTCTGCCTCCACTTGCATTCGTTTCACCCGGGCCGTTAGTTCATCGCGTTCCTTTTGTGCCTGTGCCAGTGACTCCTTAAGCTTGGGCAGATCTGAGTCACCATTCTTTTCGGTGGAGCTCGCCCTGCGTGCTTGTAGCTGCAGGCGTTTATTCTCCTTGGCCAGTTTATCGTTTTCAGTCTCCAGCGTTGTCAGCTTGGCGATCTGCGACCGCATTGTGTCCAAGCCTTGCTCCTTATCCTGCATGCTCTTGCGCATCTGGGTCAGCTCATCGTTGAGCGTCTTTAGTTTCTTCTCAGCGACGCTGGAGGAGCTGCCGAAACTTAGCAGTGAACTCTTGCTTCCATTGCTGTTATCCTGACGCAGTTTCGCTTGCAATTCGCGCACATATTTCTTGGACTCGGCATTCTCCTTCTCCAGCTCCTCAACTTTGAGGCGCATTATTGAGGCCTCCTGCTCATTGAGTTCGAGTAGAATGCGCAGCTCGGCGGGATCATCTTCGTCGGAAATGCCCTCATCCCGATCCGCATGCACCTCGGGCGCCAATCGATGTGCATGCGGCGCAGGACTCAGTTTGCGAGCTGCTGAAGAATGCAAAAGATTAGCAAAATATCGATAGATATTGAATATTGGTGTTACTTAATAGCATGCCAGGTCTTCAAGCATTTTTATTAGTTACAATGTTTTGTGGCAATGTTGCTTTGATCTGTCACAATTCATGAGCAGCCGCAAAAAATGGCAATTTATGTTTAAATTCCATTCATTTCATTAGTAAGCGCATGAGAAATACCGTTAGTTTGAAAGATAATATTTTTGATTTTTACAGTGGTCGCTCGCCAAATAAAACAATTTTTTTCAGATTTTTACAAGTCAATTTTAAACAAAAAAAAAGAAAGTTTTATGATAGTAAATACAGCTTTTTTTGATTTCTCCAATCAACTTTCAAAGTGCTTAAGCAAAAAAATATTTTAAAAAAAGAGTCTAATATAAAAATCAATTATTTTCTGGACAAGTCTCATCTCTGAAAGTGTTAATTTCCTGGCGATCACTGTAATACCATATGCAAGATTAGATTTAAATGGGATTTAACGAGTATTTGAAAAAAAACCAAACTATATCCATCAGCTCTTTAAACATTTCTTTAAACCAAAATTTAGTCGTAATCCCATTTAAATCGCATCGATGCTTTATATTTGTGATATTAGTAAATGTTAAAAAAAAAATGTATAAGTATTAATTATATGTCTCTCAAATCGTATAGTTTTTTTATCATGGGTTTACTTTAAAAACGATTTTAATCGTACTTCTTGAGCGCGTTGCCATTTTTTTCAACTGCATCATCAAAGACTCATTTTCATCCTCGAATCGAGTCACCTTTTTCCTCAAATGTTCAGCCTGAAATGTAAAACATACATTTGCGATATGTTAAATATGCAATTGTCAATACAATTAAAACCATTTCTAAAATTCGTATTCGAGGATAAAAACTGGGCCCTGTGTTATGTGCCAAGTAAAGCTGCTGGACAATAACGCTAATCATCTACAGGGTTAGCATTGAATAACAACAAGAAATCAAGTAAAACATTTTTACAATTAGACACGAACAGAGTGAATTAATTATTTGAACTGCACTACATGTAAAAATAGACCCAAACCAGCAAAGACCTTAACAGAAGTAAGACTACAAAATCATATAAAAATAAAAGTGTAATTTAGATTTTCCTATATATCATTATAAAATAAATTTAAATAATGTTGTCTTGATTATTCTATTTGGAATACACCCCAGTCCCTACTACAAATTTAATACCAGAAAGTTTATCACATATTTAAACAAGTCTTAAAGATTAAATATAACCAGAGAACTGTAATAAATTAACGAAATTTTTTAACCTATAAATTTATATTTAAACTGATATTAAAAAAAAATAAGAAATTAAATATTTTCAACTGCATTTTTATTATTTCAGCTAAACACTTCTGTGGCCATTGCTGGTATGATCTGAGGGAGATAGAGTTGTGCTGGGTACCTGCACTAGCTCCTGCCAAAAGCACATGAGACATGGCGCTTGGAAAAAGCAAAGAGGACGAATTCATAACCCTGGCTGCTGTTCTGGGTGCAAAGAGTGACACAAACGGTGAAGTTTCGCGATCAGCGGAAAGATTTCTCGCGCTCAGCTCGAGGTTAGTCTGTGTGGCATTGTCAGAAGACTCGATTTGTGTGTGCCTCGGCAGAGTTTCGGGATTGGACGTTGTATTGGTGGCGGCATCAGTTTGAACTATTTGCGGCGTCTGTGTGGCACGCGGAAACGCTAAAGGAATCGCCAGCATATCACCGGTTTGGGTGCCACGATTCAGTTGAGCGGGATTTCTAGATGCCCTCAACGCCTTAAGCTGACGACACTTTCCGCAAATTTTGGCAACTAATTAAAATCATTTTAGTTGTATTTATTTTGTCTATAAACTTACTTCTTCCTCGGCGAATTTCAGTTGATCCTTCAGGTCAGTCTCGCGCTCAATGGAGTCCTGCAGCTCGCGCTGCAAGTGCTGGGGATCCTCTTGTGAGCCGCCACGCGTTAAGGACTCTCTCGTGATTTTTGCATCCGCTGACGTCGATTTGCCCAGTGTACCCAACATAGGTGCCTTCTTTTTGCCCGGATTACGCAGCTCATCAGCCTCAATCTGCAGGACAGAATTTAATTAATTACAATTTTGTTATATTTTTAATGTTGATTTATTTTTAAATTATTTTTAACCCTAAATTAATTAGTGTACTTACCTGCAGTTTACGTGTTAGTTCGCTGGAAAAGCGCAGCTCCTCCTCCAGTTTTTTGACCTTGGCACTTAGCTCGGCATTGTAGGTGCTTTGTCTTTCCAGTTCAAGCGTTTCAATTTTGCGCTCGCTCTTCTTCAGCTTGAAGCTGAGGATGCGACAGTTTTTGGTTGACTTTTCGAGATCCTTTTGCAGATTCGTTTTGGCCTTGACCTCGTCATCGCGAAACGTGTCCTGCACCTCATCCATTTCCGCCTGCAAATTGAGTATCTCCTTTTTGGCCGTTTGATTCTCCTCCATCAGCTCCTCGCAGATTTGCTCGGCGGCCTGCAGCTTGCGCTTCAGCTCGGACGAGCTGTCCTTGTGTTCCAGCTCCTTCATGCGCAGATTCAGTTTGCGCTTGTCTTCCGACACCCGATCCAGCTGATCCTTCATATCATTCAGTTTCTGCTGCAGATTCAGCGCCTCCGAGGCAGCCGTGCGATTCGAGGAGGTGTCCATCGATGCCAATCTTCGCAACAGAATATCGCTCTTCTCACGCTCGGCCCGCTCAGCCCGCGTCTTCATTGCCTCCAGATCGGTGCGCAGTGTTGCCATTTGTTCCTTCAATGCACTTGCACCCACTGTAACTGTTGTTGTTGCTGGAGCTGCTGCAGCTGCAGCTGGTACAGTTTGTCTTTTGATATCCTTGCCATTGCTGGCTTCCACTTCCTTGCGACGCGAACTGCTCGAGCTGTTGCTAGATGATGAGGAGACTTTGACTTCTGTTGGAATTGGGGCAGTTGCCTTAAGTGTTGTGCTTGCGGCTGCGGTCGTTGCAGTTGTTGTGGGATTGGCTACAGTTGTCACAGCCGCCACTTTCTTAGGTGGCAGGGAGGCACGTTTAAGTTCCGTCAGCTGGTTGAGCGATGAGCCAGATTTGCTCCTTTCCGGGCGATCCGGTGGGGACAATGTGGCCTCGCTTTCCCTGCAAGACACTTGGCTTTAATACTGAGACTTTAATCTTTGGCGGCACTTACTCATCCTTGCGTGGCATGGAGCGTTCTCGGCTGTTTTCCCTTGAGTTAAGGCTGCGATGTTTCTTTAGCAGATTCATTTTGCGCACACGCTCGGCAAGACTGTCTGTCGATAGGATGACTAGTTCATCTGGAATACTTGAAGTTTTACTGGGGGAGGATGTGACTCGGTCCTGCGAGGGTGTTTGTTCCACCTGAAAGATTCATACAACACTTGAACATTAAGACTCAAAGTGTGATTGGTTTGGTTATATTCTAGGAGTTAATCCCTTTCTGGTATTGATTTGACTCCTAGGAAATTATTACATTCGCCAAAAAATCTGTTCAGTTTTGACAAAAGATTTTACCTCATTGATGTCCAAGGCGGTTGTGTGGCGTCGAGGCGGCACAGGTAGCTTCAGGGTGACCGCCACATTGTGATCATCTTGTGGACGTGAGGATGTTGCGGGCTTTGCTGCAGCTGAGGACGCGGCGGATGAGCGTCCCGCTGCAAGCGGTGCCTCATCAACGTCCGGTGTTGAGGCCCAGGACTGCGGACGCTTCTTCAGCTCTACATTGAAGTGTACAACTGGGTTGAGTAAGTGCGTCAAGGGCAGCAAATGCAAATGTTAGCAGCGCATTGACCGTTAACAACAACAACAACAACAACATTGTGTTGGGTCACAATTACGATCACAATCACAGTTTTGGTGCGTTTATTCGGCGATTTTAGGCAGTGTCCACAAACCCGTTTCAAATGAATGAGCGTTGACCAACCAAATGTGCCGTTAGATGTTTGTTACGAAACAGTGCAGTAAAAACGGATTACGTCAGCGAAACAGCAATAGCAACGGCATAGAATACACCATGTTAACGGGTTATGTAGATTAGTGTTGACAGTGAGACATAGCATGATAGAAAAAAACAGAGATAGATAGAGAGAAACAGAGAGAGAGAGAGTGATACCAGCACACGATACAGTAGAGTTGGTGCAAAATACCGTTACTAATCGTGAACGATACATAAGGAAAAACGAGAAAGAACAACAGTTATGTATGTATATCTCCGGCATGCCGAAGATTTAATCCCTTGCAAATATATTGATTAAGGCAATCAGAGAAAAGTCTAAAAATTGCAGCTAGGTAAAATATTATTTAAACATTATCTTATACATAAATTTAAATGATTATTCCCGAATTCTAACAAGAAGTAAAAGGCTGATTTGATAAGTGAAAATCTATGGTTTAAGCCGAATTATTTTAATTTCACTTTTAACCAGATTGCCGACATGAGTCTTCGCCTACAGCAGACAATTACATTAGGAGTAATTTCAATATTTTCTGCATGTTTATAAATTCATCAATCATTTCTCAGTTGTTAAAGCATCCCATGGAATGCTAATCGTATATGATTATTTACTGAGTGAAATACGAAATAATCAAACTTTGTAAGTTTGAATAACAGATTTGTATAAGACGAATGACATCAAAAACATATTGAATTAATTTCTCACCGAAATATTTATATGAATAAGGTTTGAGTTTACACAAAAATATGATAGAAAATCTTATATATTGCACCACATATAACTTTCGATTTGTTTAAAACAATGATTAATGAACTAAATAACATAAAACATTAAATTATTTTAGTGCAAAAGACTATTATTTCTATAACAAAAAGCGAAATAATGTTATCAAATTGCGAATAAATACAAAACTCTATAAAATCGCAATTTTATTTAGCAAAACTACACTCTAGTCATAAATAAGAGCATTCCAAATGTGTAATACCCATTTCAGGTTACTATTATGAACAGTTTTTACCAAATAAAATAGCTGTTCAAAATCTATCTATAGCTTTTTCAACTTCTACTCAACGAGAGTTTTAGGTAAGTATATATAGCCAGTGGGTCATACCTATGTCATTACTGTTGTTTGTGTTTAAACTTGATAAATTCGTTGTGGATGTCCATGTACGCGATGTGGGCCTGTGGACCATTAAAATCAGTTAAATACTGTTGTACATATATATCGATGATTTTACTCACCGGGCATTTTGGGCATCTGAAAGATTTGGAGAGGAGGCGGCCACATCGTCGCCACCTCTTCGTGCTCCATGTTCCTTGTAATCACGAAAACAGCGCTTACATCTTGTGGGATAACGCGTCTGAGGATGAAACCCAAGTGGGCAGAGCTGATCGCCTTTCAGCGATGGGTACAGATGATGCATCTGACTTTATATAAATTGTCAGCTTTGCCTTTTCTGTAAATTATGCAGCAATATTTTCTTACAGTATATTTGGAAGAGCCGGAAATTAAGGTCTAAAAATTCATCTATGCGGAATTTAATTTATTGATTATCAAATTACTTAAAATTGTTATTTTATGTCTTTTATATTAAAGTTGACTAAATGTAGAATATAAATTATCACGTTACTTAACATTTCAATTTGATGTGTATTAATTTCAAATAAATTTGTTATTTCTTTGTAATTACTTTCATATGGATTGCAGTACAGTAAATAATGCCCTTAACATATTTATCCCTAAGTATTTTTTAGATTTTGTTGTTTTTCAATTATATTCGCCCTTTGGCCAACATTCAACTTGTTTCTTAATCTAAGCATCGATGCACCTTCTGTTTGCAGTGGACACTTTAATGTGCAGGCCACCAACTAAATTCGAACGTTTTCATTTTAAACAACTAAGTGGAATTTTGGCATTGAGCCAAGTAAGCTAAAGAATGTTGTACGTAAAATGTAGAACATTGCCATCCTCTCATGTATTGGTTGTTCCTTAATTCTGTAAACTCATCAAAAATTCTTTGTTCACCATCGATCTTAAACGATTTATTCGATTTATTTCATTTTTTTTTTGACATAAATCAGTAGCCCTGAAGAATTTTTATACTCTAATTAATCGTTAATTACAATTTATACGCTAATAAAAGAATCTTCCAGGAAGATGATAAATATATTTATTATAAACAAATACTCAAAGAATAGAAAAGTAAATATTGTACACAAAATGCACAAGAGAAATATATTTACCGGAATTTATTACAGAAAAGTTTGTTCTTTAGACAAAATTTGAAAAAATAAAAAACTAATCATAAAAAATGTGTTAAAAAAAAATATATTTATATATACGTAAATATTATAAACAAAAAACCAAACCAAATTCGCATAAGCACAAAATCAGAAATACATTAGCGATATTGTTAACTTAAAAGTTCAGGAAAAATAAATTTTCAAATACATAATTGAAAAAAAAATTTTAATTTATGAGCTACACAGAAGATATTTTGAAACACCTTTCTTCTAAGCACACCTGATATAATCGAGATGGACTTGCTACACTGTTTATATAGATTAGCATGAGTTTGTTCGTAAATATAAACAATAACAAATGTTTACACTTTTATATATTTATAGATATCTGAGAGGGCGTGAGAGAGACGGGAGTGAGAGTAGCGAAGAGAAACCTTGTGCTCTTCACAGGTGGAAATCGCGCATGCAACAAACGTAAAGTTTGCGCATGTTTTCCGGCAATTCAAAGAATCAAGAAAAACGCTTGCGTTGAAGAATTGAGTGATAAAATAAGATCACTCAAAAGAGAGCACTTCAGAGATATAACTTGTTGAATTCTCTTCTATAGACTGCTGCGAGAGTGCGCCCTGGGATAAATCTCTTTTGTAAGAGGCGCCACATTGCAAATCCCTAGCACGTTAAAAATAATTACAAACGTTTTTAACCTAAGTATATACTATATACATATATATATATATATATAAATTGGTTGTCGCGATCGGTTGCAAATTTAGAACATTTTACTTACAGCAAAAAGATTCTGCATTTAAATGAATTTAAAGCTGGGCAATTGGGAATGGGGCCACGGCACAGCTGCTGCATCTGCTCCGGACCTGTGAGATGCCCGCAAACTGTGCGAAACTTTTCATTTACCAAACGGTTAATTGCGTAACCGTTTATCTATGCGCCCTGATCGGTTAGCAGTTTCAGCTTCTTAATTCCCTTTAATTTGCACATATGGTATTCAAAAAATGTATATTTATTTATTTATTTATTCACTTGCTACTTTTGTGTGTTTTTAAATTTTTTAAGATTAATTTCGTCTTTTTTTTGTAAAGATCTTTTTAATTTCACGTTTACGTGCTTGATTCCATTTTGGAATATTCACTTTATTTAAATTTTACGGCTGAAAAATTAGCTGTGTTTTAAAAATAGAACATATCTTTCGTATATGGCGGCACACTTTCAATATATCCCATTTATAGATTTCAAATGCAATCTTTTTAACTTATCTTTTAATGATTGCCAAAAAGATTATAATTTATTTGTTTACTTTTCTATTACAAATATGATAAATTCACAGCGAACAAATTTTCCAAAGATGAATTTTCACATATGCACTTATACATACATACATATATATGTATGGTATTTTCTTTTTCGTTTTTGATATAACATCGATCGCTTGAGCACTCGAAATATACTTATACAGATCGCTGCATCTCTTTCGCACCAATTGCACTGGCGAACCGTTTTCCGGGCTGTCGCGAATCCACGTATTTTACGTTGTGTTCTTTTTGAAAAACGACAAGAAACTAAATTTAAATAAATTCAAAAAGCTCAAGCTAGCCACAGTGAATACTAAATATTCTACCGTACACATTTACTCTCTGAAGAGATACTCTCTCTCTCTCTCTGCCTTCCTCTCTTTCGGTATTTTCTTGCAATTAACAGACTTCAAAAGAGATCAGTCTGTAAACGGTACCCTGTGGTGCACGGGAAGATTATTAGCATTTATATTTACTAATTTAATAAAAATATATATAAACAATTAGTTGAACAATTGATGATTGCATATCTTAAACATTTTTCCATTGCCTATTAACAATAGTATAAATATTTAAATCTTTTTGGATAAAAAATTGTATTTTCGAGAGATACTGCTAAATAATTTGTTATTTTAAGTAACTACTACAATTGAACATTCTTTTCCTGCTTAACAATCTTCACAAAATTCGAATATCTTAGATGAATATAATGATTTCAAAAGTTTCTATTATGGTATTTATTAAGAAATCATAAGTCGACAGAGTACAACATGGATTACAAAGTGTGAGTGTGTTTTAGATTTTGATGAGCGCTCGTTCAGTTGCTCTACGTAGACATTATATTTGAATGTGGTATGTATAAATTACTTAGAGATTATTAGTCGCTATGAACTAATGCAGAGTAATCATATAATGTATATGTGTGTATATATGAATGTTAGTGGGTGGATGTATGTGTGTAGAAAAGTGTGTGTATGTTGTTAATAAGATGAATGCATTGCGCCGGAAATCAAAGAGGTGCTCTTAAGCAAATACAAATTAACAATGATTGACTGGCGATGACGACAATGACAATGACAATGCAATCTAAACATTGCTCTATCAGCACCGATCATGTTGCATTGCCACCCACACCGACTGCACCCACAATGGGAAGCGTGTGCTCCTCGTCCAAGTCGTTTGTCGCCGTCACCGCCGCCGACCCCGCTGACGTCACCGCCGTTACGGTCCCTTTGCCACTTTCCGGCGTGCTATGTGCAGCAGGACCATTGTTGTTTTCATTGGCGATTGTGTTTTCCACAACATCCACAGTAGCAGCGACGACTGCGGCAGCATCTCCAACTGTGTTGGCCAGCTGAGCAACGCTGAGCGCACTGTTAGCTGAATTATTGCTGGGCAGCTCGGGGCTGCTGTACATCTGAATGACTGAATTGTTGTTCATGTTCTCCACCGAAGCACCCGAGATGGACAGATCATCCGCTGAGTCATCAGCCTGATTGTCAGTCTGCACCGCCTTCTCCTCAAGCAAATGATCACCCTCGCGTATTGGCCGTTGCGCAGATCCAAACTGCTTGGAGATCTGCAGCAGTTCACGTAGCGTTTCATTCTCCATGCGGAGCTGTGTTATTGTCTGCAGTTCCCGCTGCACATTTTCATCGTCCGCAGTTGCCGCCCGATGCATAACAGCTGCCATTTCGTTGATTTTGTCGCGTTGCTCGCGTATCACCTGCCACAGGCGTTCGTTGTACAGCTCCTTAAAGTTGAATTTACTGTCCAGCACCTTGGTTACTGTGTGTTCGCGGTACTTCTGCATCATCAGTTCCATTGCGCGTTCATAATCCTCTATACAGATTTTGAGCTCGCGATTCTCTTTTAGTATTTCGGAGCTGTTCACGTTCTGTTGCTGTATACGATTTACCATGTCCACATTTGTTTTGTTATTCGATATGCGATTCAGTGACTCAATATCGTCCTGGTATTGCCGCAAACTCTCCACCAGCCGATTATTGGTCTCCGCCTCCTCCAGAAGTGCGGTGCCCAGTGCATCCAAATCCTTGACGCGACTGGCCATCCGCTGTGCGTCCATTATCATTTGTCCCATTGATAGGTTCGACATGTTGCCGTTCCACCTGCCCGTCTCTCTCGCCTTAATACTCCAATTCCTTTTGTTTGCACCAGGCTGCGCTACCTGAAACAATAGACAAGTTTAGCTTGCATTCAACTCCTTAGTGTGCATAAATTTACGTGTATAGGTTGTGAATTATTAATTATTGTTGAGCCTTGCACCTTTATCCAATCATTTAAATTTTACAAACAAACAAAAACCACCAAATTAAGTTACTATTAGAAATTTTGGTGCGACCCAATTATTATAGGTGGTTTGACAACTGACAGCTGACAAGGTTGCCAACGTTTTTCAAGCAGACATGTATTTCATGCTATCGGCCGACCACCCAAAAATAGTTATCGATTTTTTTATTTCAAATGTTCCCAAAAACTGAATTTTGTTTATAAAAACAATTTAAAAATGAATTTTTTTTTATATGTTCTTAAATTGGGAAAAGTTAAATAGGTAAAAGGGTATTTGAAAATTTTGTATATACATCTCCAAACAAATACAATAGATGATCCACGACCCTGTAACAACCAGATTTTTCCGAAAATTTAGCAAATTTTATTGTATATTTTTTTACAAAACTATGAAGCTATCAGTACAAAATTTCAACTTATATCAGAATATGGAAGACTAACTATGTTAAGTGTTTACACTAATAAAATGCATTTAGTGTTAACTAAACTCCACATAAATATATGTAAAACATATAAACTAAGGAGTAGAAACCTTATTAAGTACTTAGAAACTAATATTTAAGTACATACGGTTTAAGTAATTGTCATTCGAGTTTTAAAAGTTAAATAACAGAGGTAGAGGAAAAGCATACATCAAGTTATAAATGAATCTATACATATAAACATAGACTAAAGATCACGAGTTTATACGCCAACGCTATTTAGGCTGCCCGAGGAAAGATTCTCCGAGCGGCTGGACAAACGGGCGCGTTTGAGTATTACACGGCCAGGTTTATTCGAGGCCTGCAAACGAGGACTATCTGCGGTGGATCCATCTATTTGCTGATTTAAATTGTTATTGTTGGTGCCGGAGCCGGCGCCACCGCCAGCAGTAGCGGCACGTTCCAGCGTGCGCTGTGAGCGTCGCAGCGAAGAGGATGACATGCGTGCGATTCCGTTAAAGCCCAACGCTTCGGCATCGTACACAACGGGCGGACGTTGAAAGAAGCTCATATCATTGTCCTGTGTGTCCTTCTCTTCATGTTGCTGTTGCTGCTGCTGCTGTTGCTGTTGCTGCTGTTGTTGCTGCTGCTGCTGTTGCGCCAGTGGATTCAACGTAATATGCAGATGTCGCGTACGTGGCTTATTCGGGGAACAAGTGTTTAACGGCACAAAGTCCTCGCGAAGTTCGGCTAATCGTGGTTTGTTTTGTTGATTGCTGCCGCGAGAGCTGCGTCGGCGGCACAGGCATAAACAGGCGCTGATCACGAGCAACACCAGCAACGCACCACCGCCAATTGTTCCGGTGAGCAACGGATTCAAGTTAAAAGTTTCATTGTGAATTGGCGTCGTCGTGTCCATTGCATGCACCGCCGGCTCTGCAGTTGTGCTCGCTCTCGGACGCTGTGTCCGTCCCTGCTTGAGGGCACTAAATTCGGAGGCGGCAACGGCGCTAAATGATTGCAGCTTAAATTCGTAAATGGTGCCCGGCTCAAGGGCAGAGATTTGGAAGCTACGCGACTTTGCCCCATCTATAGTGGCCTTCAGATACTCCCCAGCCGATGCAGACGGACGATAATAAGCATAGTAGCCAGATATTAAATCCTCATCGGCATCGCTGGTCAGATCCCAGTGGAGGACGACAGCCGTCTGCGAGTACTCCTCAATGTCTACCAGCGATGGCACAGCCAAGGGTGCCAGCGTTGCGCCACGCTGCAAAAAGAACTTGCCGGATGTGTTGCTTTCCTTGTTATCGTTGTTCGAATAGACGGCCATGATACGAAAACGATATCTGCGATCCGGTCGCAGACCCGTCACCGATGACGTAAAGTTCCTAACTGCAAACAGGAATCGATAATTTCGAACAATGCAATATGCAAAAAGGGTAGTTGAGGCGTATGCTTACCCGCTCCGTAATCGTTGCGCTGCTTGCCATATGGAATATTTTCGTTCGTTGTCTGCCAACTCTTGCCCGTATCAGTTAGCATTCTGTACTGAACCTTGAAGAACTTAATGGGTAAGCCCTCGTTGGGCACCACATGCCAACGCAGCATCACAGACTCATCGGACAGACGGGTGACATTCGGAGCCGATGGTGGCACCATTTGTGTCTGTTGCTTCTGCTTGCGGCCGTGTTGGGGACGACCAAATGGCCGATTGCCCCCACCTCCACCCGTGGTGGCACCCTCACCAGTTTGTATTTGTGTGGGATTAACTTGGAGGATGGTGCCAGCACTGTCCTCGCCGAGACTATTCCGTGCAAAGCATTGCACATAGCCTGCGTGTCGCTTCTGGACACTATGCAGGATTAATATACCATTTGATCGCTGATCCGCTCTGCTATCGTTGTCGCTATTGTTACCATTGAGCAGCCAGTAAATTTCTGGCTCGGGTATACCAGTGGCAACACATTCCAATTGCATAGCTTCACCTTCATTGGTGAGATTGGCGCTGGGAGCGAGCACAATTCGAGGCGCCTTCTGCACTAGCAGCTGTATGGAGTGCTTTAATGCTGGCCGTATGCCATTGTCCAGGTAACATATATAGGTGCCACCATCCAGCGGCTGCAGTTCATTTATTTGCAGACCATATGGCAGGACAATTGTGCGATTATTTTTAATAGCGCCGGGCACATTGGGACTGCTCCAGATAGCTGTAGGCGATGGATTGCCCACACCAGGGCACAACAACAACACAGATTCACCAGCAATAGCGACTTTGGTGCGCACCTGTTGTCCATCGAGGAGATGCGGGGCTGTCGCTGCCATTCCATCCGCGGACACATGCAATTCCAATCGGCTGGACAACGCCAAACTTTCTCCCGAAGCTGTATTGGTAGCCACACATCTATAACTTCCGCTGCTCGCCACGGAGACGTTGGACAGGAGCATCGTACCATTCGAGTCACTTAGCGTAGATGCTGCCGGCAACTCAATATCATTGTAATAAAAGCTCCAGCTTGGCGCTGGATTCGATTCGATGTGACCGCAATGCCACTGAACAGTATTGCCTGCTGCAACGCGCCAATGCGCTTGTTTGCTTTTGAATCCTTCGTCTACGCCACCGCTCAAGCTGGCCAACTCGAGGTGAGCCGTGGTCGAAGTGACAGCCAGTGGTCCAAACCAAGCGACACAACGATATTCGCCTAGTGTTTCAGGACTCACAACGACGCGCAGCTTGGATATATCATTGTCGTGGCTGATGCTTATATTATGACTGCCCGATTTTAGGTATCTAAAGCGGGCGCGACTCGAAGTGTAACCCCACTCGAAGTGCTCCGGCGGCAAACTGGTCTCGCATACGAAAACCACCTCGTCGCCAGGTGGCGCCACCGTCGACTCGGGCGATCGCAGTATTCGCACGCCTGGGTCTGGCGACGCCAAATAAACCGGAATTGCTGCAAGCAACAACGTCAGCAGCAAGCACATACTGAACCGCGTCAGAGACATTTTGTGGGACGCTGATGCTGTAAAATAAAAAAGGGTGCAAGAATTAATGATTGCAACTCCAAATGTGTAAGCCTTTATAAATTAACACACACATATATATAAAGTTTGTTTTGACAAAGGGAAATATTAACTTCTTTATGGTTTATGCAAAGAATATTTTGTTAGTGTTATTTTCGATTGTATTTCTGTAGTTTTGTGGGGTTCTTAGTAAAATGTTATTCAGTGGTTTGAATAATTTTGACATTCGGCTTTAATATAACACTCAAAATTTCTAAATATTATTATAGTACTAGATTGAGTTTCACTCCGCAGTAGGCTTTTGTTGTATTTTTAACAGTCCTCGCTCTTACATGCTTACCTGCTGTTTACCTGTTGCGTACTGTTTCGCTTCGTTTTTCTCTTCTTTAAAGGGCTCTTTGCATTTGCGCTTGCGCACAGGCTGACGCTGCTTTCCTTTACTTTTCTTAGTTATTTAACATTCACTCATTATAAACTTGCCAATTGCATGAAAGGAATTGTGTTAGTTTACTTTTTTAATTCTTTTTGGTGCACATACACATAACTTGTGAAATAAACATTTTAATATTTGTCATCGAAATTTGATGCAGCGATACTCGATTGGGACGCCTGCTCAAGTGTACTGGTTCACGCTCAGCTCAAAATTTTTCGACCGGTTCAATGGTTCGTTGAGCATGTGAATGTGTGTGCTACATACACTTGGTTTATATGTACAAATTGCAGACCCAGGTGGAGTTATTTGCGTGCTGTAGATAATTCATTCCATTTTACAAATAAAATAAACTTAAATTTATTATTTAAATCAAGAATTATAAATAAAAAATGGAATTTATATTTTTACAACTGATTTATTTTTAATCAGAAGAGATTTTTATATAACTTAATTTAGTAAAGTTAAATATTATATATTTATATTTTCTTAAAAAACGAATTTAAATGTTTAGCACATTAGACTGGTGGCTTTTGTACTTTTGCCAGCTCTGCCTTAAATTTAACAATAGTTTCACGTGCGAGTTTCAGCTTATCCTTTAGGGTCACAATCTCTCCCTTGACCTTTTGCTTTACATTGATAATATTGTCCAGTGTTTTGCTCTTTTTCTCCTCAACTGCAAAATTTAAGAAAATTGTTAGATGTCGAAATATTATAATGTAATAATATGTGGATTTACAATCGGTGTCATGATTAAGTAAGCCATTAGCACTCTGTTCCGAAAGCAGTAGATAATTCTGCATAATTTGAGTTGGCTCCTGGAAAACAATTTCTTCGTATCCTTCAGAAACCAGGCCTTTCTTTGTGTCCATCGTCGAGGATGTCAGCTCCCCATCCACAACAGGCGATTGGAAAAGTTTCAAAACGTGATAGCAAGTCACTGGGCGTTCGGAGGGATCATTAAAGTAGATCTTAATGACAACCTCAAATTCGCCCCAGCCAGTCTCTGTGACTTCGTAGGGGGGCTTAATCACAATGCGATTAGGGTTCGCATAGCTCTCGTGCAGCTTAAAGTGTACCTTCTTCACGTAAATCGACATATCTTCATCATGGTAGGGCTTCACGTAAACCTGCCATTGGTGCGTGTGGCCATCCTCTTCCCGCTTCTTGCCAAATGAGCGTGCCTTGTTTCCATAGACAATTGGCTTCACAATTGTTACGCCTTTTAGTCGTCCGCCCGAGTCGCCACCAAAATCAGTCATGTTTATTAATTTTAATTATTATTTGTTTGTTCTTAATATGCTCAAAACCAAAACAGACGCTGCTTCTGTTTCTTTAGCTATCGATAGAAAAATCTATGCGATAGTTTTTCGCCAAGCTCGTTATTGTTTATTATACCCTTTAAAATTTTGTGGTGATGGTTGCAACTTATTCTGAGCTGATGATAAAGTATATGTTCTTGTTAGCCTTATTTAGCCAAGTCAAAGTTGTATGTTTGTACGATATATTCTAGCGTTCTGGAAGAGTATGAAATGAGTGCATAAATAATCTACTAATTTTTTTTGCCGCTATCGATATGAAATCGTGACGGCGAAACTGTTTTTTTCTCCCATCCTTAGATGTTGTTTTTCTTCAACGCTATTCCGCCTTTTTTCTTTTTATTGGAGAAGCATTTGTTTATTGATAAAAAATAAACAAAGTAAATAATATCATTTTTCAAGAGAACACTTTGCTGATAAACACAATATGATGGCGAGGCGCGGTGGAAAGCGCATACGTATGGATGATCCGCCTCCGGCTCCAGAATACGACGAACTACACAGGTAAATACACTGCAAGCAAACATTGAAAAACAACGTATTTAATAAATCTCCAACAATTGTCCCAGTGATGCTTTAAATGAAAGCGCTTCTGATGCGGACAGTCCTACCAAACGAATGACGCGACTTCGTGCTCGCGGTGGCGTTCGCGACAAGCCGCCAATCATTGATGACGACGAGGATGAGTTTTTTGCGCCAGTTTCACGAAAACGGAAAACGCCGCAAACGCGCCGACCGCCAGCAGAACGCAAAGAACGCATTGAGCGGCCTCGCAAAGAGCCCGTGGAAAAGGCTAACCACGAGCGCATCGATAATGAACGCGAAATTACCACCGATGAGAACAGCTTATACTACATTGTCCGACACTCTAAGAATCCGATTGCTGTAAGCAAAATTATAAACTCCACATTCATTTAGCGTGCTTCAATTACAATAGAAATACAAAACTAACTAACCTCTATTTTAACGCAGAGCATTGTTGACCAATGGATCGAGCAATACAAATCAAATCGCGAAACTGCGCTCGTCGCATTAATGCAATTCTTTATAAACGCCAGCGGCTGCAAGGGAAAAATATCGGAGGATATAAAATATCCTGTTGATCATACGGCAATCATTCGCCGGATGACAGAGGAATTCGATGAGGTAATCAAAAACAATTGTACCATAAAAATTAATCATCCAATTTTTTGTTTTTTAGGAAAGTGGTGAATATCCCTTAATTATGACTGGAACGCAATGGAAGAAATTCAAGAATAACTTTTGTGATTTTGTTCAAACGCTTGTTAAACAATGCCAGTATTCCATTATATACGATCAGTTTCTAATGGATAACGTAATTTCATTGTTGACGGGCTTGTCCGACTCTCAAGTGCGAGCCTTTCGCCACACCGCAACACTGGCAGCCATGAAATTGATGACTGCCTTGGTGGATGTTGCCCTCCTTGTGTCAAATAATTTTGAAAATGCAGCTAAACAATTTGAAGCTGAACGTGTCAAGGTAAGTTGATTTGACTGTAATTCATAAAATAAATAAAGCCACCTATTTCATTACAACCTGTTTCTTCTTTGTTTTTTGTATAGTCCCGCGATCGCCGCGCTTCAGATCGATTGGACTCATTGATGACAAAACGTTCTGAGCTGGAGGAGAATATGGATGAAATAAAGAGCATGTTAACATACATGTTCAAATCGGTATTTGTGCATCGCTACAGGGATACGCTGCCCGATATTAGAGCCATTTGCATGGCTGAAATTGGAATTTGGATGGAAAATTATCCACAAAATTTTCTAGATGACTCCTATCTAAAATATATTGGCTGGACGTTACACGATAAAATAGGTGAAGTGCGCCTACGTTGTCTGCAATCATTGCTGCCGCTCTATGATAAGGAGGAACTAAAGGGTAAACTGGAGCTTTTTACATCAAAGTTCAAGGATAGAATTGTGGCCATGACACTGGACAAAGAATTTGAGGTGTCGGTTCACGCTGTCAAGCTCGTTATAAGTATATTAAAGTAAGTTTTAAAACATATGTATATATATAATTAACAACATATTTTCTAGAATCCATCCGGAGATTTTGGCGGATAAGGATTGCGAAATCGTGTATGAGCTGGTCTACTCGTCGCATCGAGGTGTTGCGCAGGCCGCTGCCGAGTTTCTCAATGTTCGATTGTTCCATTTAACCGCTGACATGGATGAAACAAAGACAAAACGTGGCAAATTGCGTCTGCCAAACACGCCGCTAATACGGGATCTGGTGCAATTCTTTATTGAATCGGAGTTGCACGAGCACGGCGCCTATTTGGTGGACTCGTTTATCGACAGCAATGATATGGTGCGCGACTGGGAATGTATGACAGATTTATTGCTGGAGGAGCCGGGTCCCAATGAGGAGCAGCTTGACAACAAGCAGGAATCTACGCTCATTGAAATCATGGTCAGCAGCGTCAAACAATCAGCATCCGGTGAGGTGCCTGTGGGCCGTGCCAGCAACCGCAAGTTCACACTTAGCGCTAAAGAGCTTAAGGCCATACAGGACGAAAAGGTCAAACTGACGGAGCATTTTATTGTATACATTCCCGCCTTGCTGGAAAAATACCAGGCTGATAGCGAGAAATTGGCCAATTTACTGGCCGTGCCGCAGTACTTTGATCTAAATCTGTATACGACCAACCGACAAGAGGGAAACCTGCAGGCGCTGCTCGACAAAATCAGCCAGGTGATGTGCATGCACACTGGTCGGGATGTGCTTGAAACCTGCGCCAAAACACTAGAATGTCTCTGTGCCGAAGGTAGCGCCACCTACACACGCTGCAACATTGCTCGTTCCAACATTATCGAGAATGCTGTTAACAAGTACAAGGATACCATCGTTGAGTGGCGCAATTTAATTTTGGGTAAGTTGACTGTTTTATATTGTTCAATATAAGCACTATTTGATGCCTTCAAAAAATTAAAAATTTATAATTATTTTTGCTGCAGGGACCGCCTTAAATGGTATATGCATTGTTCGTTTTTTATTTAGTTTTTAGTTTGTTGTCCAACAAGTTTACAGCCTTTTAAATTCACCTACAATTTCAAAGCAGATGCTTGTTGGTCGTGGGGCATTTTTTGAGTCAAATGCCTTACATTTGATCACAAACTTCTGTAGCCCATTCAAAGGTATTCCGGTTACATCAATGGTATTGTCCGGAATAAACGGTCTGTGAATCATTTTGGTCTGTAAGATGTAGATATATTAACCAAATATTGTAATAAGAATTATGAATGTATTTATTTTGAAAACATACTCCAGGATTAAAACATTTGCCCTTGACTTCATTGATATTAGTAACGTACTGTGTCCAGAATTTGTACCAGTATTGCGACTTATCATACAAAATATTACATATATTGGGAAGATGCAGGTTTGCTATTGTTGGTAGCCAGGAACCACGATCAAATCGAAACAGTTCAATTTTAGTCTGAAATTAATTACGTAGATGATTGATATACAATTTATAAGAGATTGATTTATAAATATTGTTAAATGTAGTTGTACTTTGCACCAAATGAAATAAAAAATTACTTCAATGCGATCACCTGGCTGAATATCCCAGATGAAGGTAAAATTCCCGGCTATTGCTATCAATGCCGAATCAAAATTAAAGGTTGCCTCAGATAAATCGATAAGACTGTCAATATTTTTTACGGAACTTGGCTGTTGGTTACAATCGGAAAAGAGGTCCTCATTTTGAGGATAAAATGTATATCTAGTAGCTCCCGATTGATATACAATCAAAATCAAAAACAAGACTTTAAACAGGATATTTTGTTCGAACCACATCTTGCTCGCTTTCTACACACCTTGTTTGTCTTCCTCCTTTGTTGGTTGTAGTTTTTATAGAGAAGATTGAATGACAGCTGACAATATAAAAAAAAACATAAATTATCGATTCCTTTGTTAGATTGCAGTTATAATTATATAATTATAGCTTTATGTTTCGTTCAGTGTGTGATTAAAGCCACGTACTTAATTTTATTTACATCTAATCTATTTACATCTTAATCTATAAGTAATTAATTCTGTTTTTAATTACAGGCGAGGAAACACCAAACGAGGATGATATCTATAACATAACCATAACGCTAAAAGTGTTGTCAATTTTGTATTCGTCGCACAATCTGAACCCGTGGGATCTATTTAAATCTCTGTTCCGTGACGTTGAGGAGGCACAATGCAAAGATAATGTTGAACGTTGCCTGCCCAATGAGGCACTAGCCTATTGCATAGAGGCCTGCTACTTCTCAATTAGTTGGGGCCTCTACTATGTCGAGAATGATTGTGAGGCGTTAAATGTGGCCGCAGTTGTTGCGGAACTGCGCAGCTATTTGGATACCTTTATGTCCGCCTGCTTTGAGCTCACACGCGACGGACCCACTGTACAAATTCAAGAAGCTGTATGTATTGTGCAGTCCATAGTATATTATTATTATTACAATAAAACTCTCTTAAAAAGGCCTACCAGTCCATCTGTGATCTGCTTATCATCTACTCGGATCAATTGGCACGCAGTGAGAGCGAACATATACGTAGCTTGGAATACAAGTCGCGAATGGATGAGCATCTCATACTGGACAATTTTGTGCAGCATTATGTGTTCTCTCTAAAGCAGGTGGTTGCCCAGGATGAGACACGCATCGAGGAGTTGCACAAAAAGCGCAACTTTCTGGCCTGCTATTGTAAACTTATTGTCTACAACATAATACCCACCATGCGCGCGGCAAGCATATTTAAGTACTATGTCAAGGTGCGTTAATTAAATTTAATATCAAATGTACGCACTTGTAGGATAATAATTATAATTAATATTATTGTTTATTTGCAGTGCTATAACGAGTACGGTGACATTATCAAGGCAACGTTGGGCAAGGCTCGCGAAATTAACAAAGTCAACTTTGCCATGACGCTACTGCTAGGTCTCATCACCGTATTCAAGAGCCTGGTGGAGCAAAGCGATGACGGTGTCGTGTCAAAGAGTTCACAAGAGTTCATCGATCTAAAGGAGTTAGCAAAACGTTTTGCCCTTACATTTGGCTTTGATGCGCTTAAGAATCGCGACTCAGTTGCAGCCATACATCGCGGCGGCATATACTTTGCAGCCAACAAGCAGCCACACGATCCAGTCCGAGCACCGACACGCCTGCTGTTCCTGGAGGTGCTCAATGAGTTCAATTACAAACTGCTGAAGCAGGATAAGAAGGTTATCATGGCCTTTCTTGACAAAGTCATACCCCCAGGCATGCCATCGAGCCGTGCCGAGGAGTGGCAGCCGTTGGTCCTCTATCGCAACTCCCTGCTGCACGGTGAAACAGATCAGGCGCCATTGGCAACACGGCGCGCGTACACGCGTAAGCGCATAAATCATGGTAAGAAGTTGGAAATATATGTTTTTCCTTTTTTTTTTAACTTAACACACATCGGTTTCTTTTATAGATGAAGATGACGAAGATGAGGATGACGAAGAAGAACACAATGATCCTGATTATAGAGGTTAATATCCTCTTTGTATATTGGCAATAATTTAAGAATAAAGTTTATCTCTATTAATATTATTAATGAAGCAAAACATTTTGAATTTTGTCTTTTAAGTTAACTTGAATATTTTCCTTACACTCAGATAATATGTCAAAATAAATTTATGATTTAACAAAATAAAAAATCAAAATTTAATTATACTTCTCAAACATATAATGTATATATATTCCTCATCAGGATCACTAGTTGAGTGTTTGTCGTGTGTGCAGAACTCCCACAGTTTAAGAGTTTCCTTGACGAAAACATATAAACATTTGGTCAAAAGATGTGTTTTAAATTAAGAAATTGGGAAAGTTGTATTCGAATTATATTTTGCATAAAATGTACAAACCATATTAATATTTCGAACTCCAGACTCAATGTAAAAATGAGCTGGTTACTTTCCGGCATACAATTCCGGTTATTGAATTTAAGAATGAAAGTTGTAGTCGGAAGTTCTCGACTAATAAATAGCCTGAACGCAGATGAGAGTGTGTAATTATTAAATACAGCACTCTGATGATTTCTATCAATCAATCTATTATTATACTACATATATATGCGACATGAGTTTCAGTTTCCATGCATATAAAATGTTGCTGTTATTCACAGGTGAGGCACACTAAACAAACATGATATCTGTCGCTTAACTGTAACACTAAAATTGTCAATTCCGTCGCACAATCTAAACCATTCGGATCTGAATCTCTATCATAGGACATTCAATGCACAGAGCGTGCTGATAGATCGATTACCTGTTGTATACTTACTCATCTTTTTGATAATGATCCTGACTATTTAGGTTAAGAGGAAGCAAAATAAACTTTGCACTTTTTATATTTAATTCAATTTATTTTTTATTAGGAATACATTTTAACTGCCATCGTGTTTAAATATCGGTAAGCTAATAGCGCTTAAATAAAATCTTTTGAACAGTAAATAAAATTATAACTTAACAAAATATCACGTCAGTTAATGGGTAATTCACAATTTTCGCAAACTTTTCAAGTATTTCAAAATATTAAAGACATATGAAAATCAAAAGAAAAATGAATATATGTTTATCGTACTGATAAACATTTTTTTTAAAATTTATTTATATAATCAAACTAGAAGTGATCTTGATGCAGAGCTTCTAGGTTGGCTTTGACCAACAAAATCTTCGACCCATTTTCTGGATACACATCTAATTTCATATCACTATAAAGTTTTTTAGATATACTGAACAAACGTCGACTGGCGACATTTGCAGCAGGAATCGATAGATAGCGCCTTACAATTGGAAAAAGATCCCGATATTTGGGATGGCATTTCCACCAACCAATTGGATCGCATTGGCGGTCTAATTTTGGCTCGGAATTGTACAAATATAATAAGTTTTTCAATTGAGATTGAGAATTCCACGATGAGGGAGCATCATTGCAACTGTTCGATGTAAGCATATTATCCAGAAATGAATCAATCTTCGATTCGCTTTTAACATTAGAAACAGATTTTGTCATCACTTTTGGCACCGGCCATCGTTGAGGCAATCTGCATTCTGAATTCTGCATTGTGCATAGTTGCGCCAAGACTTCATCTGTTATCTGCTGCATCTCTTGCTGAGTAAAAAACGCCTGCTTATAGCGCGGATCCAAATATGTGGCCATTAGATATTTTATATCTGTGGTTATTGGGGCACATCTCGATTCGAGTTCCTCAAGCAGCTTTCGAGCAAACGAACAAATAGTCTACAATACAAAAAATGGTTATTTTACAAAAATAATATATATAGTGGTACGTCAGCATACTTAACATATTCAAATCTAATCAGTATATCCCACTTACTTTCAGAAAAAATAAATATTTAAAATAAACATACCACAGAGGAAACAAAGTTGTGCACATCTGTGCGAAGTGAATCTCGTAAAGCGGCAATTAACGGTATAACAGTGGATGCTGTCGATGATGTTTTACACCAAATATTGATAATCTCTTCAATTGGCTGGACAACACGATTACATATTTCAATATCTAGCCACTCATCTGGATAAATGGTCACTAAATTATAATCTTCAGCATAAATTGAGAGAGCATCTTTCAATGTTAGTAATCGTCGAAATATTGCGATCCAGCCAAAGGGGCTCTCATCAATTACCATTAGGGGAGTGTGTTCGCAATTCAAACGGTTCTTATTAATGTGCCTTAAGTGATCATATGCCATTTGAGATTCTTGAAAGTGTTTGACAACCTGTTGACATTTTGCATGTAATTGTTTTATATTGTCATTCGATTCAAATGCATATCTCACGCATTCTTTTAACAGATGAACATTGCACTCAACAACGGCGCCAGGTGGACAAGTGAGCTCGTCTCTGATAACGCAATGGATCTTCTCTTTGGGCAATTGCATGTCTTGGCTGGCATTCGAAATAATATTCCTAGTGCGGCAAGCAATATCGTCTGCGTTTCGCTCAAATAGAACATCGCATTTTAAGTAAAATTGCTTTAGCTGAAAGTCCGCGGAGATGCCGAAGCAAGTTAAGCTGAGCAATCCTTGATCGGTCGAATCCCAACAGATGCTTGTTGCCAGTGTCACCGATTCGAGAACATAAAGTTCTTGCTGCAATTGTGTCTGCATTCGCTGATAGATCTTTGTAGCTATTATATTCTCATAAAAGCTTATCGGCCTAATTGTATATCGCGGCTGCAGAGCATTTATGAAGTTCACGAAACCAGCATCTTCGATCATGTAAAATGAATAATCATGCCTGGCTATCATTAAAGCCAATTTCTCATCGCTTGCATTCATATCCATTTCACTGTTTCTTTGCATATCATCTAATGGATCAGCATCCTGTAAAAAAAAAATAAATAAATTTAACTATATGTATAATAATTAAATCTTATGTTATATTTAAAAATGTTATTTTACTTGTATGCTTATTTGGGTAGCGGAGCTTTCATTCATTTCCGTTTTCACTGTGTATTTCATGTCATTTTCGGAGAGTGTTAGATATTCAACAGGATGCTTGCTTTTGAGATGGTTTCGCAGGCAGGTTGTGCCGCGTCCTTTTCGGGAATAATTGTTGTGGCATAGGCAACAAATTGCGACCGTATCGCTTTGTTTATAAAAAAAATTCCAAACTCGACTCTTTTTGCTCATTGTTTCTTTTGCGGATACTCCGCTTTACATCCGTTTCGTTGCAGCCCTAAATACACTATTTTCGATAACAAACAAATGTTCGATTGTTTAAATACAGAGCTGCCACCATCGACGCACACAGAATTCTATCGAGTTTCTCCCATCAATTGCTTGATAATTTGGCGCGCACGCGACTCAGTCAGTCAATAATAATATAATTTTTGTTTATGTGCGCGATGCCTTGCAACATGGGCTTGCCCAGCACTCCCGAGGAGCTGGAATTGTTGGACTGTGCCAGCTTCAAAAATGTACTCAATGATGTAACAAAATGGCACTCGATCCCTCTGCTAAATCATACGCCTCTGCATCAATTAAAAGATCAGAGCCTGGTGCGCTTTCGCGGCATGGTGCAAGACATGATGGATCCCGAAATCTATTTGGAGCGCTATGAGGTAAAGTCCTCAGATGGTGGCACACGTCAACAGCCGGGCAAATATCGTGATTGCTTGCGCCTGGGCAAGGACGAGAAGCTGGACTATCAAGCTGAGAGGAATGTGCATGGCGAACGGCGAACATTGTTTGTGGTCTCGCTGCCTGGCCTCAACGACTGGGCCAAGGAGCACGAAAAGGTATGCAATCCAATGCCAGCAACCCCACCAACCACAACAATCAGCAATGGCATTAAACGTTTGTTGGACGAACCGGTTGACATGGAAGTGGACAAAGCAGATAATGAAACCAATGATACCAACGAAACCAACAGCAGCAGTAGCAATTCGGTTAAAAAACAATGCTGCTTGCCTGCTGCTGTGAATAAAGCTGAGGAAAGAAATGCCAGCAGCTGTACGGTGCTCGGCTCGGATTATCTGCTTAACTCTCCGCTGCCGAGTCGTCCAAGCACGGCCTGCATGGTCAAAGTCTACGAGGATTTCGACAAGTACACCCTAAACTCTCTAATGGATTTTGTCGGTTTTCTGTCTGTGGATCCGGCGCTCGACTCGGCTACCTTGAATGCTGATGACTTAAAGGATGTGGACAGTCTAAGTGAGCTACATGCACAGAATCCTTCGCCATTTCTTATACCACGTTTACATGCCTTTGGCGTCAGGGCGTTGCCCCATGCCAATCCACTGCTTGATCAGAGTCTGCAGCAGCCAGCAGAACTGGAACCAGTGACGACACAATCGATGGAGACGGTGCACAAAGATTTGCGCATGTTGCTCAAACTATGTCTGTTTGAGGATGACCTGTGTGCGGAGTATCTGCTGTGCCATCTGATCTCCACAGTTTACAGTCGATCGGAGATGCAGTCCATCGGCAAATTCACATTGAACATATGCAATTTACCCAAAGATTGCCTACAACAGTACACAATCAAGTTATACGAGATACTCGAGCTGCTGCTGCCCGCCAGTCACTATTTTCCTATGACATTGGACAACATGAATACCGCCTGCTTTGCGCCAAAGTAAGTTGATTTAATTTCTTCTATTGTTAATAATCAATTTTAATTGCATATTTTTATTGGCAACAGAAAGGATTACGAGACCAATAAGCTGGTGTCTGGGATGCTGCAGTTGGCGCCGCACACACACTTGCTGTTGGACGAGACGCGCATGCAGCAGGGCAAACTGGAGGCAAATGGTGTGCATGCCATACAGCATCTGGCCAATGTGATCAACAATCAACAGCTTAAGTGCGACTTTCAGTATTATCACATTGATTACAATGTTGATATACCAATTTTGGTGGTCAGCGAGGGTCGCAGCATGCTACCGGTGAGTAACTAGACAACTCCATATGACATACGACACATACTCTATTCCCATTATTTCAGAGCGACTTTGTGCTGCCTATCAGAGCCGATGTCAAAGCTGTTGAACTCTATGAGGAATCTCTGAAAGCAGCCCTCCACTATTTGTCGCCAACAAGATTGAAGCAATTCCGCAGCTATTTAACGCTTGCGCGCTCCAGTCAGTTTAGCGTTAGCGAGGATCTCACCGAAATGATACAAGTGGAGTTTGTTGATATGCGCAAGGCGAATATGAACAGCAGTGCCAATGATTTGCATGGTCTCCTGGTCTTGTCGCGTCTGCTGGGCATTGCACGCGGAAAAGTGGCGCTAGATAAGGAAACATGGCATCTGTCCACTGAATTTGAGTCCAAACGTCGCCAGCGTCTACAAGCGTTGCCCAAGTCGAGCGTCCCAATACGCAATTAGCTAATAGATAAAAATATTCCGAAATATAATTTTATACAAGTTCAAGTTTTGTATATTATTTGCTTGCCTAAGTTTGAACCTATCCAAACTGGGAATTTATAATAACAATAAGTGTGGGTTTTGTGAAGATGAGGAGAAATTATGTTATGAGTGTCAATGACATAGAAGCCCTCAACCCATCAAAGATTCTGGCATTCGTACAGGAACTGGAGTTGATGGAGGAGCTATAAGCTCAGAAGGGGGCACATTAGATCTAATAGGTCTGCACTGCGACCTAACACCCAATTTATTATTATTAAGCTGGAACAGGTAACATTTTTATTTTGACTTTTATTTAACTAAATGTCGTGAGATTTGATGCGTTAATTGATGCACCACAACATTTGATAGGTTAATGGTGACTCCACTTTATTGTTCAAGCTTTGGGTGATCAACTGTAAGACTTCCAACATTTTTGAAATTTAAAAAGAAAAGCTAAAAAATGTGTATTTTTTTGTGCAAGTGCACTTAAAATATAAAAATTGGTTTTTACATAAAATACTCCAAATTTTTGTAAATGTGAAAAAGATGTTATGTATATTTTATTATGTTTGTAAATAAGCAAGTTTGACCGTTTGCAACAGTCTATAATATTTTGAGTAGAAAAATGCAGTTAATATTTAATTCAATTTTGCCTGGGCGAATTGATTGGCCAACTGGACAATCTCGTCGACGCGCTCAAAATTGCTGCCTGAGGCCTGAGCAGACTCGGGTTTGCCACCGCCCTTGCCGCCCAGGACAGAGGAGACATGTTGCACCCATTCGTTGGCCTTCAGGCCCTTCTCCACGGCGCCTTTAGGCACCGAGCACAGGCAGAAGATCTTCTTACTGTCGGCATCAACGGATACGAACATGGCTGCTGCCTCGGGCAACTGCAGACGCACCTGTTTTAGGGCAGCATCCAGCGCCTTTGTATTGTTGTAGGCCTCCAGTTGGCGGACCAATACTTTGGCCTGTGGCTCAGCCTCACAGAGTGCCTTGGCGCGCTCCACAACAGTCACCGAGACGGCGGCACGAAGGGCACGCTCCTTATCATCCAAATTCTTCTTGAGCAACTTGAGCAGATTGCGCATTTCATCCTTTTTGACATGCGGAATGGTTGCATGCGAGATTTGTTCGGTCAGTTCGACAATTTGCTTCACATACATCTTTGATTCTTTGCCGGATTGATCAGCCTCAATTGTCGCTTGGAGTTGGCTGATTTCCTGCTCAAATGCCTCCGACTTTTTGATAGCTTTCAATGCCTCAGGGCCAGTAAGTGCGACTATGCGACGTATACCCTTGGCAATGGCCTCCTCGCTGCTGATGACAAAGTCCATGATGTGTCCCGAGTTGCGCAGATGAGTGCCGCCACAGAACTCTACAGAGGTTTGCTCGCCAGCCTCAGCATCGGGCTGTGACTCCAGTCGATCCACTGGCACGCCAAAGGAGATGACACGCACTGGGTCGGGATACACCTCATCGAAGACGGATCGCAGGCCGCGAATACGCTTGGCCAAAGCCAACTGCGACTCCTTGGCATAGATGGGCATATTTTGATATACTATGTCGCGTGTTAGTTTCTCAGTTTTGGCCACCTGATCGATGGTCATGGCTGCCTTGCAGTTAAAGTCAAACCGCAGCTTCTCCGGCACCACCAGCGAACCCTTCTGTTCCGTATCCTTGCCCAACACCTGAAGCAGGCAATGATTGAGTGCATGCGTGGCCGAATGATTCTTCATGGTTAGCCAACGTCGCTCCACATCGATATGCAGCTGCAGCTCATCGCCCACAGCAAGATTGCCCTCGACGACTCCAATGTGAAGGATGTAACCGCCACGATTGTAAACACGATCCACCAGAAATTCATTGGCCTCATCATTAAGTTTGACAAGTACACCCTGATCATAGATCTGACCACCGCTCTCCGCATAGAAGTTCGTCTTATCAAGCAGAATGCCCGCCTTCTGCCCGCTGCTAATCTCCTGAACAAATTTATTCTCAAAGCGTAGAGCGACAATTTTACTGGTGCACTCACTGAAATTGTAGGCTGCATCCCGCTCAACGGAAGCAGCTTCGTACTTGTATTTAAATGAGTCATCTGTGGACGGTAAACCCATCTGCTGCAACTCGGAGATGGCATGGACATCCAGAGTGATCTCATCGATTTTGCTGGCGCCCTTGCCCTGCGAGAGTATATAGGAATTCTGTTTGGCTGCCTCATAGCCATCCATATCGATTTGCAGCGACTTCTCCTCGGCCATTAGCTGGGTCAGATCAACGGGGAAACCGTATGTATCATAGAGACGCCAGGCCACGTCGCCGGGTATGGTCGTCTGGCTGGTGCCCAGTTTTTCAATGGTGCGATTAAGTAAATTGCGGCCACGTGTTAGTGTCTTAAGGAACTGCAGTTCCTCCTCATTAATAATGTCCATTATGTGCTGCGGATCCTTCTTGACCTCAGGAAAGGCATCCCCCAGCAATTCAACAACGGTATTTACCAGCGAGGCAAAGAAACCAGGCTTGGCATTCAGCTTTTCCGTTGCGTAGCTATGGGAAAATATAATAATTATAGTACCACATAAAATTTAAGATCAGAAATTACAACTGCTTACCGCACTGCTCGTCGTAGGATGCGACGAAGGACATAGCCGCGGCCCGTGTTGTCGGGATTGCCGCCGTCGGCCAAGGCAATGGTTATGGTTCGGGCATGATCGGCGAGAACGCGATAGGCCATATCGATGCCGTCCACATCATCGACTCCGACACGTCCCTGATAGGCCGGAGCACCAGTGCCAGCTTGGATGGCATCAAAGAGCGGCACAAACAAGTCCGTGTCGTAGTTGGAGCGTTTGTTTTGAATGACGGAAACGAGTCGTTCGAAGCCCAAGCCGCAATCGATGTGCTTCTTGGGCAGCGGTTTTAGGCTGCCATCAGATTCGCGATTGAACTGAATGAAGACCAAATTCCAGATCTCCAAAACATCGGGATCATCCTGATTCACCAACTCCGGCACGCTCCGCCCACCAATGCGATCAAAGTGCAATTCAGAACAGGGGCCACACGGCCCCGTTTCACCCATCTCCCAGAAGTTGTCCTTCATGCTGCCGGGCAGAATGTGTTCCGGCTTTAGACCCAAGTCCATCCACAATTGCTTGCACTCCAAATCCGGTTGCAGGCCACTGGCTTCATCTCCACCAAAATAGGTTACATACAGTCGATCCTTGGGAAGCCGCAGGCTCTCGGTGAGGAATTCCCAGGCCCACGAGCAGATCTCCTTCTTAAAGTAATCCCCAAACGACCAATTGCCCAGCATCTCAAAGAACGTGTGATGGTACACATCCTTGCCCACATCATCCAAGTCGTTGTGCTTGCCGCCAGCGCGGATGCATTTCTGCGTGTTAACTGTACGTACCCATTTCGACATTTCGCTATTAGGATCAGCTGTGCCTAAGAAAATGGGCTTAAACTGATTCATGCCGGCGTTGGTGAAGAGCAGCGTGGGATCATCCAGCGGAATCGTGCTGGAGGAGTGAACATAAGTGTGCTTCTGGTCTTTAAAGAAGTCCAGGTAGGCATTGCGCACCTCCTTCGCGGTCATTAACTTCATTTCCCTGCTTTGATTTTTAAACTGAACAAGAGAAAGGGTTAGTTGTTGTTAGTTGCCACGCAACATATATTTTGACTTATATATAATTTTTGGTCGATTTGTATGCATTTTCGAAAGTGCACGAAAATTTTATTGGACGTGACATCATTACGCAAACTCTAACATAATGAAATTATTGTTTCAGCTTACACTTTGTGTACATTTATTATTGTATATGTATTAGTTAAACTCACGTTTGGAAGAATTAATTGCGGATGCAGTAAAATTTCGTCAGCCGGTTGCAGCAACGTGGAACGTGAATCGATTTCACTGCGTTAAGTTCCGCTATGAATCAGTTAGATTCAAATGGTATGGTGATGTTGATTCAAGGCAATCATCGTTTATCTAGAATGAGTAGCACACATCGATAACTTTATATTTTGGCGCCAAACATTTTTTTAAGACATACATATGTGTTTAATATGTAAATATATAACAATTCATATAAACTTATTGTAATTGTACAGGTGTTGTCTTAAAAATCGATTCGTTGGGGCATATTTTGTTCTTCGAGTCTGTGCTCGATTTCCTTCATGCGCAGCATTAAATTAAAATTCTGTTTTTCCTCCTGACCCGTCAAATACATCGTAACAAACGCCTGTATGGCTATTAAAGTGCTCAGGGCGGGAATAATGGGACGCGTGAATTTCCGATATAGCATAAAAACCTCCCGAGGATTCTCCGTTATCGATGGCAGCCGATAAGTGTAGCATCTGGTGGCAAACATAAATGCGGCAAACGGTGCCAAAATTGTGGGATAAATCACGCCCATAGCCGATTGAAAGGCGGCGCTCCGCACCTGCGTACAAACAGGACACTCGCCCAGGGGATCAAGGAGTATTGGTCGCTGTATGAAGAACTTGTGGCTCAACATTGTGAATATCGCCGGCACAGCAACAATTGGCAAATAACTCGACAAACGTCCATTTGCTCCGAGACGTAAGCAAGTGCGATAATGGTTGTTGATGTAGGCCCCCGTTGCAGCCGCCATGGCGCTGAGTATACCGGGCGCATAGCGCAGCGACCAACTAAAAGAGAGCACAGAAGACAGAAAAATTAATGGTTAGATAAGCAGCGGGAAATATGTAAAACATACACATCTCCAATTTTGTCCCAGGACGTAATTATCTTCCACTGGTACCGCAACGCTTGATCCTCTGTTATGACGACTGCATCACTAGGCAGTTGCTCTGGCTTGGCGCGCGATAAAGCCATATTTTAATTAATAATAAATTAATAAGAAATTCTCATCAACTGCACCTAGTACAAAAACAAAAATCACAAAACAGCTGTTTACAACTGTCGATATGGTGTTGTAAAAAGTGCTGAACATCGATAATTTCATATTTATTCTAAGCATCTCTATTCGATGTTTTCTGCGTTGTTAGAGCCCTTAAGTAATTGTCGATACATTTATAAAACATCACTTGTTGTAACTTGTCAAGCGCAATTCTTTTAAAAAAATTAGAAAATTTGTACAATGCCGAAAGTCAAAGGGGTTTTCCATGGTGGCAAAACCAATATCGCACCTAATATTTGCGTTAAAGCTGACAATGGTTCGCAAATGGAGAATACGATGCACAAGAAACCGAATCCTTCTCAAATAAAAACGCCACAGCAGGCATCTGGAAATAAACTTGCAATTCCTCAGCTTAATACAATGTTTCGCCAAAAGGATGAGGTCATCTTAATACAGCAAATGGATGTAGGGGTTAATCCAAACCTTACGCCTCGCACCAAAGCTTCGATAGCCCCAAAGGTTAGCAAAAAAAAAAAATATATAAAAATGTCAAGTCAAAGCATAAAATGATATCAACCTATATTAGATTACACAGAAGATGAACTTTCCACCAAGTACGACAGTATTCAACGATTTGCCATCATTAAATGTAAATGACACTTTGCTCGAATTGTCGCGTCCAAATGCATTTCGCAAAAACAATGCCAAGGAGTTTACTAAACAAAATAGCGTGCAGCCCCAATTGTCGGATTATTTGGAGGAAATCCCTCGATTGCTTCTTGTGTGTCCGGAACCACAGCTCACCATTAACTTTCTACTCGAAGATTTCGATTTTTTGGGCGCCGTTAAGCAACACGATATGCTATGAAATAAACTCAAATATTTTTCTTTTTTACATTTTGTGTAATTTTAATTATATCAAATTAAATGAAGATTGGATGTAGTAGCTAATACAAGTATAAGGTTAGCCTATAAAATTCATGACAATTAGAAAGAGAATAATGTGTGCAAATATGAAGTCGGCAAATCCACGTTCCGGCGAGATGCCCGCAAATACGGCCTTGTTCTGTGGATTGGCCTGCAGACGGAGACAAACGGCCAAAACAAAGCAGCTTACAGTGCTGATAAAGCCCGACAGAAAAGAGTTGAAGGGAAATGTGCCCACCATGCAGCAGTAAGCAAATTGTATTATGCCGGTCAGTAGGATGTAGCCCAAGTAGATGTCAACCAGTTTTAGCTTTTTCGGTGTGTTCTGTACGTAGTCGTTGTGGAACTTAGAGATGACGCTACTTAACTCAATCATTTTCGTTCTTTTTTCTGTTTTTTACTTGGGTATTTATGATTAAATTTATATTTTGTTATTAGTTTGCAGCACAGACACGTCACGCAATTCGGCCGGGGAACTAGTGTTGTAAATGGTCTCTTTTTGTTACTCGGAATGTAGCACTGGTTTGGTAGTGAATGGCTAGACGAGAAGAAGAAGACCAATGATTAGGTTTTGTTTTGATTGTAGTCTCGTCATCATTGCCAAATATTAAAGGTATCAGTTAATAAATAATCTTTATACACTTACACATTAAATTGAATCGAAAGGCATTAAATATCAACAGTTTAAATATGTCTGATCGAAACGAGCGCTGTTGCTGTCTGTGTATTGTGCAATATACATCTATAAAGAACAGTTGCAGTATATATCTAATAGAGATAAAAAAAATGCTAATGCATATGTTAAGCGATAAGTGCATGTGTAATAAATAAAGTTAATCTTTATTTTTGTTGTTCAACAGAAATATATATATCGTTTGTTTGCGTCCGACAACAGTGACCTTCGTTAGGCTTTGTGGGCCGCTTTCATTGCCATTGCCAGTGTCAGGAAGCGTGTGAAAAAAAATCAATGGAAGACTTAACGCCGTTGACCAACCTTCAACAGGTATGCATAAAATGGCATTTGACATAGTTTGATTTGATTTAATTTTCATTTTTGATTCTCTTACAGTTTTAGTTCCAATTTTTATGTTTTCTTAACTGCCAACTGTATTCAACGCCCTATAACTGCCCGCATACTCAATTACAGCAATTTACCATACACTTCTTTTGTTTGTAAGTGTTTATTTTTATATATAAAATAATTTTGTTATTTAAAATATTTTTATATAATTCGCATATGTGGGTGAAGGGTTTGGAATGTTTAGGTTTCAATTATTTTGTTTTGCCGATGCATTTAAAAATGTTTAATTAATGATTGCCTTTTATAATTTTACACATCGATGTAAGGGAACAGTTCAAAAATCATTTGTCACTGTGAATTTTTTAATTAAAGCTGCTAAAGTATTACAATTACATAAGTCATATTCCACAGAAAATATGTAAACTAATTAATTATATTCGAAAATATCTTTTAGGTTATAAACTATATGATTAATGATTAATTTGTGAATTTGTAGGCGGATTTTATATCTGATAAATGTATATGTTTATGTAGCCTGATTGGCGGGCCATATTACATACTTGTCACATATATACATAATTTTATCGGCACTGTGGAACTCTTGAACTGCATACATTCATAAATTTATTTATTTTAATTTAATTGAGTCATTCTTTGATTTAATATCGTTGCTACTTTCCAGATAGCCTACATATCAGGTCCAAGGTTTCGATTTTTATACAAAGCCGCAAGCAAAAATTTTCCACTGCTCTGCTTATTATCGCACTATTCGAATCCGTTGTTTGTCTGCAAACGCGCTCAAACAGAAATACAAAAAACTGAGTCACCGGAAAATTTGCCGAACTCAAAAGAGACTTGGCACCGCTTGCATTTTCAGTGTGACTTCAGCTCGCAAAGTGAACAGATCGCTAACGAGTACTACTGCACTCTCGCACTCACACAAATTTTAAAACATTGTGTTTTTTATCTTTGCTCAACACATAGATCGGAGAAAGCGCGAAAGGCAAGCCGAAGATGACAGAACGCCAACCGTTGCTACTCCAAAGTGACAACTCGGATTACGAGGGCAAAAGCAGTGGACACGGCTTAATAAGACCGCCGGTACGCAGCTCACCGCCGGATAGTACGCTCGTCAATGTGCACAGCGAGGATAGCATCGCAGGTAACTGAGATACAATTTCGTCTTTCATACAGTATAGTTTTATAAGCAATGTTGTTCAAGAATGAACATGAGACGCTGCGAGGCTCAGCTGTTTTTTAGTGACAAAATATCATGTACAGTAGTCCACTTTGAAGTGGCTGCATTTAAATGAAGTTTCTCAAGTATGAACATTGAACTCTTCAAAGCTCAGCTAGTTTTAGATAAATAAACATCACATTCTTAAAAGACCAAACATAGAGTCACTCCACAAGCGCTGCAAAGCTCAGCTAGTTTAGGAATAAACATAACATGAGGTCGCCTTTCAAGCGGCTTCATATGTATTTAGATTTAAGATTTTGTATAAAATAAAGAAATGCTCATCAGAGCAAATAGTTTGATTCTAAACGTCGACTCATCGTGTTGACTACACCCTATACGTGTTTCACACAAAGGTTGTTCTTATGAATCTGCTCCTTAACATCGACATGACACATACATTTATATATATTTATATGTATATATAATTTAATTAGGTCATGATCATAATATTCAATCAATATTTTCTAGTATATATAGTATTCTGTTGATAATAATTTTTAAATGAGCACATTTTTATAATTTATGCTTCCTTAAGTAACTAATTAATTTATCTAATATTAATGTTGCTCTATAAATTAGCTAAATATAATGTTTAAATTTATAGTGATGTAATCTTTAATCTTAATAGAGAATTTATTACAATACTTGCTCCAGAACATAGTAATCCGTAATATGCGCTATATATTTAAATGCTATTTAAAGCAATTTTGAATTAATTCCCTTTTTATTTTCACACAAACACAGTGCACGCCGCAGCCGCTGGTGGTGGTGATGATGACCAGAGCAGTCAGATGGGCGATGAAACTGCCCAATCAATATACAATCCCACACAACATCGTACCCTGGAGTATCCCACATCAAACTTTGACACGTTGGTGCATCTACTAAAGGGAAACATTGGCACTGGCATTTTGGCCATGCCGGAGGCGTTCAAAAATGCCGGCCTCTATGTTGGCCTCTTTGGCACGCTGATTATGGGTGCCATTTGTACACACTGCATGCACATGCTGGTCAACTGTTCGCATGAGCTGTGCCGGCGACTGCAGAAGCCAGCACTGGACTTCTCGGAAGTGGCCTTTTGCAGTGTGGACACGGGACCGTTGGGCTTGAGGCGCTACTCGCATTTGGCCAGGCGAATTATTACCACATTCCTGTTTATTACACAGATTGGCTTCTGCTGTGTCTACTTTTTATTTGTAGCTCTCAATATTAAGAGTGTAGTGGATCAGTATTACAAAATGGATGTGCGCATATATTTGCTGATTTTACTGCTACCCATGGTGCTGCTGAATCTTGTGCGCAACTTAAAGTACCTGACGCCTGTTTCGCTATTTGCTTCTCTTCTTACCGCCGGAGGTTTAGCCATTAGCTTCTCCTATATACTGCACGATTTGCCCGACACTCACACTGTTAAACCAGTTGCCACCTGGGTTACTTTACCCCTGTATTTTGGCACAGCCATCTATTCATTTGAGGGCATTGGCGTTGTGCTGCCACTGGAGAACAATATGCGGACACCCGAGGATTTTGGCGGAAAAACGGGCGTGCTCAATACGGGCATGGTAATCGTGGCCACCCTCTACACCGCTATTGGTTTCTTCGGGTATCTCAAGTATGGCGAGGATGTTCAAGCGAGCATTACACTAAATCTCCCCCAAGACGATATGTGAGTATTAAAAAATTATACCATACTAAAGAAATCGCTTTAAACTAGTCCTACAAATTCTGTAAATAGAAATCAATTAATGCATTAAATATTTTATTTTAAAATTACTTTAAAATTTAAAATTTTCTGTGTTATGTATTTATTAATACTGAATATCTTCTTACAGTCTATCGCAGCTAGTTCGAATTTCCATGGCCGTGGCCATATTTCTGTCGTACGCACTGCAGTTTTATGTGCCCATCAACATGGTGGAGCCTTTTGTGCGGAGCCAATTTCAAACCACAAGAGGCAAGGATGTGGCTGCCACTGCTTTGCGTACCAGTTTGGTCACATTTACCTGTAAGTTTGCAAATTAATTTCAGCTTAATTTCAAAATAATCTTAAATTAATTTATATTTTTAGTTATATTGGCTGCCGTTATACCCAACCTGGGCATCATAATCTCGCTTGTGGGTGCCGTCAGCAGTTCCGCTTTGGCGCTAATTTCCCCACCTATTATTGAGATAATAACATTCTATAATATGGGCTATGGTCGCTATAATTGGATGCTGTGGAAGGATTTCCTGATAATGATCTTCGGTCTGTGTGGTTTCGTTTTTGGAACGTGGGCAAGCTTGGCACAGATCGTAAAATAGACAAAATTGCCAAAACACTTGCTCTAATACTTGAAGATCGTGTCGAATTTACGACGAAGGCTTTACTGTAGATTTTACTACAAATCTATTATAAGTTATAAATAGTACATTTATTTTTTACCTCTTGTTGGTACACCCGAAGACGTTGACGTCTACAGGTGCTTATCGGACCAGCATTGCTTTGATTTTATTTGTTTTTAGAATTTCGATATTTTGATTTAATTTATTTGAATCTAGCGCAATTAATCCATTCAATACCAGACAATAATTAGGCTAAATGGTTTTTTTTGTTAAATGTTTTAATTTTTTTTATTCATGTTTCTATATCTAAGGTACAATGTTGTGTTTAGAATTTTGTGCTTAGTCATGAATCGCAAAATGCCAAAAAAAGTGATTTCATATAGTATTCCTAAACAACTAATGCTTAAATTTAACTGTTTAGAGTTTTAGTTTAAGGTCAGCGCAATTCTTTCCAATGCGAGTGGCCAGTTTGTTCTCAGATAATACACAAAGCATATTATAGACAATGTTTACCTAGCTTATATGTGTGTTTCAGACAACATTATACTCTATACTGTAAAATTATATATACTACATAGCGAATATATACAAAAACTACACGCACACGCATACACCAAAATATACTGTGAATACTGTGAATTTAACTTTATATTGAAAGAATTTCAATATGAAAATTCTGGCTATAACGCACATTTCACACCAAATAAGTACATAAGCCAGAGATTTGATTTTTCTATCTCTGTTAACATAAAAACATTCGTGTAATTTCATTACAAATTTTAAACAACTAAAGACAATAAATATTTGCGTTTAATGTTTGTAAAATCCATAAAAATATTCTCTGTTCTAAATGAGTACATAAACTATAACATTTTTACTGGACTATGATCAAAAGTTGATAGTAAGTGCCAAATATCTATATTTTGGACATCCATCTACCAAAGCAAATATGGAACATATAGAATTGATAGCATTATCAGTAATCGGATATGAAATGAATGATCATATGCGTATAAGTATATTTAATCATGACAGACATGCCTTCGATGTCTTCTCATAAAGCTAATAATTTTCTACATACACACATATAAATGCGAGCAATGCTTGTTGGACGGAGTAAACTAGGCTAAAACATATGTTGCCAAAATCTCTGACTAATTTGAACGGTTCTATTTGTTTTGATTCGATGAACCAATAACAATATAACAAACTGTACAATATGTATTATAATAGAGCTTAAGGTAAGTTTTTTCGCTTTAGCACAAAAATTAATTTTCAATATTTTTCACATTTTTTTTAAAAAACATTATTTGAACTTTTTGCTTAATTATTATTCTTAATTAACCTTTTAATACGTTAAAGTGAAAAAAATACATTTTACAACGCCCGAAAACCGTTGAGTTTGGTTCTCTACTGCTTTCCCCTTATAATTCCCAATTCATTTTTCTCTGGCTTGTACGTATATAAAGATGACTAAGTCAACAAATTGTTTGTGTTGTTTGGAAGGAGAGCAAGTTAGCACTCCCCTAGACAAGGATGGAACACACAAACGAACGACTAGGCACAAGACAATGTCGTTCAACAGTTTTTTTTCTTCCGTTCCCCTTTTTTTTGATTTTTTTTTTATTTATATATTTTATTACTTTGCATAGTTTGCCTGTTTGCCGGTGGTTTCGATGCAACCATTTGTTATAAGTAAAAAGAACACAGAAAAATTTAATTGCAAATGTATTGTTTTTCCTTTTATGAACATTATGAAACATTTTAATACATTAAGATGTTATCAATTTGCGGAATCAGGGCATGGAGCAACCCAGGTCCAAACATTCCATGGGACACACGTAGATGTGGCCTGATCAAAGCCACCACTTGGACACGACGTGGAAACGGCAACTCCATTCTGGCATTCCCAGTAGCGAGTGGGATCCCAGAAGTTGCGATATTTTTCGCTGCTTGTGCCAGTGCAACTTGGCATTCCATTACCATTTGGATCGCAGTCAGCGAAGACTGCAGCCATGAACAGAGCCAGGCAGAGTAGGATGAATGCTATGGTCAGGAGTTTAATATGTTATGATTTTAATCACACTTGTCGTATTCTATACTCACAGGTTTTCATATTGGTAAGAGAGTCAGTCGACAGAATGCTACTGAATGTGCCCAACTAGACCAATTGCAGAAACTTATATACACCAAAGCCGACGACTTTCCTATTTTGTTATCTGGCCTGGCAGAAATTATTAATACAACTTATCTAAACGGTGTTGTATTTGAATGGTTGTGCTTGTGCATTGATAATTTCTATTTTAGACAAAACATGAACAGCCTTTTAATTAATCTATACAAGAACTTGAAATCAATTGGACAATCTTAACATACGATTTGGTAACAACCCCTTAAACGATTGATTAGTAAATCCGTATTGAACCGAATTTAATTCATAATTTGCTAACAAGACCTAGTCGACAATTAAAAGAAAAAAATACGTTAAAAATAATCAAGAAAGATAGTTGCACTCGGTAACAAACTGCGAAATACCCTAATACCATAAATTGTACTATTTGATAATAGCTGCCACTTAGTAGTGTGGATATTTTAAAGGTTAAATTATTTTTTAGAATTTCGGCTTATGTAAATTTTGGAGAAAGGACTGGGCGTGGACGAATAAATTGTTGGAAGAGTTTTTTAGTATACTTGCTTTCCAGTTTGGTAACTTTATTACCCAAATTGGGCTTTTGGGGGCGGTAGAAAAATATAGAGAAGATTTCTTGTAATCTTCTTTACATTCAAAAATTTGGTGACTTAATATTGTGGAAAGTTATTTGACGATCTTTGTAGGAGGCTATCAGCAAGTTACTTCCTACAACTGGGAGATATGCGTTCTCATCAATTAACACTGTCCGACAATATTTCTTGATAAATGTGATTAAATATATTTATTTATTAAGTATATTTATTTATTTATAAGTACATATATATATAAAATAAATAATTATACAGACTTGTTTAAAATTCATTAACTTCCTAATGAAAAAGATACTTTCAGCTTTATATGTTATCTAAAGATAAATTCGAACTTTTTATAACATTTTGTTTCAGCCTTTATAACAAAAATATATAATACTTCTTTAGGTACAATTCAGATTGCTAAAATTGATAAAATGACTGGAAAAATTCGATATTATCTCTGATATTTTTAGTGACTGCAAAGCGTACAAGCGAAATAAACTAATATTTATTAATCAAAGTAGGTGCCAAAATTCTCTGTAAGCATATCAAAATAATTACAAAAAAATATTTGAAAATATTAAGATAAAGCGATTTAATGAAAATGATTAAAGCCGAAATGAGAAAATTTCGAGAGCTAGAAAAGTCCGTACGCTGGTACCGCGGCATGTCCTCCCAACAGATACTGGCATGCAACAAATTGTTGCACGCGTTGCGCGACGACTTCGAACAGGAGTCGACGTACAGAGTGCGTGAATGCCTCTCGCTGCTGGGACTACAACCAATTGCAAATGCCAAGCAGTTAAAGACTATAGTTGGTATTAGTCACAGCAACGATTTGGCCTTCCTCTGGTTCCTGTGGGAGGCCTACTACAAGAAGCCGCACAGATCTGGGGATGAATACAATGATTTCACGATGAATGAACAGTTGATATTGACAGCAATTGCTCATCTAGATATGGCGTCGACTATGCGGGGACTTGATAAAATATTGCCAAAGCCAGAGCACTCCAAGAAGTATCAGGAATTGCGCCGAGCCCGTGAACCAAAGTTACCAGAACAGAAGAGATCAAAGTTGAAAATCCCGAAAGAAAAAGAAAATATTTCACCATATTCAGTTAGACAAGTGCGACCCAAGTATTTTGCACCCATTTCGTCCTCTGCTAAGCCTAGGGACCGGAGGGTAGTATTTCCCTACTATGACAGCTACAAGGATCCAATGTATATTATACCCAATGAGAGTTCCCGTTGGTTTGCCACCTATCAAATGTCACCAGCGAAACGGGTGGTCAAGAAATGTATATCCGATGCACTTGGTCAGCTCTTTGCGGATGGTAGTGAGCAGCTTCCGAAACCCATGTGCACATTGCATCGCCATGTGGAATGTTCGGCGGCCAGGAAGCAGGAGCAGCTCAAAGTGGAGACGATTCAGCGTTGCATGTATATGCTGGATGTGCAGGCAACTCAAAAGAAAGATCGCAGCGAACGCATTGTGGAACAACTGCAGCGACAGGTGGAATCCGCTGCACATAAGTTGAAACTGTACAAACGACGACAGCTGACAGCGTTGCGGAAGATATCTGGAAGTGAGACCCATTGCCATGGTTGTCAGATGTGCAAACAGCTGGTTGCAACGCCAGGCTTTGAGCCAGGGCTAAAAGATGATTTCACCTTTCTTATGTCATCGGATTTCGAAAAGCCTGGTCATCCCATTAGCAACCAGGAGGGGCAGTTGGATGACGATCAGGGTATCCATGTAATGCAATGGGGTACAGAGAAGCATTATAAAAAAATATATCTGGAGCCCAATAAAAAAGATTCACTTTATCCACAAATCAGTTTAACTGACAGCAAAGCCCACTGTCCCAGTAATGCCAAAATTCCAAAAGAAGGAGACGCTAGAATCCTACTACTCAATCGTAAAGGTAAAATTGTGCGTAAGTTGAAACCAACAGGAGTCTGCAATTCTCCCAAAGAAAAGAGCTCATCCGAAGCTGAGGAGTCAAAGTATTGTTCCAGGAGAACCATGAAGAATGGTTTATTGCAGTGGGACTTCTTCAAGATATTTGACGCATATTTAAATAAGACAACCACCGATGCAACTCCATTGATCAGAAGCTATTGCATACAAGCACTGAATAGGGCAATGGAGGATCATCAAGCAGTGCACAATCATCTTCCTCCTCCACAAACCTCTTCTGGTGCTGCAGACGATTGTGCAATGCAAATATTTCGAGAAGCTAGCAAAAACTTGAATGAGTCTCTGAAGCAGCGGGAAGTCGCTCAAACTGATAGACTTCAAGTGACAAATATAGATCCAGAAGATAAACCAAAGTTGACGGAGCTGCTGAAAATAGCAATGAATAAGCTAAGAGATAATCCCAACTATGTTTTAGTCACCCTGCCAAATGCACACAAATTGCCGATTTTACTCGATTGGATTGCGGACAGATATGGCAAAACCTACAGCCATCTGCAAATGAATAAGTTGGCCAAATCCAGTCGCATTGTCTACGAGCAGCTGATGAAACAAGCTGCCCAAAAGGGTTTACCAAGGCCGGAACCTGTTGGTTCTCACAAGAATTTCTTGTGTCGCCTTAAGCAAATCAATTTGGAATATTATGGAAGACTTAATAAAATAGCGCTGGAGAACTCGCGTCTTCTCTGGCTGGCATTACGTGGCTTCTCCCATCTGAGTGACTCCAAACAGGAGACCTTTTGTGCGTACATGCCCACCAAGCCGCAGGATTTTATGCGCCATAATCTCTGGCAATCGAGCGACTATCGTAACATCTATAGAATGCGCATGGAAGCAAAGAAAAGTTTGAACTGATCTGAAGTTGCCGTATTGCATAAAATGAATTTAAAAAATATCTTCAATTTATGCGATACTGCCTCAGCAGGTCAATTGCAGTAATTTGTGTATTGTTTATTTTTCAAATCCAAAAAAAGCATTATTATAATAATACTTAATTTACTTTAAAAACAATTACATTAATGAATGGGATTAATATTAAATTAGATTTTTTAAAGAGGTACATTTGAGTATAAAGCTTTAAAAGTTTCTTCATAAAGCCATAAATCGCATTTTACTACATATTTTCTGTTGGCCTAGAATCTAAGTTATTATTATACAAAAACACTTTAAAAAATTTTTTTTTGTTTAAATGGAAACCAATTTGTTTAAGCCAACTGTATCAACATAACTTTTGTTAATAATTTTTAACTGCTTAGCTTAAACACAATCTGCAAGCTCGCTTAAAATATTTGTTTAATTTTTAGCTTTGGCATTTATAAATTATCAATTTTTATCTTCCCCCAATGATTTGAGCCCATTAAATTGACTTGTTTGTTTTTCATGTGAGCTTTAGTTTGCACTTTATGTTTACTACTTACTGATAAATTTAATTACCTACTTTTATCTTACAATATATTTCTTCATTAAAGCAATATTTGAAATAAAATATTGCTTTATTTTTATAATAAAGATCATTTGGGAAATTCTTTTCATTTAGTAACAGTAGCTGAGAAGCTGCCCTTAGTCATTGAGACAATGACGTAAATAGTAATTATTTATACATATTTATAGGCAAAGACATTGTTTATAAATGTTGTTGCGTAGATAATAATATGAATTCGCTGCACATGCGTTGCTCAAAATAGTTAACACGACATCTGTGATAAGAGCTACCGAAATTTGTTCAATTTCCATAAAAACTCATGCCATATTTCTCAATCAGATAGCAAACGACGAATTTCCGTCTCCATTTCTAATAAGTAGTCTGCAGCGCATTTTTGCGATAACAAAAAAAGAAAATAGAGTGTTGCACAAAATTGGCAAGGTCAATCGAAATTCTTCATTCTCATTTTTGCAGTTATCGAGTTAAATAAACAAGTGTTTTTGTCTGTGTCGTCAAGCTTGTGAAAAACTTCAAACAAATTGGGCACGCCCTTCAAAAACCGCCCACCCGAATTCAGCGAAGATGAACGGCGATAATTTTCTAAAAAGACTACCAGAGAATAGCATTGCGAGAGTTAATTCAGAAGCAAAAATCATTGTATAATTTACAAGCTATTTTTTACAATTTTGGCTCGATAACTAAAATATTTACCTGAAGATATGGATTTAAGAAACATTTTTGAATGTACAGCTTTTCTTGAATACCATTCAAAAAATGATCTATAATTATATAAATATTTAAGTATGAATACTTAAAAATATACTATATGGAAGGTTCATGGTATTTCTGCCACTATGTATTTGTTATAATAAACTTTATTTCATTAACCAGTTGCTGGCAAATTGACAACTACACGCTTGCTGGCCAAGTTGATGGAATCTGTATGGAAAAGTGAAACCCCATAAAGTCTATGCCACAAATTCACATATGTATATGTATATTTAATATGAATGCTTATGTGTAATAATGTTTTCGAATGCTGGCGAAAGAACTCGCCCATTTGGCGACACTAATTGTAAATGATTGCGCGGTGTTTGTCTCCCGCATGAAAGGTGGCATGCAGCCATGCGTCCAAGACGCTTACAATTTCTGCCTCAAATTGCCAAAGCGCAATTTGTCGCCAGTTGTCTCGTGTCCCCTCTTCAAAAATAAGCAATAGCATGTGGAATTGCCACATAAGTTTTGTGGGCAAAAATGTTTTATAAAGTCGTTGACATCACTTGAAGCGAACTTAGTTGCAATGTTCGAATTCAAACGGAAACTACACGCGAAGCCGAGCCTTTGGTTGTTCGTCTTGTTTCTGTGCCTGCAGCACAGCTGTGCTCAAAATGCCAGCATCGTGGTCTGGGAGCCAAGCAATGGCACCAACAGCAATGACAATAACAATGTGAATACCAACAATAAACGTGACGTTAGCAGCAATAATAGGTTGGATTATGGCAGCACCTCGATTGCCAAAAGCTATGATCCGCCACCGGAATTTTATCGAGGACCCGGCTCCACTTCAAATGGCGGCTCCACTCCCATTTCCCATCCCGTTTCCAGCAACTATCTTGGGTCCGTAGCCGGCGGAGGTGCTCAGCTTGGCAATGTGGGTGAAAGTCTCAGCGAGGCATACAACAAGTGGCGTCAAGGAGTTGGCCAACATGATCGCATCAGTGTGGGTAAGCAAACACATGTCGCAAGAAGAATTTTACAGTGAAGGAATACAGTGCGTAAATCCTAAAGAAGATTTTACAGTAAGAGAACAAAATTGAGAATTTTAGAAAATGTTCTGCAATTATTTAATGTATTGAAATTCGTATAAGTAAAATATTTTTAAAAATTTATATTGATTGGAGCCACATTTTGTCTATGTAAAGTAGCGATGTAGGAGAGGGCTGCCTCCCATTCCTCACACCCACAAATTAAAAAGATAATTTAAAATAATATTATTAATATATTTTTAAGCAATGATTTCCCAAAGTTTTGATTGAAATATGAACAGAGGAATTATCAGGAATCATTATTTATAGGACATTATGGCGGTGGTGCAAGTGGTGGTGTTGCCACACATATACAGAGTCCGCATGGAGGACAGGCACACTATGCATACGAGGGACATCCATATGAGTATTCCTCGGGTGGCGGCGCTGGACACGGCAGCTACTACGGAGGCGGCAGCAGCGCTGAAGCCGGTGTACCCTTCGATGTGTATGGCGCCCGTCCGGGTCATGGGTCCCATCATGTGCATTATGGACACAACAGTGGCGAATATGCGTATTTGGAGGGACACGATGTTGCCGCACACAAGGGACCGCCGGAGGTGTCACAGAAAGCGTTGCTAGCCAAGAGTTTTCTCATTCCATTGGCTAGTGCGGCCGTGCTGGGCATAGCAGCTGCTTTAGTCAGCAATCCGCTGCTGCTTCAGCTGGGCACAGTCTCTGGAATTGGCAGTGGTTTTGCTCCCGTTGTCGGCAAACGCAAAAGGCGCGCACTGCGACTCGCTTATCCTGCACATAAGTAGCATTTATTTTCATGCTCAAAGTATGAATACAATTTTTAAAATGCTTGCCAAATAGATTTGACGCCGGCTTTGCTATAAGAAATATCTAAGAAGTATGCATTCATTAGGAAGTTGTTCTTAAATTAATTATTCTTTCACATTTGGCAAATTATTTCAAAATCAATGTTATTAACATGACAATAAGCTGACAGTTAATAGCAGTTATCGTTTATCGTGAAAGCTGTTAATTTAGTACTGGAGCCAACGTAAGCTAACAGTCTATGTACAAAATCAAGGAAAAGCTTGAAAGCCGCTGCCAAAACTGTTAAATTTAAATTTAAAATTTTATTCCAATCAATTTTTAATATTTAATATTATCCAAACAAACTGCAGATTAAAAACTGTTAATGTAATGCTACGTAATTTAATGTTTCTCCCCATTTATATAAAGAAAAACGAAAAGGAAATCAACACAAAGTTAAGAAACAATTTAAATGCTGCAAGAAGCAAAAAAAACTAGTGCTTATTTGTAAAAAATCGAGCCTATTCTCCTCTTTAAGTTAAGATGAGTGGGTATCACGTTTCTTGGCCACAACTCATTTAGCGCTCAGACAGATACTACTCCACACGACAGCACACACACTCACACCCACACAAACACTTACCCTCATACAATGTAGTTGGCGAAAACGCGAAAAGAAACCATAAGTACAATAATTGAAGAAAATGTCAGCTACACAAACATGATGCTACGTGACTTAATAATGTCCCCTTGTGCGCCACATATGTAATAACGGCCACAACGTGTTGCTCTCATCTGCAGCTTTGGGTAAGTTTTCTTGTCGTTGACCATTTGATATCATTAAGTTTATGACTTGGCTCAGTGCAGGCACAAAACTTCAACGTCACTTTTTTTTTACACTCGCAATAATCATAAGCAACTAAGCAGTTTTAATTGGTTAGTTGTAAATGATTGTCACAGTTACAGTACTATATTTGAAATGGTAAAAAGTTGAATCAAATTTTTTTTTGTAACCAGTAATGAACAGCAACCGGCTTAATATTATATTGCTAATTTCAATCACATTTATTGTTTAATTCTATTAAATTAAATAGAGAATAATATGCACAATTACTGTTAACTTCATTCCGCAAAAAATATTAATTACTATTCAGACCAGATGTTTTAATAAATAACAAATGATGATCAAAAAACCAGAAATCTACATATTTGAATAAAACACCATTGATTTTGGGTTGAGAGGAAAAAAAGCGGCAATTTGTTTAACTGGAAACTAATTTGCAATTTAGAGCAACGGGAATTGCCACAAAATGTCACGCCCCCATCAGGGGAGCATATAACTAACCGCAATTTTAGCTGTCCATGAGATTTTAAGCGTTCATATTTATTTTATATATATATATATGGGTTCAACATCGCAAACTGGTATGTATGGAATATATTCAACAAATTAAAATCTATAAATACTGCATTTAATTTGTATGCTAAAATAATAAACATTGGTTGCTGCGGTTAGTTTGGCAGTTACGCTTGTTTGTCAGTTGGCTTGAATGATTCAATTGCGGTTAGCTGGTCAAGTGGTCAAAAGATTCGCTGCAACTCAACCAACAGCGTCAAATGACGCTAATCAGCCTTTGTTGTTTGTGTGCAGCTTGTCAATGAGATGTGCGCTTTAATATCATAATTAGGCTGCTATAAATGACTTATCAATATGAATATATTACTGTAAAATAAATTTGATTTTAATTGCAGATACAAACAGTTTTGGATATTATAGCTTAATAATTACTATTTGTATTTATATTTTATTCATTGACTCTTTGACATCGCTGTTTAAAAACATATTTTCTCTTTTTATTAAGAGCGTAAATGCGATATTTTTTTTATAGATTTACTTTTATTTGAATAATAACTAATATAAAATGTTTAATAAATGTGCAACTGTGGATTTTAAGTTATCTCAACATTGCATTAACTTACAGAATGTTTTACTGAACAATATGTGAGTTTCCTCCGCCGCCTTTCCGCATTCATTCCCATGTAGAATGTTATAATCGCCACAACGCCCCATCACAGCCAATCACATTGACACCCACAAAATTGGCACTGGCATGCCCACATTGTTGTGGGTGGTAGCTGCCCCATCATTTTGGCTATAGAAGAATCAAAGACAAAAAACATATATAGAAAAGAAAAACAAATTACAGCTGTTGTAAAGTGTAATTTTTCAAAGTGCACAGCAATAGAGTGGGAGGGATGATATAGAGGAGTAAACTGGAGTGGGACGGGATGTTGGTTGGGCAGCTGGGGTAAAACGGAATGTAGAAATAATCATAATGGCGCAGCGCATATTTGAGACGAAATCTTGCGTAGAAATGTTGCAGAAACAACAGCAGCAAAAAAGTGGCAAAAACCAACAATAAGAAAAATGTTAGCAAATTTCGCTGGCAGCGCAAAAGAAATGGGAGACAAAAAACACAACAAGAACACAGAAAGGAGGGTTTGGAGAACAGCAACTGAAACAAAAAAAAAAAACTAAACCAAATTCCAATTTGTCAGGAATTTGTTCAATTTCAGTTTTGCTTTGTTTGGTGGTCCGTTCGGCCACTCATCTGCTCCCCCACCCATCGTCCCTCCGTACAACAACATCTGCATGCTCCACACGTGCCGCCATGCAAAACCATAAGCATAACGGCACTAGCGACCTCTACTGGCCATTATAGAGCTGCCACGACAAATCGCACACATTTAACACTCGCACACACACACCCATATACACCCATCTATGAGCATTCGAAAAAAAATGCATACTTAACAACCACACAAAAAGAGCAGCAGGCGAAACAGCTGTTCTAAATTGCTCAAACAACGTGGCAGCCTGTCGTCCCATTCACATCGATAGAGCTGAGCGCGTGAGAGGTGCTCACCGATTTTAGCTCTCTCACATGTGACTTTGATTATTCCATTCGATTATTAAAATGTATCGAAGTCTCAATGTTCATTTTAAATTCTTTAATTTTTGTTTATGGCAACTACTCTTAATTTGCTATAAAATAGTATTATTTTCTTTTGTTTGAAGAATGTTTTTTAAAGCTCAAATAATCAAATTGGATGAGTAACTCTTAATCACATTGAATAACTTTTAATTCTGTACTAAAACTATTATGCGCTACTCCGTCTCTTCGTGTTGCACTGCATCTTCGTCAGTAAGTCGTTATAATTATTATTTACAACTATGTTAGATGTGTTACGTTAACGTTAACCTTAAGCCAATTTTATTGCTTCGGTTAGATGACTTCTAAGTAAAAAATGTTTTTCTATTAGAGTTTGTGAATTTTTCCCTTAACAGAGAAAAATGCATTTTAGTTAGTTAATTTTTGAAAGTTGTGTTAGTATCACGACTCACGCACTCATCACCAAATCATGCTTGAAGTAGACAACATATAATTTTGGCTTGTACTTGTGGCTGGCCCTAATGACACTTTTGTGTGCCGGGTTCTTCACTCATAAACACTGCAGCCAGTAGTAAGCACGCCTGCAGCTTGATTTCAAAGATTAAAATGCAATTTTTTCTTGGTTATTGACGATTTTGGCTGGCGAAATGTATCGAATGTGCCAAATGATAACGGATATTCTATATCAATGCAATTGCCAAAAAACAAATATATTGCATAATTATTTTTATATATATTTACATTGAAGACCAGCATCGATTTACCTCTGATATACAAATATTTGAAAATACAGTTGAAAGCACTCCATTGTTGGCATACCAAATACCAGCATTTATATCCAACATGCCCGCATTTTAGCCAACTTTTAGCTATGGATTTGTGAGTGTGTCTCTCTCTCTCTCTCTCTGTCTGTGTACGTGTGTCTCTCTCTGTGTGTATTTGTGGGGGCTTTGTAAATCTGTCGGCACTTGTGCGTCGAGAGTTTTAATTGAATTTTGAGTGGCGTATTTAGGGATTTGTTATTTTTAATAGAAAGGCCACAGAACAATGAAATGCAATGATACAATTCCAATGCGAACAGCAAATATACAAACACTCAAAGTTTTTTCTTTTTACGCTGTGTTAAATAATCGAAAGCGAAAATGTTTTAGCTTGACTGACTTTATTTGTAATCAAATAAATAAAATGAAGATTTAAATACATATTGGGAGTTGGGATAATAATGAAAAGATTCTGGCTTTAGTTTAGGCTTAGTTTAAGTGGTTAAACCTAATCAAAATATTGTTGTGAAGGCTGTTGTCAACTTTTTTGAAGTCTTAGCAGTTTTATGGATTTTATTATTTATTAAACTGATTTTTTTTTATGATTTACTTATTCAATATATTTAAGAGTGCATTTAAGAATTCGAATGCTTACGTTAAGTATTAATTCTTAATTAGAATACTTAAAGGGAATACTCTTTTTCTATTTATTTGATTTAATATTATATATTTAATACATTTATTATTATAATAAATATCAATATAGCAAGTTCTGTTTAATATTATTATAACTACGAAATTAATTTATGACGTGTTACACAATACTTAAATTTTCGAGCATAATCTCAACTATCTTTTTTTTATATTTTTTGTATATCTATTTTTTAACTGTCAGTTTTTGATGTTGGCTTTGGTTGTTTGTCAATGCTGATTGCAAATTTGTACATATAAATCTCTAGTGAGCAGCAAACAGATATTGTCCAAATGATATTGTCCTTTTTTTTGTCTCTTTTTTTTTTCTTTGCCACACATCAAAATTGTGTTATAAAATGCAATTTGTTAACGCCATAAAAAGTTCGAGACCCGCATGCTTTTTATTATGCTCGATGACCAATTTGAAAAGCAATATGCGGACATTCCGATGGAAGACACGCCCATACAGTGACACCCACTCCAATCAGTGCTTGAACCAGCTAGTCTTCTCAATTTACAACTTTGCTATTTATTTTTGGGGCCAACATTTGCGGCACATGTCACACACTGCGACTCGTTCATTGTGGCTCCTGAGTGCTCATTTTTTTGACTGGTTTTTTACGAGTGTGTGCGAGTGTGTGCGAGTGTGAGTGCATTTGTTGTTCATTTCATTTAAATTGCCCTGTGGCTGACCTCCTCCTTGTCACAACATGTCGGTGCACCATATTGAAACAGTTTGTATCCTCGCTCCAGTACACAATCGAATGCTCATTGAGTCCCCTTTTTGAATGGCCAGCAAGAACAATTCAATTGAGACTTTTGGGGAACTGCTTTTTTGTGGTTTTTTAATCAAATTGTTTGCGTACCAAATTTTCTGTCTGTTTTTCTGTTGTGTTTCGTTTTGCAGGTCGTCAATGATACCAATGGGAACAACAGGCTCTTGAGATTCCAATGGTTTCGATTGCAGAATGATACTTGAATTACACATCAAATTTATCTGGTTAGTTTAATAAAATGAAGTGTTGAGCATTTTACGACGTTTGATTCATAAGTATTATTTTGTAGGAAATATAATAAACGTAACTTAATCATTTTTATGTAGTCCAAAAATATTTACCAAAATGTTTGTGGTATGATTCGTGCATCTTTTTTAGGGTTTTACAATTTTGTTTATGCTCTACTTTACAAGCTAATAATTTTGTTATGACGCATAAGAATGATTGCCTACTTTTTGGGCAACATAAATGCAAACGGATGTGCATGGACCATAGAAACATTTTATGTCTGCAAAAGCAAAAAAAAAATAACAAAATATTATTTTGTCTGCATGTAACTCCAAGTCTCCCTCTCTCTCTCGCACACACTCGCATGCTCACAAACATACATCTACCTCTATGTCGATCTCTGTCTGGCTTAGCAAGACGTACGAGGTTTTATAATATTTAAATTACACAAAGCATTAAGTATAATTCACTTACTACGCTCCATTTACTAAGGCTATATAAAAGGCACACACACACAGTCACACACATAAGTCTACTGCCAGCGCACAAAAGTATGCAATGGGCAAAAAAATACACAAACAAAAATGTCGCTGAAAATCGCTGTAATACTTATTCATCAATTATATGATGCGCAAATGTATATATATATAAATATGTGTAAAAATATATATATGCTGAAATTTGCAATATCGAAGACACACACACACAGGCACACACAAGCAGACAGGCAGTACTTAATACTCTCTTAGTGTTTGCCTAACTCACTCACTCACACACACATACGCACACGTACACACACACTTACATGTGTGCAGACATGCTCTAGATGGCAAACGCGTCATACTTTACTACTTACTAAATCCATTACAAAGTATTTACGTAGAAAATTGCTTTATATCTCTGCATATCGCTCTCAGTCCACAGCTTTGCCAACGTTCGTCGTATGAGGAAATTTTTGTTGTTGCACAACAAATACGACAACACTAACTGGACTCTGCATAACGATAGTCTATTATGCTATACCCTGTATATTTTTTATTATTTATTGCAATATATATGGCTTGTATATTCAAAATATATTTTTTTATGTGATCTTTCGTTTTCTTTGGTATTAAAATAAATTTAAACTAATTTTATTTACAAAGTTTAAATTTTAATTTACTACAGACCAATATTCTAACCAATCAATAACATAAAATTAGATGACATATGTAAATATTTCAATAAGTTTACAAAGCATAACTCCCCAGCTTTACTTTACAGGGTATACAAATTTAAGTACGTGGGAATAAATGTAAAAAGCTTTTGTGTGGTGTAGTCTCTTTCTATGCATCGCTCTTCCTTTCTTTTTATGACAGTTGTTAGTAAGGTAGTCGCAGTCAGGCTGCTGCTGCTGCCTCCTGGCTGTTGACGTAGTACCAGGTCGAGCCTCAGCTTTAGTCGTAGCTCTGGGCTCAGCTTCGGGACCAGCCACTCGGCCCCTCCTTGCGGCAGTGATGAGAATGGCAAAATGGCTGTGTGCACCAATTTATGTTGATTTTTCGTAAATGTCAGCGACAAATAAGAAAATATTAAAATAGATTTGTGCACTGTGCCAAAGACATTGGACAAAAAGGACACTGATAAGATCATAACGATGTAGATTAAGGAAATGGAGCTGAATAAGCTTTGAGTTGATTGGATGCTAAGTGATTAAGTTCACAAATATACAAGTTATTAAAGTTAATAAGGCAAAAAAAAGGACTTAACAACTATTTATTATGTATGATAATTTGTAATTGATTGATAATTAATTTTAGTTAAATTGTATCTTTATCATTTGTTTCATATTCAACAAATTATGTTTTGCATTTTGCACTTTATAAAAAACTATTCTTTGACTGTAAGCTGATGATAGCCAAAACCAGGAAAATAAAAGTTTCATAACACAAAATCGGAAACTGCGAGAGAAATGTGCTTAAAGAGGGATTATTTACTTATGTATGTTATTTAGTTAATAATTATAGTAGTTAATTGATGATATTATGGTACAAGAATGTTAATTATTATTACTATCCGAGTAGGTTAAACTATCTTTTATCCACATATTTGATGTGTAATTTAAGAGGCACTTCAATGCTTCAAAAATGCTTTCGTATCTAATAGAAAATTGTCGTGCAACGGGGCGAAAATAAGTAGATGGGGGTATTTGAGGCGGCTGCCTGAATTGCACTACGAATCACTCTAGCGTGCTATCAATTACTGTGGCAAGTGTTGCACGTGCCACAAGTATCTCTCCGCATCCCCATCTAGCAACTGCAGATTGTTCATCTTATTGTGCTTCTACTTGGCGTTTGGCTTGGCTCTCTTTTAATTTCTTGTCGCGCTTGCCTTCTTGTCTACTTTTTGTTATTTATTTTTTAATTTTTATTTTCGTCGTGCATTTTCTTGACAATTTTCTTTTGCTGCTGATGCTGCTGCTACTGGCGCCGTTTTTTTGTGCTTCCAATTGTTGCACAATTTTTAATTTGTTGCTTGACGGTAGAAGATACTGAGCAAGTGTTGCTGCCCTTGCGAATGGTGAAATTGTTAATCTCAAGTGGATGGGTGCTGCTAGGAGTGACTTCAACAGCTTACACGCAACTGCTTTTGCCAATTAAATTAGAATTATATCAATTAGCTATAAATAACCACACAATTTACGCAAATTAACCCACACACACAGTCACAAACGAAAACACATAAAAGATAAATAATGTTATAATAATTCAAGTAGCCGCAAAGCAAAACAAACTTAAATTTCAACCTTGCCCACACACACAACTCACACACACAAGCACACATGTGTGTGCATTGTTCAGGCAAACCTTAAGTAAATTATACTCGAAATGTTTACGCAAACCATACTCAAAATCTATAGTTGTGTATAAATACTTAGACGTAGCTGCACATACATAAATACGACTTGTATTCTAATAAGGCTAATTCGAAATGCATTTACTCTAATAAGTTATATTACTTAATAATATAAATAGTAATTCACAAGAGTTGTTGATTACCCATAAAACCAAAAACAATTTAAAGGAAATTTAAAATATTCCGGAAAAACAATAAAAAGCTATATTTGGAGAACTATTCAAATTTTGCATTTGTTAAGCTGTAAATTATGGAACAGTGGGAAATTAAGGAAATATTCTACATTATTTCTTATATTACATATTGAAATCATTTTAGAATAGTAAATTTCATTGTAATTAATTTCAAATGAATAAGAAATATAATAAATTATATTAAAAGTCTAATAAGTGAATATAGTAAATTTCGTTTCACTATCGATGGAAAGATGATTTTGATGATGACGAAAACAACGTAATAATATTTTAAAAGTATATTGAAAAGTCTTTTCAAAGCAACATGTTATCATAATTTTGCGTTCAAAATATTTAGCTTTTTCTATGAACTATCTGGCTAATAAAGTGTGATAACTTTTGAGCCTTAATACGTTACATTTTCCATGCAAGAAGTTTAAGGCCTTAATAAGCATATTAGCTGAAATGTATTTATTTGAAAGATGCTTTTGAAACTGTTATAATTACAGACATATGTACATGTAATTGCCGAGTAAAACGCTTTAAATTTGTATTCTTAATGTGATGGGCCACAAGGGATTATGCAATCACTTGAACCGGACGTAAGACGATGACTCGCTTAAGAAGCAGCTTATGACAAATACGATTCTAGTTTGCCACTTCAACTGTTGCCTGCGTCCAATATCACTTCAAATGTTGCAAGTTAGAGCCGTGTCCTCTGTAATCATATCGTTTAAGTACACATGTGCATGATGGCTTATTTAATTTTAATTGGTTGCGGATTTTAAGCAGAGTAACTAGCTGGTTAAATGAAGTGTCTAAGGATGTAGCCAGTTAGGTAAGTGAAAGCGTCTTTAAGTTATCCAATGAGAACGTAATTTGCTGAAGAATAGTTGAGTTATGAAATAAAAAGGTTGTACAAATATAAATGTAAATACTTAATAAAAAATGTTCTGCTTCGATACATAATCACATAGTTGAGACTATTACGATATCCGGTATATATTCATGACGTGTGTGCAGAAACAGTAAATTATTAATTGGAGGCTGTATTGCGATGCACACATGGCGTATGCGTAACCAATGCAGTAACCAGCTCAAAGGAGGCAGCGCTGCATTTAGCTACAATGCACAAATTTGTGCAAAATGACTAAAACAGAGGCAGAGCCGGAGTCGGAGCCGTAGTCGAAGCCAAAGCCACCTGCCCAAGAGTCCGAGTGGCAATCATTAATTATATATATATATATGTGACGCAATGTGTAAGCAGGAGATGCTCGAAATATGTTTGCTTGGGGAACTTCCGTGATTGTGATGGTTAATAGAGAGGCGAGGAAATTCAATGCAGCCCAATACACAATTATCCTGATTGGCTTAATTTTGCTTATGCTACACATAATATTAATTATGTGGTTAAACTAATTGCTGAGCTGGTATAGTTTACTAATTGAGATAGTTACCAATAATCAAATATTTTAAATCAACTTTTGAAATGTTTATGAGGCAATCGGAAGTTAATTAAAATTTGGGTTTGTGTCTAACGTAAAATAATATTTTCGGTAACCTGATAAAATACAGTATGCTGAGAATATGTTTAATAGGCTCTGCTTTTGAATTAGCTCAGTGAACTAGTTCATTTTTGCATTAATTTATATATATTGAATTTATGTTTTAGATAAAATCACAGCTTTAAATATGTTTCTTTCAACTTAGTAAACTATGCAAATATTGATGCCAAGCGATATTCTAAAGACTAGGCATTTTCTCAACGTTGTCTACTCAATTTATGCCCCTTACCACCTCCTCAGCGCACACTTACAGCAAAAAAAGCGACCCTTTGCTCATTAAAAACTGAATGTGTGACATTTTGTCAGGCAGCAATAATAAAATTTCAATTGAAGCTCGACGACAAGCAAAACGCAAATGTGCTGAATCAGCGTAAGGAAAACAAGGAGGAAAACCGAGGCAAATGTCAAATCAAATTTATTGACTTTCATTGTAATGTTGGTGGTAGTTAGGCGAGGGTGGTGGGAGGGGGGCTTTGCGACAATGACACTAGAATTCTAACGAATGACCCGCAGTTTTGTGTTCATTCAAATGTGCAAAGCCAATGACAGAGGGAGTACCCCTAGTGTCTGTTGCACTCCTCACCCCGCCGCAACGAGTACACATAATGTGCACCTTTTCTGTGCTTTTGCACTTTTTGTGTATTTGTGCGCGATTAAAGTGCTGCTTAGCCAGCAAGAGGAGGGGAGTTGGCGAGAAAGAGACAAAAAAAAACAATAGACAATCAGCAAGCAACATTCAAAGTTTTCCTCACTTTTCTTAGCTTCCTGATCTTCCACAATTTAGCACAATGCCTGGTGGCAGTGCTATACAAAATCATACGCTTCCATTCATTGCATGGGGAGCATTTTAGACATTTTGTCCTCCTTTGTGCAATGTTTGACAATTATTTGCATTGTTCACTGGGTCGTTTGTTCAACATGCACATGAATCTGTAAGCTGTAACTACAACTTGAGTGACTATAGATTGAGCAGTTCGAGTTCAGTTCGAGTTCAGTTCAGCTTAGTTGGTTAGTTAGGTCCTCGCACTTTCATTGTGTGCCGATTCCACAATTTCTCATTTTTGGTGCAAGTGTGCTCAAGATAAATATGTGTATATTTATCAGGCACAATTAAATTCATAATTTGTTCTTAAATGCAAATGAAAATCAAGCCAAACGAAAACATTTTCCCATAGTTGTCAAATAGCATTGATAATTTTAGCAACACTGTTTGTCCCCAACTCTCTCTCTCTCTTTCTTTCTGACTCTCTTTGTCTCTTTTTTAGCTATTTCTCTATTTATACTGTGAGTCTGGTGACAGTTTTTTAAATGGCTGTTTCCGCTTCCGTTTCCTTTACGTTTGACTTGCCGGCACGTAAATCGTGTGCCATTTCACTAGCTGTGCTTCGTTTTTTTTTTAACACTTGGCGGTAAATTTTACAACAATGCATATATAATCTTTTTTACTTTTATATATACTTATATATATGCATAGTTTCCTTTTTGCCAAGCGTCAAAATCTTTTTATGGTCTGAGGTTAAAAGTGGTTTCAGCGGCTGAATTCGCTTCTCTATCTCTGAAATGAATGAATTGTTTAAAATGTTTGCGGCGGTGGCTGCAAAATGTGCAAAGACAACGAAATTTTTAGCTAAATTCTTAAGTTTTTGAAGAATGTCGACAATATTTTGACCGATTTATGAGTTAATTACGTTGAGACTTTTTTATTTAAGACTCTAGGTAGATAGTGAACAACTAAATGGAAAGTATCTGATCAAAGATTTATTTAAAATTACAGTTCTGCCTTTAAGAAACTTATCATTCATATATAAATAGATTTTCAAAATTGTACAAAAAAAACTTTGTCAATTTACAGAACAAGCATTTTTCCTTTTACTGGTAAGGTTTGAGTAACGAACTACACAAAAAGCGATTAAAAAAGATCAAACTTAAAAGTTCAATATGTGAACTGATGAATTTTACATATTTGAATAATTTATATTATTACTAATCTATTTTTTAGAAAAACATTTCAATCATAACTCAAAAACTGATGTTGGCCACAGCTATTTTCTATGATTATAAAATTTACATTAATGATAACATACATGATAACTCGAATTATAACGAATCTGAATTAAAGCTTCTCCCTGGGAACTTTGCCTGTAGCATTCCAGATCTTTTATGTAAATTAGGAAATAAATTGGGATGCAAGCAGCCGAATTTGGAGCACTGTATCTTTAATGCACCATTAGAAAAAGATATTGATATTAAGATTTGTGATTTTCGGAAACAATTTAAGCCAAAACAGGATGCAGATCAGCTGGATGAGGAGGAGAAGACGCTGCAGGAGCTGAGCTACAAGCTATTTCTGCACTGTTACAGGCTGCTGGTAAAGCTACAACCTGAAGAATCAGTTCAACAGAAAATATCTAACATTTTTACATGAGCTCTTCAAGTCGGAAAAGCCGGAGGAAAGGCAGTTGGAGGCAATGCTTAAAAATCGGGGAGCATTCATTATTCGTCTAATGATTCTAGCTCAAAACATTATTCATTTAAATACCCTGATTTTTGATAAAGAAATACAGAATATGGTAAAAGTAGGATTTGCCTGTGAGGAACATTCATTTGAGGCACTTCGCTCGGACCTGAGAGGTTTCCGATCGGAACTTGAAATTTACAACACAGAAGAAGTAAAACGAACAGAAACCGAGGAATTTAATAGCAAGAGTCAGAAAATATTTTTAAATTTTGATGAAACTTATGAAAAGCTATTGCAGATAAATTCGTTAAAAAAGCCATGCAAAATTGGGCTTTGGTTGAAATCTTTAGATATGGAACTTTCTGGAGGTGATACAAAAAATACTTCGGCATCACTTATTAACGAAGATGTTGAAAATAAAATGGAAGAAAGTGAATCATTAGAAATAGATATACCCAACATAAGAACTTTTAGTACAACCAAACTTGAACTAACTGTAGAAACGTTAAATTCGCACAATACAAGTATTGGTCTAATATCAATATCCAATTTGGAAGAAACTTTTAATATAGAATTCACTAATGAAACGGATCTGAATGGAAGTTCTGCTGATGACAATGTTTTGATCCCAACAAGCTCATCTAAAACAGAGACTACAGGTACAATTTGTGCAAAATGTAAGGGTTGTCAGTCAGATAGGAATTTGGGAAGCCATAAGGCAATTCAAACGGAGCATATTATAATTCTATCAGAGCAAGCTAAACGTGCTGAAATTATTACAGTTATCAGACAATCTCAAATATTGCAAGAGGTGATTGCAACAGAGGAGAATCTGATTACTGCAAGGATAAAATCGCAAGAAGTTAGATCTGAAAACGATTCACCTCAAATCGATCTACCGATTATAAAAACTAAGCTGGTAATTGGATGCCTGAACCGAAAGCTAAAAAACTCATGCCAAAAGTTATGCATAAAGAATTTGACATACAGATATACATAAAAGATAGGAGTTTACCAGAAAACAATCAGATATATTCAATAGATCTTTTCCGAGTTCCCAAAGAGCTAAACAGTGATATCAAATCTATCAAATCTATCTGATATCAAAGAACGGATTAAAATGATTGTGAGTGGAATTAAATTGCAATCATCCTACAAAGCAAATGTATGTCTGGCAGAGATTGCCAAGATTCAGCTTAGGCAGCTGTTAACAGCCGACGAGCAGCGGGAATACGAAACACTTCGTTGGCGTTTCCAAGGGCGTGGAAAGCGTATTACCTTATCGGAGGAGAGTCGACTGCAGGATGCACTGTATGCCTTGTTTGGTAATCAATCTCTACAGCTGCGTTACTCAACATTGCGTAACACTTTGATGCTACGTTGTCCCCACTCGCAGACCACTATTAGTGAATCCTATCTGCTGCTGTCCCTCGGACAAGTTGGCTACTACTACAAGCGATTGCAGTTGCAGGCGGAACGCTTGCGGTAGCTCGGCGAGATCGGCAGGGAGTTGTCAATTTGTCTGTCCTCCGAGCTGCATATGTACTTGAAATTCTGTGAGCGGCAAAGGAAGGAGAAGCACCAAAGCTTATTGCATCTATTTTGGCCATCACGTGGAACTCTGCAACGATTTTGTTGGCTTCTACAACTGTGTATTGTCTTAAGTTGCCGGCAAACTCTGCTGAACTGCCTGCAACTGGAACTGAACATGGGCAATGAGGAATACAATAAGCTGCTGGAGAGCTGGCTACTGGCTGCCACTCAGCTGGCTAGTGAGTGGCGAGCTGTCGGACGAGGTGTTCCTTATAGTCGCGCACAAGTATACGAATCCAGCGCACTATTGGCAATCACATTTCCAGCTATTGGAGGAGCAGCTGCCACCGTTTCTTAATAGCCAACTTGCGCAACAGTTGCTCAACGCTGGCAAGTGTCAAGATTACGCTAAACAGTTTCTGGGATTACGACTTAATGGCACGCTCAAAGCCGCAGAGTTGCAGGAGCAGCTGAGTCAGGCCTGTGTTCAATGCTATCAGCAGCTGTAACAGCAAGCACTCGAACAGCTCATTGGCCCAGGAACTATTCGCTCATCTATGCCAGTGGGTGCCGACGCCACTGGAGTTGCTCAGTAAACTGCATCGATATTTTCTGCTCGCTGATGTTCAGTTTGTTCGCCAGCGAATTGAATTGTTGGAACCGGCACTGGAACAGCCCTACAATTATTATGTTGCACATCAGCTGAACAACATGTTGCAACAACTGTTCAACGGGAGCATTGATCCACTTTATGTGGCTGAAGACCTCCAACCCGGTCATCATTGCTGGCAACGTTTTCTTCTTCGCTGGCAGCTGCCGCCACATTGGTTGCCACTAATAGGCCACACTTTGCCGCAATATGAATCATGCTTTGTGTCCATCTGGCAGCTGCACTATGCAGACTATGTGCTCAATGAGCGCATCCGGCAACAACTGTTGCATTTCCATGAACGCATCGTCGACTCGATGGATACGCGCAGTGTTAAAGATCGTCTTAGCACATTTATTGAGAAATTACAGGATTTTATGCACAAGTTGCGCAGCTATATTTTGGAGGATGTCCTGGGCAGCGCTTTCCAGAATCTCTCCTTGGGCTTCCAGACAGCGAAAACTTTAGATGATCTTCTGCAAACACATGGCGCTTACCTTAACAGCATTGCGAATATCATTCTTCAGGTTAAGCAGTGCATCAAGGTACGACATTATCTGGACAAGCTCTATGAGATTATTATGCAGCTGGATGCAGTGCAGCAGAAATTTATTTCCGCCGGTTTAAGCATAGATAATCTGCAGAGTGTCCAAGACCTGCGTTGGTACTGCCAGCACACCTGCGTTTTCATCGACGTACTGGAGAAACAGTTTCAACTCGGCTTGTCCAACTTTTTGCTGACTTTGTATTGCACCCGGGAGCCTCAGTTGGAGTCACTGGCCAGAAGATTGCTTGTCCATGGGTAATACGAGCAAAGTTTTATCCAAAGGCAGCAATGTTTTAGCCAAGTAATTTAAACTGAACCAATTCGTGCAGAGGGCTGCGTGTCCATTTTAGAGATTGACAATGGATTTGGGGCAAAGAATATATATATGTTGTTTGGGTTTTTGTGTTGGTGGTGGAGTGTGTGCAAGATTCGGAAACGGATTGGAAGTTGTAGCAAAAAAAAAAAAAAACTCAAATCTTTGGCGTTTTTGTGCACAAATTGGATTTTAATTGAAAATTAAGAATCGACTTAGCAATGTTTGGATTGCGCAGCTGCCTTTTGTTATGCTAATTTCTGGTGTGAATACAGTTGAATACAGAATAAATAGATTCTGGCAAATCGTGTACAAGTCTGCAGTCTCTGCATGTGTGGGATGTGGGCTGTGGTTTGTGTAAAATAAAGTAAATAATGGATAATTACTTTTCGGCTTAAGCGTTGGCGAAATGAATTTCAAGTTTTGCATTTCACTGTGCTGCGTGTCAAATTTAATTACTTCAACAAATTTTAAATTAAATCAAATTGATTCCCTTTGTTTTTTTTTCTGTTTTCCTCATAACTTTGCGTAATTGCATAACTTAATTCATGTTGAAGTTAATCCCGTGGATTCCTTTATTGAAAGACGTTCACAACTCTACTCTCCTGATCGTGGCGCCATTACTCCTCATCGAGTGCGCTCACGATACATCGATATTATATCGATTGTTCCAAGGGCTACCAGACTTACTAGTAGTTACATTTAGTGTTGCTTAGCATAACTTAATTTTAACACCTCTTCTCAACACAAATGTTCTTTAATAGAAATTTCATTATAAAGTTATTGACACACAATACTTTTTAGTCCTATCATGCCTAACAATTTTTTGTGTTTTTGCTTATTTAGATTTTTAGTGCAAATATCTGCTATCATATTTGTTGTATCGACATATTTCATAACAATTTCATTATTTTCTACTAGTTCTCTTACAAAATGATATCTTATATCTATATGTTTACTCCGTGCATGATACATATGATTTTTAGCCAATTGTTGTGCGCTAAGATTATCGCCATTGACACACAATGGTTGATCAGTATTAAAACAACCAATTTCTTTTATTAGTCGTCTTAAATACACCGCTTCTTTTGCTGCTGAAGCCAACGCCATATATTCCGCCTCTGTACTGCTTAAGGCCACCGTGTGTTGCTTGTGCGACTCCCATGAAAAAGCCGTTCCAGCCAGGAAAAACATAAATCCTGTGAAAGATCTGCGATCAATTATATTACCGCCCCAATCTGCGTCGGTAAATCCCTCTATCTGTTTGCCAGTTTTCGTGTAGTGCAATTTAAGATCCTTTGTTCCAAATAAGTATCGCAGTATGTGTTTAGCGCCAGCATCATTCTCACTCGTCGGGTTTTTATTTTTCTGCGATAACTTACATACTGAATGAAGTATTGTCCGGCCGTGTTGATATTGCCAAGTACATCAGGCTGCCAATAAGTGCCTGATATTTTGTTGCATCCACCAGTTTAGAGTCGTCTTTAGATTGAATTTGATATCCTGCATCCAACGGTGTTGCCACTGACCTACAGTTTTGCATGTTGTATTGATGCAGTAATGTATTGATATACTTTGTTTGACACACAAACACATCGCCAGTATCTTCAGATCGCTCTATCTCGAAGCCCAAAAACTCCTTAACTTTACCCATATCGACTGACTTAAACTGTTTACTTATGTATTGCTTGATTGCAAACAAGTCCCTCTTGCTTTTGCTTGCTATTAAAATGTCATCGACATAAACTGCAACAATGTTTATGTTGCCTTCAATATGCAATATGTATAAACATGGCTCGCTACTACATGGAACAAATCCATAATTTCTTAAAGCGTCATCCAGTTTCGCGTTCCATTCGCGTCCAGACTGTTTCAAACTGTATACCCATTTACATCCGATAGCTTTCTTTCCAGGAGGTAGGTCCAACTAATGACCATGTGCTATTAGCAATCAGCGAGTCGTACTCAAGCTGCATCGCCTTCTTCCATTCGCCCCCTTGAGGGCTACATAGAGCCTTCTTAACGTTGTCTGGAACTTCACCCTCTTCTATTGGCTGCATTACATTAAGTCGATTTTTCTGTTTTGTCGGTCTACCTGGTGCGCCTGTTCGCACGATGCGTGGTCGCCCTGGACCATATATTGGGACTGCATCATCTTCACTACTAGTCTGTGAAGAACCAGCGTTTTCGACATCCTCAGGATCCTCGTAGTCGGTCTGCGGCGTATGTGCTTGTACTTGCTCCTCTATTTCAATATTGTTTTTGTTTATATAAATTGATTCCATCAAATTTTGGAATAAGTACAATCCGTTTTCTTTATGAGCAAAAATCACCATTTCGTTATCCACTTTTCTTTTAATACTGGCTCCTTTGTTATTAAAGTTTATTTGAAGACCGTTCTCAGCACCTTTGCTGACTGAGAAAAAGTTCGTTTGTAAGTTCGGTACATTATAAAACGTCTTTTAATTTAAATACCGAATATTTAGTTTTAACACGCACGATCCCGATTCCAAGTGCTTTTATTGTTTCATTGCCCGCCACTAGCACGCTTTGTTGAGTTTCTGTATACTCTATGAAAGCCGTACGATTGTTACACATATGAGATGTGGCGCCACTATCGACACACCATACGTCGCGACGCACATTTTTATCAGACGCGAACAGACCACTACTCTGTGACACACACATATTCGAATGTTCGTTTTGAGTTTTCTTTTCTTGTTTCGGCGTCTGTTCATCTCTTTGCTGATTATAACTGTATTTGCTTTGGCGACATGCAGCTGCAAAGTGACCGCGCTTCCCGCACACATAGCATTTACCGTTATTACTGTTTCGTTTTTGTTCCTTTTTGCCAGTCCCTTTTTGTTTTATCATGTATGCTTGCTGTGCTCTGTTTTCGTCATTGGTAGCATTTCTACGTTCTGCCTCTTCTAAAAGTTTATTGCGCATTATGGTGAAATTAGGCAGTTCATCGGCGTATTTCCATTGCTATTACGAAATTTTCGTAAGACTTTGGTAGACTTGATAATAGTATTATTACCACGATTTCGTCACCGAGCGAAACACTAACTTCTTTTAGTTTATCAACTACACTTTCAAACTCGTTTATATACGTAATAATGTTCTCACCGTCTTTGAGTTTTAAATTTAATAACTTTTTATACAAAGACACTTTTCTTGCTGGTCCCCTTGGCTCATGAATTTCTTTTAGTTTTTGCCAAGCCTCTGCAGATGTATTGCAGTTTTTTATGTAGTTTATCTGTGTTGATTTCACTGACAATGTAATTGTCGCTAAAGCCTTCTGATCAGCCTTTTCCCAGTTGCCGCTGTCTCTTTCTGGCTTCACTTCAACACCACTTGCTATTCTCCATGCATCAGCATGAATAAGCACACTCCGCATTTGGACACACCAAATATCATAGTTTTTTTCATCCAGCTTGTCTATTGAGTACAAGTTATTCGCCATTTTTTCCGCGTAAATTTTTGACACACAAAAATTGTTTATTTTGACACACAAACTTATTGTTTATTGGACACACCAATCACTTAGTCTTTTTTAATCTCTGGGTCTTTAACCTCTGGATCTTTTTTTAATCCTCTGGGCCCATAACCTGTTGAAGTTAATCCCGTGGATTCCTTTATTGAAAGACGTTCACAACTCTACTCTCCTGATCGTGGCGCCATTACTCCTCATCGAGTGCGCTCACGATACATCGATATTATATCGATTGTTCCAAGGGCTACCAGACTTACTAGTAGTTACATTTAGTGTTGCTTAGCATAACTTAATTTTAACAATTCACAGGCTAAAATATATATATACATATCTAGCTGCAGAATCTGTGCAAAAGAAATGCACTATGGAAAATGCTAGCTGGCAGCTTACTCAACTCAAAAACTCTTTGTTATCTTGACAGGCACAGCTGCTGACGTCTTCTGTCTGAGCCACATATCGGGGTGGCCGACGGATGCTGGAAGCTGTATAAAGCAGCCTGCTGTTTCCCCGAAAAAGAATTTCAAGAGGAAGATAATTGAGCTAGCCATTTAATATAAGGTTTAGTGGAGTCCCTCCGTCCGGGTTAGGGATGTGCTTTATTTTATGGCATGTGTGCTTTAGACGGCAAAGGCAAACAAAAGACAAGTGAGACTTGCCACTGATTAGAAAAATTAATTTTATAGAAAATTTTTTTTTTTTTATCGTTTTTATGTGTGTGCAAAGTCATAATTACCTAAGCTGATAATAACGCGTGGGCTTATTCGATAGCAAAAGCATTTATTTTCATAAAAAGTGGGGTATTTTTTTTCTAAATTGTTTGTTGACCAATTCTGTCAGTTTACTGGCAAATTTTGTTACAAAAATATTTGAGCAAAATATGTATTAATTAATTAGCTCAGACAGGCCGCCAATTAACACAAGCACATTAAATTAACTTTAGCTTAATACCAAAAATTTAAACAGGCAATTTAACAATTTTTGTAACGAACCAAATTTCAATTGTTAAACGACATATGAATTGTTCGAAGAGTTTGCCTAAAATGTTTTCTGAGTTGAAAGAGGTTTTATGAATTATTAGAATAATATTAATTATTAGTTTGCATTCCAGTTTGACAACAATAATTAATCTTAGATTTATTATATATATATATAGATAAAGGAAGTTAAAAATGTTGTTCGGACGTGTCAACTCTCTAAAAGAATATGAAGACAAGTATATAAATTTCTTTTTATTTTGCAATTAATGAATAATTTTATACTGTCCACTCTGGTATTTAAACTTTTGCAAATTTAGTATAGGTGTTATTTTGGATGTTGTTTGTTAAATCCACCCATATCAATCCGGTACGAAAGCAACGTAAAATCATATTTATTAATGCCGAATGCTTCCTTCTTGACTTTATTATGTTATCTAGTGGAAAGCTGCAATACTCCGCACTCAGCCGTCAGTAATTGTGCAATTCGAAATGAAACTATAAAATTTATTAATATGACCATGACACATGAGTGCTTGATCTGTGAGAGCCATAAATTTCAGTGCATTTTGCTGCTCGCTGACCGTTTAACATTTTGCCATTGTTATTGACAATTTGTTGTCAGTATATTTTTTTTTCTTTTTATTTTGAGAGAAACAATTTATGTGTGGGATTGTTGCCGGCAGGATTGTTTCACTGGTCCGAGGGTGGACTTTATGAAATACTTCTCATTATTTGCTGTGGAGCACATCGGTACAAACATATTTGAACTATTTTCATTTCAATTGCAAACTGTTGGGCGTTCTGCGAACGGCTGGGCGTAGAAATCAATTGAATTGCCATTTCACATATGAAATGGTCATTTGTCAATGAGCAGACACACACACACAACAATTGAGAGGGGGTGGATGAGGTGGGGAAGGGGGACTGCCTGCTTGTGTGGTTGGCTGGTTACTGTGGTCAGTTAAATGGCCGCATAAATATGTCGTTCGGTATAGCCCACCACTTGTCGCTAAATTGCTGGTCGTTATTAAATTTCCGCTGCGTTGAGTTCTTATTTCAATGGGCAGCGCAGCTGGCGACAAAATGTGCTACGGATGTTGCCACAGTCATAGATATCGCTTGTGGACGGACCACCATCATCTCCACTAGCTCCGACTCAATGATTCAGAGCTGCAGCTCTCCAACAATAAAACATTGTTGTACACCAAAAAAAAAGGGTTCGCTCTTGCGTCAACATATGTACGCCATGTACGCCTGCTCCCACATGGGGCGTATGCGTAATATTCAATTGTTTTTAATATATTTGTGTACAATTGCAAAATTGGAAAATATATTTTTTGGGGAGCTTATAAGTAATTGCACATTAAATAGTTTTTACGTGTCACAATCAAAAATCAATGTTGTAATCCAATTGACTAGTTGTTTTTTTTTTACCAAATGAAACTAATTGAAAAGTGTGAAACTGACTTTTTCACTGATTTCATAACTGGTGTTGCAATTGAAAGATGCGTCATAAATTTCAAAAAAGCCATTTTGGAATTTGATATTGTTTCTTGTCGGCTATCCGTGTGCTCGTGTGTGTGTTTTTGGCTATTATTTACGCTTTTATTGGCATTGCGTATACGCGAGTGACCCCGTTTAGAAGAGCTGATTTCTTTTATTGTCTCGCTTACTTTCTCTTGACATGATGCCTTTTTCTGTGTTTTGGTTTTCCATTCGCTATTATTTTGTTTAATTCGCATTGTTATTGTTATTGCTGCAGAGTGCAAAGTGCTGTCCACGTCTCCAGTTTTGGCTAATGGTTTACCAAATAAAAAGTTTGTATGCCATAAATTTCATAAGTTTTTTGCTTAGATGACCAAACAAAAGAACAACATAAATATATTAAGAGAAGAAATGCTGCTAGAAATTTATAAGATGAAACTGTAGGGGTGTTTTTTATTATTGAACGCGAACGATTCAATATTTGCAGTGCGAAAACTTTCTTTTAAGATATTTGTACATTTGACTTACTCGAATAATTTCTTCCGTATCAACGGTCATTAATATCTTTGACTAACTTTTTGCAGTTAGTAAAAATTTAAAAAATTATTTGCAAACTCATTTAATTATATGCATATTTCATTGAATACTGTGGCTCCCAAAAGACGATAAAACTGTATGTAATTTAATGAAAATATATTACGAGTTCCCCCGAACTGCCCAGCTGCCCAACTGCCCTTTTGGGCCACTCGTTTTATTGTTTGCCTGCCCTTTGTGGCTGGTCAACCAACGAATAGAAAAAAAATGAAGGAATATATAAATAACGAAATTATTCAGAATTATGAGCCATCTTTCAAACTCAAGCGAGATGTTAACCCTTGGTGTGTATTTAATATTTCGCTAAGTTTTTAATAACAAAAAAGAAAACGAAAGCCAGAAAGGCAGCTGACGGCTGTAAAATCTAAGAAAATGCATAACAACCCGTTACGTAAATACATATTAAAATTGTGTCAGTTTGGGGCGGCAGCTCAGCTTAACCCATTTTATGAATATTATTATGATTATTATTATTGTTATTATTTTCTTGGCTAAACAAAGTATGTTAATGGTTTCCATTGTTCGCTTCGTTGACTGCCTGCCTGCCTGACTGCCTCCCTCCCTGCCTACCTCCCTGCTTTCCTGCCAGTTGGCTAGCCTTTTATTTATGTGCAGCTAATGGACAGTGTTGAAAAACTGCAAAAACTTGCCACGCGATATTATTTATTATTATTTGCCAGGCATTGTAATATTTATTCATTTGGTTGTATTGATTTATGAGCTTTCTGCATTTAAATCAAAATCAACGCATGTCTTTTCGTATTTTATCAATTTGATGCGCCTATTTATTATTATTTATTTTCTTTTCATTCGCTTTTCTTTGCGCAAATTTATGTTTCCACTGACCACAAGAGATTCATTTTCATTTCTATGTTGCCCCTTCTCATTGCTGCCCTGCTCTTCCTTTTCCAAACAAATGCCACTTGATTAGTTGATGACACTTTGTATGTGCACAAATACATATACACACACCCACACACACACACACAAGTAAATATATTGGTTGAATACCACAAGCCAAACTGTGTCGTATTGTAGTTTTCCGTAGAAGGGGATCTTATTTGCCAAGCAGGAAGTATTCAATATATTTTTTTTATCGTTTTTTTCTGTTACATATTTAAAAAATTAGTATTAAATATTTGTATAGGTCTTATTAAATTTGTATATTATTACATATTTTTTGTTTTTATTTTTGAAGTTCTTCTAAGTAGTTTGCTTGATATTTTCCCCTGCTTACATTATTCAGAGACGCCACTGACGAAATTAACTCAACATGTATGTGTGCCAGCCTCACTTACTCTCTGAGGAGCTTGTGGCTAATTTGATAAATATGCGCGCGTTTATTCAAATCAATCAGCGTCAGTCGAAGTGGCAGAGTTGCCAAGGAGGCCATCCCACGCTCCTTATCTCTCCTCTCATTATATGGATCCCGTCGTTATTTGCTTATCGCATATGCTAAATGCCTCTATGCATCTTGTGGCATATAAATTTGAGCAGCTATTTTGCTTAAGATAAACAAGCAGACTGCTGCCTTCAGAGATTTCATTAATGTGCGGATAACTATAATCAGACTCGATGGTCGTTGAGGAATCCTCTCGAGAGTTGCCAGCTCTTCAATATGATGCAAATAAGCCTTCCTCCGACTTAATTAATATATGCATTTAAAGATGGTTCATTGGGAAATGTGTTTTTAGTTTAATTTGAATTTACTTTGATTTACACAAGTTTTGTACTAAAAAACATTTTGCTTTAATTTATATGGAATTAAAATTCTTATATTTTATCAGCCGTATTACTTTAGTTGAACTTACTTTGCTAAAGTTGAGCTAGTCTATAATCCATTAGGTTTCATTATATTCATTTAATTTAAGGTTTCCTGCTTGAGATTAACCTAAACTGTACCTGGGAAAACTTTGACTCAATGCAGCCCCACTAATGTGGCAGGTTAATTAAGTGCCTCACATTGGCAAGTTTATGCTAAAGTGCAGTTGTTGCCCCAAAGTTGCATATGTTACACAATAAATTTTAATTAAAACTACGAAAAGTAACTGAAAGTTCCCCAACCAGATGAGCTGAGACATTGATTGTTATTTGCAGCTCATGTTTGATGGGGACTTATGTAAATCAAAGCTTAATACACAAAAACCATTCAAAATATAATAATATAAAGCTGAGCAAATCCAAAATCCATTTTATGTTAAGCCAATTGTCAGTTTGCATTTGAGGGGGGGTTGGCTCACAACACATTCAAATTGGTCAGGTAACCACTGTTTGCAGGATTTGTGGCATGTTGCACGCTGCGTATATGCAATAAATTGCACAGTTTCAACTGCCAAAGTGCCCGCCAAGTGTAATTGTAATATTTGCACAATTCGAGCGCTTAGTTTAAGTTGCCACTGGACAAAATTTGGTATTTGCCAAATGCTTGTTCTATTCGCAAATACGAAGACAGCTTTTCCCCTAATCTAAGCTACAATTTTTGCCATTTAAATAGATGTTTGTGCTTAAAGTGTGCGTGTGTGTGTGTTTGAGTGTGTATGTGTGCAGGTGGGTGAGTTGCTTTGAAAATGGTTATCAAATTGTCTTTTAGGGTTTCAGCGATTTAAGTAGATGGGGTGCAAAGCGTTGGCTTATTCGTAAAAAGATAGCTGAAATTTTAAATTTATTTCGTTATAGTTATTTAACATTTATATATTATTTTAAATTTATTTTAATTTAATTAAATGTATTGTGTTATATATTGCAATTATTCTGTGAATTAAATTTAAATTAGCTTTGAAATTATTTGTATAAGCAATTTATTGAGATCTTTAAGGTTAAAGCATTACAATTAAATTCAAATTAAAACAATGTAAAGATTGTTATTTACTTTAAATTTTGTTGTACACATAATTTATTTAATCATATTAAAAAGATTAATTTAAAATTTCAATTTGTTATTTATCGTAATGCTATTCTTATTATATGATTTTCTTCTTATATTGATGCACAATTCAGTTCAAGTATCCATTTGCTACTCAATCGCATAGCACCCATTTCTTAGCCTTCTCCGCCTGTCCAATAAGTGTCAGATCTGTTTTTCGTTTATTTTTGAAATCCAATCCCAAGCTCAACCCTCCAATATAAAAACGACGCGTTGTCGCTAGGCAAATTCATTAGAAAGCAGAGCAATGCAAATGCTTGATTGGAGTTCAGTAAATTAATCTCCATAGCTTTGCCTCCAATAAAACAAAAAAAGAAAAAGTTTCACATTCATTTGACATGGCGCAAATGTCAAATTATATTACGTTAATTTAGATTCTTCTTAAATGTCGCCTCGTTTTTCTGCCATTTTCACGCGTGGCTGTCAACACTTTTGCTGCCGGAGCAAAATTGAAAATGTGAAAATTCAAATATTTTTGTGTGCGAGTTTTTCATTTAGTTGAGTAAGCAGAACTTTCCATTCACCAAGCAATTACATTCTTCATTTATTTGATATGTTATTGATTGTCGTCAATATTAATACTATTTATATAAATTTGACATATTTTTAAAAATTGTTCAGATATTTTATTTAAAACGATTAAAAAATTGATTGCTTGTAAAATGTTTATAAATTGAAAATAAAATAGATTTAAACAAATTAAATTTTTGGTTATTGAATTAAAAATTACTTAACAGTTGTACATTTTGTTTTCTTATTATTTTTACAGTTTGAATTTTGCTTCTGTGTGTCAATTTTATTGACCAAAAGAATAGCTGGCCAAGCTATCAAATTGAAGCGATTCAAGCCAAATTCATAAAGTTATAAAAAGGCCATAACGGCGGCTTTTTCTTATGTATATATTTGCTGGACATGTTTACGTATACAAAAATGCGTGCCTCAACTTTAAACCTTAAATAGAAAACTCATAAAAAAAGCAGCTTAGAGGGGCTTATTCATATATATTGATATATATATATATATACATATAAGTATACCCATGTCTTTATATATATATTAGAATTTATATGTTTGTGTATGTGTGAATTCGAAGTTGATTGGCTCGTCAAATAACCTTTGAGTTGATGCTGTTGTTGTTGTTGTTGTAGATGTTGCCTGACTAATTTTCGCTAATGCAAAGAAGAGGCAGCCGCCGAAGAGAAAAACTAATAAAATTTACGTTTATCCTTGGAAAAGGCACTCAAAAATGCGCGCCTAATGCGCCGGGATGATGATGATGCCAGCTCAGCTGAAGCGCTCGCTGATGCCGACCTTAATATAGACAGCAAGCCCCAAAGACCTATAGAGTAGCAGCAGACAGAGAGACAGACTGGCAGACTGACAGACAGACATGCCCCGGGGCTAAGTGCCATCGAATTTCAATTCAATTTACAGCCGCCTGCCTCGTGTATGTCGAGTGTCGAGGGTGCGAAGAAAATTCTATAGCATATTTTTTTTTTGACTTGATTTTCCCTTCAAGGCGAGCTACGGCTCAACGCGGCGTATGAGTTATATTTTTTTGGCGCAAAGGGTTGTGCGCCATAAGATGCGCTGATATTGATATCAGAAGGAGGCCGTAGTATGGAATTTTGGATTTGCCACCCAAATAAAAAACGTCTGGGTTAGTTCATTTTTTACTCATTTTTCTTTTTGTGTAAATAAATATATACATACATATATATACATTTATATATATATATGTTTTTTTTGTGTTTCTCTTTATTATATCACGATTCTAACATAAATGCGTTAAACACAACGTGAGAAGGGGGCGTGTTCTTAGGCGCTGTGTGCGTATTTGAAATGCGCTTAAATTCATTTCTCGCTATTTTTTCGTTTTTTTTTTGGCCATGACAGGCATTGAATTACAAGCAAAATCCTGAGCACACACATACTCCCACACACATCCACTGCAGCTATATCTATATGCGAATGTTTATACTTTAATCTTTCATCTATCGGCGAAAGATTCAAGTGTAAACAAAAAATCTATGCGAATGTTTATACTTTAATCTTTCATCTATCGGCGAAAGATTAAAGTGTAAACATTCGCATAGATTTTCATTCCTCTTTTTTTGCCCCATTCCTCTTTTTTTTTGTCCCTTTTAGTTTTTATTGCCCCATTTGGTTTTATTGCCCCAATTAGTACAAATCATAACATGTTGGAATGCCGCATGCAGCGGCGTCATGGCAGCGCCAGCAGCTGCTCCAAAAAACCTAAGCAGCAGCGTCAGCATGTTAGGAATCCGCAGCATGCTTCAAGTCAGCACCAGCTGCAGCTATATCTATATGCGAATGTTTACACTTCAATCGTTAATTCATTGAGTGGACAACAATGCTTCAATGCTTTCTTAAATCATAACATGTTGCAAGCTGCAGCTAGTGGCATCACGCAGATAGCACTTGTAGTACGACTCTGTCAAGAAAATCATGCGAATGGGTATGGTATAAGTCGTGCGTCAAGTAGAAGATCGGTGAGCAGTGTAAACATTCGCATAGATTTTTTTTTTTGGCTCTTCTCTTATTTGTCAAATCATAACATGTTAAAAGCCGCAGCAGCGGCGTCAGCAAAAACACCAGCAGCAGCTCCAAAAAATCTATGCGAATGTTTATACTGTTGATCTGTCATCTGTCGGCGAAAGATTCTACTCCCATTTGACAAATCATAACATGTTGGAAGCCGCAGCTGCCAGGTTTGATTCGTAATCAAAGCCTCATACTCTTTTTGCATTGCTTCTTGCCATAACGAAGCATGCGAACCGCTTATAGCTTCCTCGTAGGTTTCTGGAATGGGTACCACTCTTGTATCCATAGCGCTGAGTATATTATATTGCTTTCTTGGGCGTCCAGGTTTGCCCGTCCTAGGCAATTTCGGTCTACCAGGTCCAACTCGTGGGATCTGCTCTTCCTCCAGCTTTGCGTCATCTTTAGCACTTTCAAAGGTTTCATCCGCATTTTGATCCGTAGCATCTGACCGAGATGAGATGACTTCGCCGCTGGAGTCAACTTCGTCACCATCATCCTCTTCGCCAGCTTTCTTTACTCGATGCCCTACATTTGCCATATCAAATGTGATTGCTTCGCCCTTTGGCTTCTCCAGATAGCTGGCCTCATCAAAGAGAACATCTCTTTTATCGACAACACTCTTGGATTCAGCATCGTAGAGCCGATAGCCTTTCGCCTGCACTGAGTAACCAACCATGCGGTATTATTTTCCTTTGGGCTTAAATTTGCTCTTGTGACGACCCTCGTCCAGTGCCACTGCAATGGAACTAAAAACCTTTAGGTGACTAATCGATGGTTTCTTGCCAGTCCACGCTTCCATTGGAGTCATCCCGATCAGTGCCTTTGTGGCTGCACGATTGCGTAAATACACCGCTGTGTTTACTGCCTCTGCCCACAGTGACTGATCCATGCCTGATTGATCCAATAAGCATCCAGCCATCTCCACAAGCGTACGATTAGCTCGTTTAGCAACACCATTTCGTTTCGGTGTGTACGCCACCATCAATTGCCGTGCAATTCCATGGTTTTTCAAAAACCCGTTGAACGTTTTGTTCACATATTCGCGTCCATTGTCGCTGCGAATACACTTGATCGTCCTTCCTGTTTGACGCTCTACCAGATTACTCCACAAACTTGCGAAATACATCGTCAGGCGCCAAGAGACTTCGTTTCAAAAGGGCTGTTGATCCCGGAAATGGCTGCACGTGAACCTTGTTCAGCATGCACGTCTTGCACGACACCCCTTGCAACACGTCAACATTTTCCATTCCTTGCACCAGCGTCTTGTTTGCCATTTCACGCAAACTATCATAATTGAGATGACCATATCTGTTATGCCACAACTCGCCATCCGACTTATCAGCTGCAAAACATCTGTTACGATGATTTGGCCTCGAGTTTACATTCGCCGCCTTGGAAAACTCGTGCACTGCTCGCATCGAAATGAACCTTACACTTCATTGATACGGCTTGTCCCACCGACATGAAATTGCCCGTCAACTTTGGTACGTACAATACGTTATGTAGTACCAGTCTGCACAAATCCGTTTTCATTTTCACTTCACCCCTGACATCTGCTTGCAAGGTGCCGGCGTCCGCCAAACTGATCGTTTCGGTATGCGCCTCAAACTTTGAAAACATTGGCTTATCGCAACACATATGGCTTATTGCTCCACTGTCCAAGCACCAGCTGAGTTTCTTAAAACTGTTTGCATCCAATGCGTTCAGTAAGCTGCAATTCATTTGTCCGGTCGATATTACATCATTATTGGGAATTAGTCTGCGGCAACTCGCTTTAATATGCCTTGTTTCACCACATTTGTAACAGGCGATCTTTTAAAATTTTTTCTTTGTGGTGACCTTCGCAGTAGCGTTATGCCGTTGTCTAACTGTAAAGACCTGCGCGATATCGCTCTGCTTCTCTGCGCCTTCTTTCCTCTCGCCTTCTTCCTGCAACTTTATGCACAGAATTTCAAACGTTGGCAGACTGTCGCGCGTCTCGATGGCGACAACTCATAATTGTTTGGAAGGCTGGAAAGTAAATTTAATCGCGCAATTTAATCCATGCCTCCTGCGACGTTGTGCAATTCTTGATGTATCCCAATTGCGATGTCTTAACACTTAGCGTGATCGTTGCCAATGCCTTACGATCCAACGCACTCCAGTTAATATTTTCGCCCACATCAGACTGTTTTAAATCCCCCGACGCAACATCCCATAAATCCGCAAGCACCAACACGCTTCGCATCTGTATGCACCAAGAATCATAATTCTTTTCTTCAAGCTTCTCAATTTGGTACAGCCCACTCATGTTTATTATTTGCGACGCAATTCACTTTTACACACACGTAACTGCCGATTTGTCTTTTATTTCATCCGAGTTCGTAACTCTGGATATCGAGTCAAAATAAACCGTAAACAATCTTATCAGGCCCCGCGCTCTGGGCCCATAACCTGTTGGAGCGAAAATCCTTTCCCCGCGTCAGGGAATGCCTGGATAAGAAAATAAAACTGAGTCGTACCAGCGATGTGTACTCAAGCGAAGTTTATTCAAGACTGTCAATTTAACATTATAATTATCGATTAATAAGAGACTTAACATACTTATGTTACTGATGCACGGCTGCATTGAATGTGAAATAACATTATTTTCAACAGTATGGCTACAAAAGCTATCCATTTAAAAGAGATCAGCGATATGAGCACAGATAAATTCCTGGAAGCCTTGAATCGATTTTTCTCAAAGCGAGTCAAGAGCCAGCAACTAAACTCCGATAATGGAACAAATTTCGTTGGAGCAGCAAGGAAACTAAATGTCGATCTAGAAGCGGCTATGTTAAGCAACGCCAAATTAGCACCGATATTGCAAAAATATGGCATAACTTGGCATTTTATACCCCCGGGGAGCCCTCACATGGGTGGATTGTGGGAAGCTGGCGTCAAATCGATGGAATACCATCTAAGGCGGATTATTGGTAACAACAGCTGCACATATGAGGAGTTTTCGACACTGCTATGTCGCATAGAGGCTGTGCTGAACTCACGTCCATTAATCACAATGGAAAATGAGAATGAGACGACCGCTGGATGAATGAGAATGACCGCTGAAAATGCCCGCTGGACATTTCTTAGTGGGTAGGCCATTTATAAGCGCACCAGAAAATATGGTTGTGCATAAACAGATAGGATCGCTCGATAGATGGAGATACATTCAGCGAATGAGTTCAGAGTTTTGGAAAAAATGGAAAGAGAATTAATTGGTATCGCTGCAAAAAAGAACAAAATGGCGCAGTAAAAAAAAACCTTAAGGAGGGTTAGGTGGTATTAATCAAACACGAAAATACACACCAGGAAAATGGCCAATGGGTAAAATATTAGAAACAGTGAAAGGAAGAGACTATAAAGCCAGAATTGTCATAATCAATACAAGTAACGGCCAAATAAAACTTTCAATTAATAAAATATGTCCGTTACCAACAAAAGAGGAAGAACAAAAGACTCTGCGAAGAAACAAACGGAGCAACATGACGGCACCAACAATTTTAAGCTTACTAATGATGGTCCAAGTGACAATTGGAGTCATCATGTCCAATCAAAATAGCTCATATATACACACACATGAGCTGGAAAAAGATTCAGCGATATTTGTGGAGAAGATTGGAAAAGTGGAAGTACCGTCATCTAGCTGGGATTTCATTATTATTATTATTATTTGTTTGGTGTTTTGTGCACTGCGACCTAGTTGGTCTATTGTGCCCCCTTCCGAGCATATAGCTCCTCCATCAACCCCAGTTCCTGAATGAATGTCAGGATCTTTGATGGGTCGAGGGCTGCTATGTCTTTGACATTCACAGCATGCATCCCTAGGATACTGCATCTTCTCCTGGCAAGGGCGATGCATTCCGTTAGGATGTGAGTTGAAGACTCCTCCTCGATCTCACAAAACCTGCATTGACTGCTGCTACAGATACCCATTTTGGACAGGTGGCTTTTTAGTCTACAATGTCCTGTTAGTAGACCAACAAGTATCCTTAGCCTATTCCTGACCATGGATATTATTTGCTTAAATCGTTTATGATTTAGCCGCTTAAAAGACATTTGGCTTGTCGGAGTCCGGTGCTTCCTCCCAGCTCCTTAGTCTCCTTTGTCTTTCTTCATTCCTGAGTTGCAGCCGTATTGTGTGTTTACCTATGCCACAAAACGGTTCAGGCCCTATAAGGGGCCTCTCTGCACCCATTCTCGCCTGCTCATCCGCGGCTTCGTTCCCTGCTATTTCCCTGTGCCCGGGGACCCACCTTAGGGTGAGTCTGTTGTGAGCCCCGAGTTGGTCCAGCTGGGATCGTACCTCTTGGACTAATTTTGAAGTTACCTTCGTCCCATTTATAGCATTTATTGCTGCTATACTATCGGATAGGATAGATATATCCGCATTTCGATAGTTACGCTTTAGATTAAATTCCGCGCACTACCTCAGCTTGGAATATGCTGGTGTACATCCCCAGAGGTTCATGGTATAGTACCCGAGGACCCACCACTCCCAGGCCTGTTCCCTGATTGGTGAGTGATCCATCGGTATACCATTTTATGGTGTGCGGTTTCATATGATGGATTTCATCTAATGATGTCCATTCCTTTTTGCAACTCGTTTAAACTTTGAAATTCCGCTTGAATATATGTTCTGGCTTCATTTCATCCCTAGGTTGTAACAGAAGGGGAAGTTCATCTGAAAGATGTTGGGCATCTTTATGACTTAGTATGTGTCTGATCCAAACTCCTTCTGCTGACATCTTTAGGATTGTAGCTTTCTGTTGGAGCCTTATGGTGTGATGGACTGGCGTGAGCTCCATTAGGGCTTCCAGGGCCTTTGTAGGGCAGGTACGCATTGCCCATGTCATACATACGCAGGCCATTCTCTGCAATTTTTGCAGATGTTTCTTTACGGTAGCTAACCGTGCTCTATCTCAACATGCTATCACTCCGTAAGTCACCACGGGTCTTACAATCATTAGGTATAACCATCTGATTATCTTTGGTGACGTACCCCATGATTGCCCTGCTATACTACGACATGTATAAAGCGCTCTAGAGCACTTCATTATCGTGTTTCGCACATGGGTGCCAAAGTTTAACCTGCTGTCAAATGTGACGCCGAGGTATTTAACCTCCTTGCTTATTTCTAATAGGCTCCCTAAGAGCCGTATCTGTTTCATTCTCTGTAGCTTATCCCGTCTAGTAAAGGGGACAATGACTGTTTTATTAGGGTTCAGGTTGAGTCCAACCTCCCTACACCAGTCACTCGTGATTTTCAACCCTAACTGGACTATGTCACAGAGTGCTTCTTCGTATTTGCCTCTTGCTATTATTACAATGTCGTCGGCGTAGCCTTGGCATTGAATTCCTCTGGCAGAAAGTCTGTTAAGTAGTTCGTCTACTAACAGACTCCAGAGTAGCGGAGACAGTACTCTCCCCTGGGGACAGCCTTTAGTGGTTAATACTGTTACCGTGCTGTTATGCGTCGATGCGGTGTCCTGTCTGGACCGCAACAATGCAAGTATCCACCTGCTGGTAGTTGGGTCCAGGCCCCTCCTCGAGAGAGTGGCCCCAATCACAACGTGTGAAGTATTATCAAATGCGCCTTCTATGTCTAGAAAGGCACATATTGCTACTTCTTTGTTGTCGACTGCTGCACCTAATGCGCGCCGCAGCTGATAAAGTGCAGTATCAGTTGACCTGCCTACTCTGTATGCATGCTGCGTTGGATGCAGCGGATTTTGCTTCAGCAGAGTGCTTCTGATGTTATAGTCCACCAGCTTTTTCAATGTTTTCAGTTCAGTTAAGCGATGTTAAGCTGATCGGTCTGAAGGACTTTGGGTTGGTGATATCTTTCTTCCCCGCCTTGGTGATGAAGACCACCCTAGCTCTACTCCAAGCGATTGGTATATGCCCGAGCGCAAGGCTGCTTAATAGCGTTTTCCTAATACGAGAGAGGAGCAAGTCCTAAAAATTGGCAATATGCCGTCTATTCCGGGAGATTTATACCTATTGTACCTATTGCCCATTTCAATCTCTCCACGGTGACTGTCAACTTGGCACATGCCCAGTCGTCACTCGACGGTCTATACCAACTTCCACTGTTGACCGCGTCATTTTGAAGGGGTGGTACTGCCTGGAAAATGCGTTTTAAACAGGAGCTCTAGCTTTTGGATATAATTGCTCGTAAATGCTTTCTCAGAAGTTACTGTAGTTTGTCCTTTTGGCCTTCTTCTTGTTGTAGGTGGTCAGAATTTCACGGTATCGTGCCCAGTCTCCGTCTCTCTTAGCTGCGGTAAAGAGATGGCGTGTAGTTCGACGCAGCCTCTCAAGACTGACGTTCCACCAGGGGGCATCCTTCTCCATTTTCTTCCCCCACACCAATTGCCCGGTGGGGAGGAAGAAAGTATCAATTATGCTTCTGTTTAGATTCCTTACAGCTCTCTCTAGGTCCAGTGTTTTTTTTGAATACCATATGCTTCACTAGATAAATTGAGCTCTAGGGACCTCTTGAATCGTTCCTAGTTTGTTTTTCTGGGGTTACGACTTGGCACACTACTATTCGTATTTAGTTGTAACCTAAATAGGATAGTTTTATGGTCCGACATAGATTCCTCTGATGAGACGTGCCAGTCTCTTAGGTAAGGTTTTTAGGGACCGACTATTATGGGTGATGTCTAAGACTTCTTCCCTGATTCTATTTGTAAATGTCGGTGTGGATCCGACATTGCCAAGTTCTAAATTATATCTAAATATAAATTCTGTAAGGTTCTCACATCGTAGATTAATGTCGCTGCTGCCTGATATCGTGTGGTGCGCATTGGCGTCGCAACCGATTAACACCGGCATCTTCTCCTTTGCACAATATGCCACCAGTCTCTCAACCTCCGGCGGCGGGCAGGCTCCGTCTCCTGCGGAGTATGCAGACACCGCTCCATCGAGCACCCAAGGCACCTGAACCAGGACCAGTCCAAGCTGCTGTTTTGGTGAACGTCCTGGCTAAGATTGCCGAAGCCGCCTTAGCGTGATGGATGTTCACTTGGGCTAGCCCAGTGTTGATGACTTGAGTCATCTATTGGGTGGTATGTCCCAGCGTGTCCGGAAATTGGGGCCTGGGATTGCCACCATCACCGTCACTCGTTAAGGTAACGTCGGCCTCGGCCGAAGTCTTTTTGCAGTTCCTCTGACAGCTCTTGCGAGGACATTGTGATGTCCTCCTCCCTTGCCTCTGGTTCCACACAGAGTGTGCTGTCTGCCAACTCCTCGTCTTCCGCAAGGTCTTCGATCAAGTTGTTGACTTGAGTGTTGGCTCTGCTCTGCGAGAGTAACGGTGGTGAGAGCTTCTGCTACATCACACTCTACTTTCGTTAGAGCGGGTAGTAACCTTGCTTCACCTTTCTTTTTAAGTGCGCTTACCGGGATGTTCCCAAATCGGAAGCTGACTTGGCAAATGCCCGCAAATGCATACGACATTCGTGGTGCGGTGAATGTATTCGGGGTGGGCTTCATAACGGCTTCCCGTGATGTGCTCGGATGTGAGCCCAGGTCTGCCGTTGTATCTTCCACCAGTAGTAGAGAATTGGAGATTCTAATACAGGAAGTGACTTCGATTTTTAATTGCCCATTACCTTTTATTGCCCCATTAGTTTTTTGGATGATGTGGGACATTTTTGAGGGAAATGTGTGGTGGGAAGGATCTTTTTGAGTAAAATGTGTGGGGGGAGCGACCTCTATAAGAAAATGTGTGTTGTGTTGTTATCCGAGTGAGACATTTATGATCAAGAGATATAGATTTATGGGCGTCCCTTGGCATATTGCTGTTTAACATTAGCTTGTGGATCACTCATTAGCACTTGTGTGTGCGTACATGACTATGTTTTTTTAAGGAGGAGTTTATGTACAAAACATGTAACTTGTTATCTATAGACTTGAGTCAAGTGGACGATCGGTGAACACTTAACGCAGTTGTGTGTATGTGTGTGTAAGTGTGTGTGTGTTTTTACTCTCCCTTTTTACAGCGCACACCTGGTTAGATTTGTCTACCTACAGGCTTGTCAAATAAATTCAAATGTTTAAATAAAGAAAATAGTTTGTGGTTTTTCATTGTATAATTTATTTATTTATTAAAAAATTTTCACAACTATAGACATTTGTTTAATTAGTTATTTATTTTTTCTTTTTTTTCTCTTATTGTTACAGTATAATTTCTAATATTAATTTTAATTTAAAGTGTATTATTATTAATATCCCGACTGTTTAACCTCTTTCTAAGGTTATTGTATTGAAATATTAGGCGATACCGTTTTCTCTTATATGATACAAAGTAGTGACAAGCACAAGTATCAACTCCATCTATAGCGTCATTTGTGGACCATGAGCACGCCGTCAAGTGCATTCCATATTTTGATTGAACTAGACGATAGTTTTTATACTCCATGAAAAATTCTCGATATTCCTCCAAAAATTTGGATTGCTCAGGAAATAGCACATCCTCAAACTCCTTAAGAAAATCATCAATTTTCTTAACATTTGTTTTGAATCCAAATTTCGAAGTTAGAACCATTTTGTTGTGTATTATATGAAAGCAGAAATGCAACTAAAGAATTTTTTTACTTTATTCAATGTATTTATTCGTTATAGATGACACTTAAATTTAAGTCTTTAGTAAAATCTAGTACAACTCGTGCATTCCTTAAAGCACATACGCCTTTATTTTGATGAGATCCACAATCGGCGAAGTCATTTAATTTCATCTCATCTAATCGTGGACATCCAAATTCTTCAATGTTTATTACACACGTCCTTAGAAACTTTTCGAGAAACTTTTTTTTCCAATCTCCCTTCGTGATTACTTCCATTCCATTAATAAGCTCACGTAACAAATTTCTGACTTGTAAAAAGTTATAATTTCCATCATTCCAATAGAGATTGTGTTGATTTTTAGTTAACCATATCGCCGTTTTACGGGCCTTCTTTGTTAATCTGAGAAAATCATATGGTGGTTTTATGAGGTAATGAACGTCTCTGTAATATCCATTATTAAAAACTAAAGCAATCTCTTTTAATATAAAATAGTTGTCATTTCTATAAAATCCTTGAATGTCAACAGCTACTTGATTCTCCATTAAAATGAATTAAACAATACGTTGAGCTAATCCTTTTAATGGTGAATACTAAACTAACCGATCATGCATAAGTAGACAATATTCTTTAGTGTTTTTAATACTAGAACTCTCCAACTCAATGGAAACTATGATATCGATTGGTCCTGTTTTAACAGTCTCATTCTGATGTGTTAAATCTTTAACAACAATCGGTGCTTTTTCTTTAAATTCATTAGGCGTTAGCAATGGTTCAGACTGCTTCATATAGTAGCTTGCTTGAAAACGTGCATACATATCATACAAAGTTGCAAATCGATCACGATTAAAATTTATACTCATATCATCATATGGATACGTCTCAGAGTTCAAATTCACTTTCAAGTTTCGTAATTGATTTTGAATCAATTTATTATCAAGTGAAAAGCCTATTATAGCAAACCGAGGACGTTCTCTATTTGCTGCAAGCTTAACATTCCAAACATTATGAGTACCCTTCTGCTAATGTTGGATTGAGATAACAATCCCAACTGCGGAATGCTATTGGTAGTGAGCCTCCGCTTTTTGTTAAATTAAACATTACTAATTTATTTTCATCACAGAGAGTAATATGTGGTATTTTCCAAGTAATATTTGTTATATGTAATTTATACTCGGCAATTTCAACTCATATCGAACCTCATCGAACAGGTAGCTCATACAATTGTTTTTTAGTTTACCTCCTCCAGTAGGAGTGTTGTTAGGCAAAGAAATGAAGCCCTCAATATTAATAAAACTCTCGGTTGGCAGCACATATAAGTCCTGATTCTGGATTGTGATTCTAACTTCATCATTACTCTTAAATGATTGGAGATAAGGAGAGTAGCTATGGTATTCTTTTTTGATTATACTCTCATCCGAATAGGGTTTCTCTCGAACAGTTAATAAATTAGTCATTGTTCTCTAATTTTTAGACCCAATGACTTTAAATATAATTTATTTTCAGCTGTGAGTTTTTTGCTTGACGACCTTCTTTCTTCAGCAGTATAACTCAAAGTGCTTGATGATGGGGGATAACATATGTTTTTATTATAAATAATCATTTTTGTTGCCTTAAATGTAGCCGAAGTGTAACACTCTCATTACGTAAATTAACTAAATTTCCGTTCTGATCAACAATCCGTACTTTTAATGAATGTATCTCTCTCGTGTTCACGGGGAAATAAATAAGATTTCGGGGCTTCTCACTCATTTTATAGCCTGGAGGAACATTCAAAGCAAATTCATGCAATACATGACTTGATTCTGCATTAACAAATGATCCGCTCACAATGTTACATTCTATTCGAATTGTATTTACTTTTAAAATATCCACAGGCTGGTCTGAGATGTGTATAGAATTCGGCTTTAGTACCTTTTTGTTAAATCCGAATAATTGACCAATAGTATTGGCTTTGTTAAAATATATAGGTTGTTCCTTAGTCGAAATCATTACTTGAAGCGTATTATTGTTACTTTCAATGAGTGGGAGATTTAATTTATTTGCTTCTTTTTCCTCCATTTTCTCAATAATAATATTTCTTATATCGCTAAGCTCGTATGATCCAACAGGTATCTCAAAAACATGTTCTCCAATATGTATTAAATTATTATCATGATCCACATTTGGAATTGAGTTATACATGTGGAAATCAATGAGTGCACATTCATAATTTTCCTTCAATTCAATGGGTGGATGATAGTTTGCCATTAAAATTGAGCTGTTGCCCGTTAATGTGAGAGTTGTTGTCATTTCGATCGATTATCGCTTAGTGAAAAAATATTAAGGTTTTCTCATATTATATCATATTCTAATAAAGTCAGCGAATCCCCGTCTATAGCGTCCATTTTCTAGAGGATCATCTTTACTTATAAGCACAAAACCATACTTTTCTTTCCAACAAAACTGACAAATATTCTTAAATTCACCAAAATTCATATCTACGCCTACGTGATCTTGGTACACATGCTTCATATTTAATTCGTCTAGCCTGAACATTATTATTATATTTGCATTGTCACGAATAAGATGTTTAGGGACACGTGTATACGTTTGACATAAATAAAACGCATCAACGTTATTATGTCGCCCCATACAGAAGTATGCACGAAGATTATTTTGTTTTTCACATGCAACGTCATCAAAAATCATTAAGGAGTTCCTTTTGGCTTTAGATGGCGACAGAACGATCTCATGTTCTGAAAATGAAAATATCCCATCCCTTTTATTGGGCTCACAAGTGTTTTCAAGTATTCATATTTCGGTTGGTGTAAAGACTTTAAATATAAATAAATATTTTCAAACTTAAGCCCATTTGGGCTTTCAATCAAACTGATCATTACATTTGTTTTGCCACAATTAGAAGGTCCAACGATAAGGGCTCTAATTGAATTGGGTAATAATCTGCTATGTCTAACTTGTTTTTCTTCCCCATTTTTAAAATCGATATTCTTCACTTCTATATTCGTTTTTTGTTTTATTAATCTCATATCAGATATTGTTTTCTCAGCAGATCGTTACTCTCTTATAATACTTTGAAGAATAAACATCAATTAAAATGGTAGTGCGCTTTTATAAATTGCCTAGTAGCAAACCACACCTCTATCAAGGTAGAGGTCTTATTGATAAAATAATAAACTCCCTCCCATTTGAGTTACATATACCAGGTTATCAGTTCTGTGGTCCAGGAACAAAGATAAAAAATCGCTTGGAAAAAGGCGAAAAGGGAATAAATCCATTAGATGCTGCTTGTAGGGAGCATGACATAGCATATTCAAATAATAAAGATTTGAGCGACCGTCATATAGCTGATTCAAATTTGGCCGAAAGAGCGTGGGAGCGTGTAAAGGCCTCAGATAGTAGTCTCGGCGAGAAAACCGCTGCTTATTTTGTAACAAACATAATGAAAGCAAAGAAAAAATTTGAAATGGGACTAAAGCAAAGAAAAAATAAAAATAACCCATGTGAGAAAAAGAAAAAATTTATGCACGCCGAAGGGTAGCTACTAGAGTATTAAAGAAGGAGAAGCCATATGATATTCAATCTGCTATAAAAATCGTAGTAAGAAAGCAAAACTGAAGAAAGAAAAATGAAGTAATAATTCCTCGAGTTATTAGTGTTCCTAAACTTGGTGGTTTCTTACCACTTATACCCATTATAACGGCACTCGGAGCATTAGGCGGACTTGCCTCTGGTGGTGCATCTATTGCAAAGAGCATTAATAGCGCGAAAAATGCAAAGAAAGAATTTGAGGAGAATAAACGACATAACAGAAAAATGGAAGCCATTGTTTTAGGCAATGGTCTCTATTTAAAACCATATCAAAAGGGATATGGTATATCAACCGACCATTCAAAAAACTTTAAAGACCTAAAAAGCCTTTTCAAACATTGATATTATGAATTTTACTCGCAAACATACCCCTTTTTCAGAGGTGTTTTTATGAGAGACTCAATTACCAAAACGTAGTACACTAGAAGGGAATAGTGGTATTAGATTAACTTGGACCTTTCAAGTGGAGTTAGGAACACATTGGGTAGCTTACTACAAAAGAGATGAGCAAATCAGATATTTTTATTAATTTTGGGAATTTGCCACCACCTTTAGAGCTTATTAGATATTTAGGAGAGAATATACAATACAATTATAATCAAGTTCAACGATTTGATTCTTTTAATTGTGGACACTTATGTTTAAGATTTCTATTAATGCAGTATAAAGACGATTATTTAAAGTAACTTGTATTCAACTTTTCAATAAATAAATAAATACATAGAATGCAAATTAATATTTTATTTTAGTATATAACAGCTATAAACAGCAAGACTATCTTTAGTTTGAGTATAAAGTATTTGTGTTGTTTACAACACAAATTATTTGAAAACCGCATGGTATAACCGCATGAAAAACATGCAATAAACCACATAGCTAAACTGTAACAAACCGCTTGAAAACCACAAACCGCCTATAAGGGTGTTCAGCGGTTTAGACCTGATCGGTTTATAGTTAAAATGAATGAAACCATCTATCTGAAAGAATTAACGAAAACAAGGCTTAGCACTGAATAGAAAATTTTAAAGCATTAAATTAGGTAGAGCTGCAAACGAGTATCAATTAGAGGAAACGTTTAAACCATTAACGCAACCTCTGCAGAAAATAGTCAGAGGGAACGAAATCGTACATCAGCTTGATGAAAGTAAAAAAAGCTAGAAGATGAATGACAAATACAGCACTAAGACTGAAAACTATAGTGAATATTATGATGCATTTGATAATGGAATATCCGAGCTTCAGCCACGAGAGTTGACGTTTGCACCAAGCGAGGTCGAGTTATAATAAATCCTAGTTCAATTAGTAATGCAGACTATAGTCAAACGAATGAAATACCAGACGAGATCTTTAATCTTAGTGTAAATGAATTAGAACGTCAGAAAAAGCTAGATAAAGCATTTGGGCCTACTAAAAAAAGTGGACAAATTATATTGGGGAGTTCTAAAATAACTGTTAACAACAAGAAAATTGAGTTGGAAAGTGGTGAAAATTGGAATCTTACTCCTGGATTATATTCTTTGATTTACTTAAAAGATCCTAAAGGTTACGATGATGTGGACTTGGATGCATATCAGAAAATCTTATTAAAAACAAATGCACATAGAATAAATCACCAACCTAATGGTCAGCTCAAGGGAAATCGTTCAAAAAAGTACACTAACATAAAAAAAAAACTTTTCTCAATTAATGATAATCCAAGTGCAATGTCTACACCTCTAAACAAAAAATCTATGCATAAGGGTGGAAGTCTAATGACTCTCAGCTTAAGTAAGCCAAATTATGTGTATTGGGATTAATCCAAGTGGGATTATTGAAAGACTACAACTTTTAGTTGCCCCACAGACAGCTGGTAACACTAATCATAATAATTAAATAGTTTCAATAATTGAAGAACTTGGTGAAGCAAAAAGTTATTTATTAAATTAATGATAGTGTATTTATCATTAACTAATTACTATCAAAATGCTTAATGACAAGTTTGGTCACTTCTTCTCGAGTAGAGATGGAAAAGAAAGAACAAGAATAAAAAATCAAATTGCTGGTGTTCTAGTTGATGTTGATAATAACCTTATTTTTTCAAACAAACGTCTTAAAAATGTGGGCCGTTAGAAAATATTGATGTAGTTAATAAAGAATTTTTAGAAAGAAACGATGAGAAATATAGAAAAACTTTTAGAAGGAAAAGATCAAACGGATCAGAAAACAATAAATGAAATATCATTTGAGATGGAAGAACTCTTGAAAAAATCAGAAAGGTGTTTAAGAGATGATTTTAACTCTAAATTAGATTCAATAAAAAGTTTAATTAAAGGTGGAAGTCAAAATAAAAATTTTACACTCGATTCTATTAGATTCGATAATAAAATACATAAATAATGTGTCTTATGTGTGCTAAGAGTTATAATTTATATGACCGTTAAAAAGTTCGGACATTACTCAAATGAGCGGAATAAAAAACATAACATCAATCATTACTGAACTTATAGTGGCCTAAGGCGTCAATTGTTGAGCGTTTTAATAGAAAGCTAAGGGAAATGATGTGGAGAGAGTTTAGTTATAATGGAACATATTGTTGGATTACAATTTATAAACAATTGATAACTGAAAATTATCAGAACCATCATAGAAACCTTCAAATGGCACCTATTGAAGTAAATTCGTCAAATGAAAACAGCTTATTAAACACTGTCTACAATCATATAAAAATCTTTAATGGAAGTAAATTTCGTGTTGGAGACTATGTACGAATTAGTAGGCATAGGCATACATTTGAAAAGGGGTATACAGGTATAAATATTTTGTATTTTCTTAGATCTATTTACAATGTTTATATTTATTATTATTATTACAATGTTGTTTAAATCAAAATCTGCATAAATAACAAACGGTACTTCTAAACAACGCCTATAATTTTTAATGCTAAGACTTACCTTGTCTTCGGATATGAGCTTTGTTACCACCTTCCCTCTGTGTTGACGATGTTCGGCATGCATCCTCTCGTTATGTAAAAAGTTTAGGCATGTTTTACAAAAGAGTTGAGCCTTGTGTAATGTTAATTGGCGTTTTACGAGCCTAAAAGTATATAGAAAAACAAATTATAAATATATAAATATATATAAATGTATATTATAAATATTACCTTGACAAACTCTTTGTCCACACAAAATGAGCTCGTTCCCTGGCTTCTAAAAGCATGAGACTTATGTGTCTATGCTTTTCCACCTCTGTGATGTATAGTGGACCGTTAACTGCACCCGTCTGTTCATCAAACCCAAAAACATTGATGCTAATTTTTGGGTTTTGAGCTTCGAAAATAATCTTATGTGAATTGGATCGGAGATGATCGCTCCATTTTGAAGATGATATTTGAATTTTGCAAGCTGTGCACACCTTGTAGTTTGAGTTGACGATATTGACATTCGATCCAAAATCAGTAGTTATATAAGTTGAAGTGTTGTAGTAATTGGGGTGGCTCTGACCTTGAGCCTAGTTACTCCGGGCGATATACTGAAAGCCCTCGATGAAGTTCGCGGAGTTGACCTTTTCGAAAGACATGTTTTTAAATAATGTTTTTTTTTAACACTTTTATAACACAAAACGAAGAAGTTGACGAATGAAGAGTTTGAACTACTGAGGTAGCCTGTATGAAATTGGCATATGAATTGTTAGCAAAACACTGTAAAAAGGAAGAAAATAAAACATACACACAAAAAAAAATTTTACCAGCACATGGCAAAAGTATGTGCGAAGTACCTGCTCAAATTTAGTTAGCATAAAATATTCTTTAGTTTCACAGTGTGAAAACATTCAGGGATGGAGTGTTCTATGATTCATAAGCAATGACAAAAAATGTGAGAATAGAGAAGCAAGAATTTCTCTTTCACCAATCATTGAACCTAACCTCATGAATAGGTGCTCACCGATCTTCCACTTGATTCAAACCCATAGGTAACAAGTTACATGTGTTGTATACAAACTCCTCCTTAAATAATATAATCACGTACGCACACACAAGTGCTACTGAGTGATCCTCTAGCCAATGTCAAACAGCAATATGAAAAGGGTCGCCCATTAATCTGTACCTTTCGATCATAAATGTCTCACACGGAAACCAAACCAACACACATTTTGCTAAAAAAGCTCGTGCACACGTACCATTGGGTAATCCTCTAGCCATTGTCAACCAGCAATATGAAAAGGGTCGCCCATAAATCTATACCTTTCGATCACAAATGTCTCCTACGTGATCCACACCTACACAAATTTCCAAAAAGGTTTCTCCCACCATTTGCTCCCCCTACCCAAAAACACGTACCAAGTGCTATAATCAGGCAATTAAAAAACGAAGCCTTTTCCTGTCATAGAATCACCAATTCAAAAAGTTTATTTGTAACAATCTCATAGAATGCGCCTACCGCATTTAAACCTGTTGTATGTATTCTTTAAATCAAAGTAAACAGAGCATATCCTTAGAAAATCGAAAAAAATATAAATGTTTTATTTATACAGTTATTCACAAACGTGATAAAAATTTCGACAATACAATTACAATAACTTTATATAATTGTTTAACTATGCAAAATGCTGAAGACCGTAAGCTTCCGTTGCTGGAAAAAATTATTTACCTAAACGATGAGCCTGGAATTATAAGTCTTGCCTTGATTAAAATCTGTTCCATTGACAACGCACATGGAGCTAAGGAGCATCGATTAGCCCAGCTAGAGCCACTTATTTTGAATAAAATTAAGTCATTAAGTTTGGAGCTAAGGAGTGAGTTTTAAATTGTTTTTTAATCTGAGATATCTAATATGAATAGTAGATATATTTAGACAATTTATTTAAAACAACATGATAAAAAAAATCATCTGCCCTTTTATTGCATATTTTTAGATTATTTTGTTTAATTCACAATAGTTAATTTTGTATTTGCTACATATGTTAGGGGCGTATCAAGGAAACTTATTAAGTGGTACTTATAGATTCTTTTTTAATACTGATGCCAAATGTACAAGATGCCCGTCTGTTTACGCGAATGAACTCAACTCTTTTCCCCTTTGAACTTTAAAGCTAGAGCTCTGAAACTTTTCGCATATAGTACACGAGACAAAGTATAAAAATTGCTGCTACGACCTCTACGAAGCTATAAAATCGATAAGATCGATAATTTTAAATCGATGAAACCACATATCTACGTGATCTTAGCATTTTACCTTCAAGTTTGGTAAAAGTAGCTCTTAAATTGTAGGAGATATAAACTTTATGGTTTTTTGGGGTAGAAATGTTTGTGGTTAAAAATTAATTTTCTTGATTTCTGAAGGGTGTTATTACCAATATGTCTTTTAAACTTGGTGACTCAGATTCTAAATTGTATGTAGTTTACAAATTGTGGGTTAAGATTTTAATGGGTTGGTTCAGCTAACAAAATATCTATCTGTGAAGCTTGCTTTTAAAATTCGGTAGATTTTGGCTTTGTGAATTTTGTGGCCACTCTGTTTACTTTTTTAACATGCTTAAGGAAAAGTGGCATTTGTGCAGCCTGTACTAACAGTTTTACCTGAATAATTTAGTACACCAAGTAGGACTAAGAATAAGAAGTTACGGTTCTCCTAAACCACAAAATAAAGCTTTTCACTAGAAAATATGAAGCAAATTTTATAAGAATTGTACTTTATATTAATTAAAACTAAAATTTAATGCTAATAACTTTAAACCACAAGATGCTTGACTTTCCTTACGTCTTAAGACTAGGTCGTATGGGGTCTTTATATTTTTTTTTTAATACAAATCCAAATAATTAAATTTTTCCATGACCGAAAGCTAAAGATAATTTTTAGAACCTAATCACAATGGTTAATGCACAGAAAATACTCACACCAATACGTACAAAAAGAATAAAACGCACCGGCGGTTAGTTCTGTAGTGGATAGTGCGTTGCGGCGTGGGTGTCGGTAATATGGTGTGGTGTGCTCGCATTGGATTTCGATATCGCCAAACCAGTATGAACTTTTTGTTGGCTTCTTTTTTTCTACATTTCTTTGCAATGCTTTGTCGATATCAGGTAACAACAAAAAAAAAAAAAACATTGAATGACGTGCTTCCTAATTTTTTTTATTTCTACTAGCCTTCAAAAGTTTGCGGGTAAAATTGGGCGAGGCTGAAAAAATATTTAAGAACGAAATTAGTTCTTGTAAAATTTACAAGGCAAACGCGCATCTGGTTAGAGATTATATTTATCATGTATGTACCTACCTATCACTCCGTAAGTCAGCATGGGTCTTACAACCATTAGGTATAACCATCTGATTATCTTTGGTGACGTACCCCATGACCATTGTAGGGCAGGTGCGCATTGCTCCTGTCATACATACGCAGGCCATTCTCTACAATTTTTGCAACTGCTTCTTTACGGTGGCTAACCGTGCTCTATCGCCCCATGCTATCACTCCGTAAGTCAGCATGGGTCTTACTACCATTGGGTATAACCATCTGATTATCTTTGGTGACGTACCCCATGATTGCCCTGCTATACTACGACATGTATAAAGCGCTCTAGAGCACTTCATTATCGTGTTTCGCACATGGGTGCCAAAGTTTAACCTGCTGTCAAATGTGACGCCGAGGTATTTAACCTCCTTGCTTATTTCTAATAGACTCCCTAAGAGCCGTATCTGTTTCATTCTCTGTAGCTTATGCCGTCTAGTAAAGGGGACAATGACTGTTTTAGTAGGGTCCAACCTCCCTACACCAGTCACTCGTGATTTTCAACCCTAACTGGACTATGTCACAGAGTGCTTCTTCGTATTTGCCTCTTGCTATTATTACAATGTCGTCGGCGTAGCCTTGGCATTGAATTCCTCTGGCAGAAAGTCTGTTAAGTAGTTCGTCTACTAACAGACTCCAGAGTAGCGGAGACAGTACTCCTCCTGGGGGCAGCCTTTAGTGGTTAATACTGTTACCGTGCTGTTATGCGTCGATGCGGTGGCCTGTCTGGACCGCAACAATGCAAGTATCCACCTGCTGGTAGTTGGGTCCAGGCCCCTCCTCGAGAGAGTGGCCCCAATCACAACGTGTGAAGTATTATCAAATGCGCCTTCTATGTCTAGGAAGGCACATATTGCTACTTCTTTGTTGTCGACTGCCGCACCTAATGCGCGCCGCAGCTGATAAAGTGCAGTATCAGTTGACCTGCCTACTCTGTATGCATGCAGCGTTGGATGCAGCGGATTTTGCTTCAGCAGAGTGCTTCTGATGTTATAGTCCACCAGCTTTTCCAATGTTTTCAGTAAACACGATGTTAAGCTGATGGGTCTGAAGGACTTTGGGTTGGTGATATCTTTCTTCCCTGCCTTGGGGATGAAGACCACCCTAGCTCTACTCCAAGCGATTGGTATATGCCCGAGCGCGAGGCTGCTTAATAGCGTTTTTCTTATACGAGAGAGGAGCAAGTCCTGACCCGTTTGAAGAAAAATTGGCAATATACCGTCTATTCCGGGAGATTTATAGGGTTGAAATGTACCTATTGCCCATTTCAATCTCTCCACGGTGACTGTCGACTTGGCACATGCCCAGTCGATAGTCGACGGTCTATACCAACCTTCACTGTTGACCGCGTCATTTTGAAGGGGTGTACTGCCTGGAAAATGCGTTTCAAACAGGAGTTCTAGCTTTTGGATATCATTGCTCGTAAATGAGTCATCCTTACGTTTCAATGATATGTTAGCTTCCGGTGCCCGCTTGGCAAGCGCTCTGTGAATCCTAGCACCTTCGTTGATGCTTATAATGTTTTCACAGAAGTTTCTGTAGTTTGACCGTTTGGCCTTCCTGATCTCCTTGTTGTAGGTGGTCAGACTTTCACGGTATCGTGCCCAGTCCCCGTCTCTCTTAGCTGTGTTAAAGAGATGGCGTGTAGTTCGACGCAGTCTCTCAAGACTGACGTTTCACCAGGGGGCATCCTTCTCCATTTTCTTCCTCCCCACCGGGCAGTTATCTTCAAATGCATCAATTATGCTTCTGTTCAGGTTCCTTACAGCTCTCTCTAGGTCCAGTGAATTTTTTGGAATACCATATGCTTCAGTGCTTCCCAGTTTGTTTTCCTAGGGTTACGACTTGGCACACTACTATTTGTATTTAGTTGTAACCTAAATAGGATAGTTTTATGGTCCGACATAGATTCCTCTGATGAGACGTGCCAGTCTCTTAGGTAAGGTTTTAGGGACCGACTTATAAGGGAGATGTCTAAGACTTCTTCCCTGATTCTATTTGTAAATGTGGATCCGACATTGTCGAGTTCTAGATTATGTCTAAATATAAATTCTGTGAGGTTCTCACCTCGTAGATTGATGTCGCTGCTGCCCCATATCGTGTGGTGCGCGTTGGCATCGCAACCGATTACCACCGGCATCTTCTCCCTTGCACAGTAGGCTACTAGTCTCTCCACCTCGGGTGGCGGGCAGGCTACGTCTCCTGCAAAGTACGCAGACACCGCCACCATGGAAACCGCACTACCACTGGTTTGTACTACCAACGGGACACAGTCTCTGGTGAGGAACTCTGAAAGGATAGTGTAATTAATACCCTTTCTAGGTTTCCTAGCGTGATGGATGTTCACTTGGGCTAGCCCAGTGTTGATGACTTTAGTCATCTAATGGGGTAATATTCCCCAGCGTGTCTGGAGATTGGGGCCTTGGGTTGCCACCATCTCCATCACTCGTTAAGGTAACGTCGGCCTCGGCCGCGTCTTTTAGCAGTTCCTCTGCTAGCTCCTGCGAGGACATTATGCTGTCCTCCTCTCTTGCCTGTGGTTCCTCACAGAGCGTGCTGTCTGCCAACTCCTCGTCTTCCGCGAGGTCTTCAATCAAGTTGTTGGCTTGATTTGAGTGTTGGCTCTGCTCTGCGAGAGTAACTGTGGTGAGGGCCTCTGCTACATCACACTCTTCTTTCGTTGGAGCAGGTATTAATCTTGCTCCAACTTTCTTTTTGAGCCCGCTTACCGGGATGTTCCCAAAGCGGAAGCTGACTTGGTGACCGCGCTCTACTATCGCGTCTTTGGATAGCTCATCTATCCCTATCACCAAAAGGGCACCTCCACCCTCATTTTTCCTGGAAATCACCTTCCAGGTGTCAACCTCTATCGCATTCTGGCTTCTTAGCAAAGCCAGTAGGGATTCGGAGGTTCTGTCCTCACTTCTTGGACAGTAGATTGTGATACAGTGGGGTGATGGTATCTCATCGCCCACTTTGCAGTCGAGGGGTACGCCCTTCCACGTGTGGAGTGTCGACGCAGATGTTTTCAGCCAATTTGCCGAGTTCTCGTCGGAGCATTCTACGATCAGGAATCCCGCTCGAAAATGAATGCCCGCAAATGTGATCGGATTATCCCATCGGTACGTAATGAGCTCATCGATGATAGCCTCTTCCAACTTGGAAAGCTCTCCATGATTGAGCAGTACCTTTGGGTATTCCGCCGGTAGGACAGCCACCTTCACCTTCTTTGTCATATCTGCATATGACATTCGCGGTGCGGTGGATGTATTCGAGGTGGGCCTCATGGCAGTTCCCCGTGATGTGCTCGGATGTGAGCCCCGGTCTGCCGTGGTATTTCCCACCCCTGCCGTTGATGGTCCGCAGGCCGCACTCCTGGCCCCCGGGCACACTCTCTTAGGAGTGGCCACCGGAGGCGTTAGGGTGCTGTTGTGTCTTTTGACAGCTGGTGCTGCTACTGCTTGGTCCCTCGGCTCCTTTGCCTTCTTTAGGGCTTCCTCTGGAGAGAGTCCTTGCTGGAGGTATCTCAGATACCACTTGACCCTAGAGCCGCATAGGTTGCGACGATTCGGGTCATCCAGCCCACCGGGTTCTCCTCTTGGTGGTAGGAGATTTCCCCTCCGTTTTGCCCTCTGATTCATTGCTGATTGTGGTGGTCCGATCACCACACTCTCTCGCATTGTAGTTGTGGCACGCTGTGCTTGCGGCACTCTCCTATATGGTGCCGGAGTAGCACGTTGTGGAGGATGGTCTACCACATTAGATGACCTCCCCTCAATGGGTCGGTCTTCTAGATGTCTTGCGACATGCTCCGCGGGAAGATTCCGCGGTATAATTAACTTTTTTGGACTTTTCATATTTGGTCCCACGTACTGCAGAGAAAGTTGTGTCCGCCCGGGCAGAGATCCGCATTACCCGGGTAAGGCTTATTAGAACAGGCGGTCGCCATTTGCCTGAGCTCACCGTAGGAGACTGGGCTAGTTGTTAGCCCGGGCCCCCAGCCAGGTTGACTCTCGGCACGGTTCGAGTCACACCTTAGTCCGGCCCGGAGTGAGATGTGTGGTTAGGGATGGGGTAGGTATACAGGGAAGTTTGGGGTTGTGTGAGGCTATGCTTTTGAGGAGGCGGCGACACAAACGCCTCGTCAGTACGATTTATCGTACCCGCTGTTTGTCCGGGACTGCTTATTTACGATTACCTCTTATTATTCGCAGCTAACCTCCCCGAGGGGAGGCCTTTCGCTATCCGCATCCCGCGACCCGCCTGGTGGCCTCAGCTCAGCCCCATCCGAACCATCCCACAAGTTCTTCTGACCAGGTGCATACATATCATACAAACTTGCAAATCGATCACGATTAAAATTTATACTCATATCATCATATGGATACGCCTTGGAGTTCAAATGCACTTTCAAGTTTCGTAATTGATTTTGAATCAATTTATTATCAAGTGAAAAGCCTATTATAGCAAACCGAGGACGTTCTCTATTTGCTGCAAGCTTAACATTCCAAACATGATGAGTACCTTCTGCTAATGTTGGATTGAGATAACAATCCCAACTGCGGAATGCTACTGGTAGTGAGCCTCCGCTTTTTGTTATATCAAACATTACTAATTTCTTTTCATCACTGAGAGTAATATGTGGTACTTTCCAAGTAATATTTGTTATATGTAATTTATACTCGGCACTTTCAATTTGACTATGATATACATCGTCCATATTTTTAGTTATGAGTAGTATTAGCTCATGTTTACAATTCAATAAGACTTTATTATCGTCTTCACAAAATCCAAGCAGACATTTAAGTGGAATAGAGAAATTAAAATATCCATCATTTGCTAGTTGTTTGTCGTTTCCATTAAACCAACCAGAATTCTCAAGCATACGACTTTCAGGATTATTCAATGAAATATAGCTTTTTAAGGTTGTTGAAATACCAACAAATCTGGTTCGATCATTTTCAATTCCATTCAATTCATATCGAACCTCATCGAACAGGTAGCTCATACAATAGTTTTTTAGTTTACCTCCTCCAGTAGGAGTGTTGTTAGGCAAAGAAATGAAGCCCTCAATATTAATAAAACTCTAGGTTGGCAGCACATATAAGTCCTGATTCTGAATTGTGATTCTAACTTCATCATTAATCTTAAATGATTGGAGATAAGGAGAGTAGCTATGGTATTCTTTTATGATTATACTCTCATCCGAATAGGGTTTCTCTCGAACAGTTAATAAATTAGTCATTGTTCTCTAATTTTTAGACCCAATGACTTTAAAAATAATTTATTTTCAGCTGTGAGTTTTTTGCTTGACGACCTTCTTTCTTCTGCAGTATAACTCAAAGTGCTTGATGATGGGGGTAACATATGTTTTTATTATAAATAACCTATTTTGTTGTCTTAAATGTAGCCGAGGTGTAACACTCTCATTACGTAAATAAACTAAATTTCCGTTCTGATCAACAATCCGTAATTTCAATGAATGTATCTCTCTCGTGTTCACGGGAAATAAATAAGATTACGGGGCTTCTCACTCATTTCTGTTGGAGCCTTATGGTGTGATGGAGTGGCGTGAGCTCCATTAGGACTTCCAAGGCCATTGTAGGGCAGGTGCGCATTGCCCCTGTCATACATACGCAGGCCATTCTCTGCAATTTTTGCAGTTGTTTCTTTACGGTAGCTAACCGTGCTCTATCTCCCCATGCTATCACTCCATAAGTCAGCATGGGTCTTACAATCATTAGGTATAACCATCTGATTATCTTTGGTGACGTACCCCATGATTGCCCTGCTATGCTACGACATGTATAAAGCGCTCTAGAGCACTTCATTATCGTGTGTCGCACATGGGTGCCAAAGTTTAACCTGCTGTCAAATGTGACGCCGAGGTATTTAACCTCCTTGCTTATTTCTATTAGGCTATTAGGCTGATGGGTCTGAAGGACTTTGGGTTGGTGATATCTTTCTTCCCTGCCTTGGGGATGAAGACCACCCTAGCTCTACTCCAAGCGATTGGTATATGCCCGAGCGCGAGGCTGCTTAATAGCGTTTTTCTTATACGAGAGAGGAGCAAGTCCTGACCCGTTTGAAGAAAAATTGGCAATATACCGTCTATTCCGGGAGATTTATAGGGTTGAAATGTACCTATTGCCCATTTCAATCTCTCCACGGTGACTGTCGACTTGGCACATGCCCAGTCGATAGTCGACGGTCTATACCAACCTTCACTGTTGACCGCGTCATTTTGAAGGGGTGTACTGCCTGGAAAATGCGTTTCAAACAGGAGTTCTAGCTTTTGGATATCATTGCTCGTAAATGAGTCATCCTTACGTTTCAATGATATGTTAGCTTCCGGTGCCCGCTTGGCAAGCGCTCTGTGAATCCTAGCACCTTCGTTGATGCTTATAATGTTTTCACAGAAGTTTCTGTAGTTTGACCGTTTGGCCTTCCTGATCTCCTTGTTGTAGGTGGTCAGACTTTCACGGTATCGTGCCCAGTCCCCGTCTCTCTTAGCTGTGTTAAAGAGATGGCGTGTAGTTCGACGCAGTCTCTCAAGACTGACGTTCCACCAGGGGGCATCCTTCTCCATTTTCTTCCTCCCCACCGGGCAGTTATCTTCAAATGCATCAATTATGCTTCTGTTCAGGTTCCTTACAGCTCTCTCTAGGTCCAGTGAATTTTTTGGAATACCATATGCTTCAGTGCTTCCCAGTTTGTTTTCCTAGGGTTACGACTTGGCACACTACTATTCGTATTTAGTTGTAACCTAAATAGGATAGTTTTATGGTCCGACATAGATTCCTCTGATGAGACGTGCCAGTCTCTTAGGTAAGGTTTTAGGGACCGACTTATAAGGGAGATGTCTAAGACTTCTTCCCTGATTCTATTTGTAAATGTGGATCCGACATTGTCGAGTTCTAGATTATGTCTAAATATAAATTCTGTGAGGTTCTCACCTCGTAGATTGATGTCGCTGCTGCCCCATATCGTGTGGTGCGCGTTGGCATCGCAACCGATTACCACCGGCATCTTCTCCCTTGCACAGTAGGCTACTAGTCTCTCCACCTCGGGTGGCGGGCAGGCTACGTCTCCTGCAAAGTACGCAGACACCGCCACCATGGAAACCGCACTACCACTGGTTTGTACTACCAACGGGACACAGTCTCTGGTGAGGATAGTATAATTAATACCCCTTCTCACCATGATGCATGCTCTGGGTGCTGGGTCTCTTTGATCCCAGAATACCTTTGAGTCGGCCGTGTACAGGCCTTTAACTCCATCGTGCACCCATGGCTCCTGTACTAGGGCCAGCCCGAGGTGCCGTTTTATGAACATCCTGGCTAAGATTGCTGAAGCCGCCTTAGCGTGATGGATGTTCATCAGACAATATTTTTGGCTAGCTCTGCTACAGGAGTGAAAGGCCTGCACAAGGGCGATTGAAAGGTAATCTGGGATCGGAGGAACCCAATACCCAGAGCATGCATTATAGTAAGGATGAGTATTAACTATGCTATCATTTCAGAATTCCTAACCAGAGACTGTGATCCAATCTGGTACAAGCCATTGGTATTGCTGTCTATTTGGTAGTAGTGTCTGCATATTTCGCAGGAGACGGAGCCAGCCTACCACCAGGAGAAGAGGGTCTAGTTGAGTACGGTAGAAAAGAGAAGATGCCGGTGTCAATCTGTTGCGAAACCAATGCGGACCACACGATATGGGGCAGCAGTGACATCAATTTGAGGGGTGAGTACCTCATAGACTCTATATTTAGATATAACTTAGAACTTGGCAATGTCGGATTTTCACCGATTTTTGTTAATAGAATCAGGGATGAGGTCTTAGACAACACCCTGATTAGTCGGAGTAGGTATAGGCCGTCGACTGACGACTGGACATGTGCCAAGTCGACAGTTACCGTGGAGAGTTTGAAATGGGCAATCCGTACATTCCAGCCCAATAACTCTTCAGGAATAAACGGAATGTTGCCAATTTTCCTTCAAATGAGTCAGGACTAACTTCTCTCTCGAATTAGGAAAACGCTAATAAGCAGCCTTGCCCTCGAACATATACCAATCGCTTGGAATAGAGCTAGGGTGGTTTTCATCCCCAAGGCGGGAAAAAAATATATTACCAACCCAAAGTCTTTCAGACCTATCAGCTTAACATCGTTTTTACTAAAAACGTTGGAAAAGCTGGTGGACATTAGAAGCACCTTGCTGAAGCAAAGCCCGCTACATCTCACGCAGCATGCATACAGAGTAGGCAGTTGACAACAAAATAGTAGCAATGTGCGCCTTTCTAGACACAGAAGGCACGTTCGCCTACACATCGCATGATCCGTTTAAAGAGAGGCCTGGACCCAACTAACAGCTGGGGGATACTTTCATTGTTGCATTCTAGACAGGCCATAGGATCAACGCATGATAGCAAAGTAACACTCTTAACTAATTAAGGCTGCCTCCAGGGGGTTGTATTGTCTCCGCTTTTTTGGAGTCTTTTAGTAGATAAACTACTTAAGAGACTTTCCACCAGAGGTATTCAATGTCAAGGCTACGCCGACAACATTGCTATAATACCAAGAGGCAAAAACACACTTTACGAGGGGTTAAAGGGTTAAAATTAACGAGTGACTAGTGTAAACGGTAATTTTACAGTAAATTAATCTTTGGCGCCCATATACAAAATACGATATTTAAGTGCTCCAGAGCGCTTTACGCATGTCGTAGTATAGCCGGAAAGTCATGTGGTACATCACCAAAGATATTCAGTTTGCTATACCTAATGGTAGTAAGACCGAAGCTGACATGGGCTGATAGAGCACAGTTGACCACCGTGATGAAGCAACTGCAAAAATTGCAGAGCATGGCCTGAGTATGTATGACTTGGAGTTCAGAATGGAGCATAATAGATCTAATAGGTCGCATGGCACAACCCCCAATTTATTATTAATATTATTTAACAGACTCATTCTGATGTATTAAATTAACAACAATCGGTGCTTTTACTTTAAACTCCTAAGCTGTTAGCAACGGTTCAGAATGCTTCATATAGTAACTTGCTTGGAAACTTGCATAAATATCGTACAAGCTTGCAGATCGATCACGATTAAAATTAATACTCGTATCATCATATGGATAGGCCTCGGAGTTCAACTGCACTTTCAAGTTTCGTAATTGATTTTGAATCAATTTATTATGAAGTGAAAAGCCTATTATAGCAAACCGAGGACGTTCTCTATTTGCTGCAAGCTTAACATTCCACACATGATGAGTACCTTCTGCTAATGTTGGATTGAGATAACAATCATAACTGCGGAATGCTACTGGTACTGAGCCTCCACTTTTAGTTATATTTAACATTACTAATTTTTTCTCATCACTGAGAGTAATATTTGGTACTTTCCAAGTAATCTTTGATATATTTAATTTATACTCGGCACTTTCAATTTTACTATGATATACATCGTCCATAGTTTTAGTTATGAGTAGTATTAGCTTATGTTTACAATTTAATAAGACTTTGTTACATTCTTCACAAAATCCAAGCAGATATTTAACTGGAATAGAGAAATTTTAATATCTATTATTTGTTAGTTGTTTGTCGTTTCCATTAAACCAACCAGAATTCTCAAGCATACGACTTTAAGGTTTATTTAAGGCAATATTGTTTTTTAAGGGTGTTGAAGTATCAACAAATCTACTTAGATCAATTTTAATTCCATTCAACTCATATCGAACAGGTAGCTCATACAATTGTTTTTTAGTTTACCAAGTTTAAATGAAGCCCTCAATGTTAATAAAACTCTCGGTTGATAGTACATACAAGCCCTGATTCTGGATTGTGATTCTAAATTCATAATAACTCTTAAATGGTTGGAGATAAGGAGAATAGCTATGGTATTATTTTTTGATTATACTCTCATTCGAAAATGGTTTCTCTCGAACAGTTAATGAATAAGTCATTGTTCTATAATTTTAATCAGTTCTGTGGTCCAGAAACAAAGCTAGAAAATCGCTTGGCAGAAGGGGAAAAGGGAATAAATCCATTAGATGCTGTTTGTAAGTAGCACGACATGGCATATTCTAATAATAAAGATTTGAGCGACCGTCATATAGCTGGTTCCAATTTGGCCAAAAAAAAGTCGGAGCTGTGAAAGCCTCAGATAGTACTTTCGGGGAAAAAACCGCTGCTTATTTTGTAACAAACAAAATGCAAAGAAAAAGCAAAGAAACAATTTGGTATGGGATTAAAGCAAAGACAAAATAAAAAAAAAAAAAGTGAGAAAAGAAAAAAATATATGCATTTATTTTTTTTTTATTTATTTATTTGTAAGGGTGGTTAAGTGGATAAGCTATATAATATTCAATAATAATCGGTAAGAAAGCAATAGACAAAGGAAACTGAAGTAATATTTCCTCGAGTTATGAGTGTTCCTAAAGTTGGTGGTTTCTTACCCACCACCACCAAAGAACGCAAATTAATATTTTATTTTAGTATATAACAACTATAAATAGTCAGACTATCTTTGGTTTGAGTATAAAGATTGTGTTCTTTAGAACACAAATTATTTGAAAACCCATGTTATACCACATGAATAACATACAATAAAACATACAAACAACAATAAAACACATGTAAACCAGCGATAATCCGTTTGAAAATAAGAAACCACCTATTAAAGTGTTTACCGGCTTAGAACTGATAGTTTTATAGTTAATATGGATGAACAGCTTCAGAAAGAATTAACGAAAACAACAATCGCACTCAGATTATAAAAGTAAAAAAAGCTAAAGATAAATGACAAATACATATAATACTGAAAACTATAGTGAATATTATATCTGAGCTTCAAGCAAATAATATATCGTTTGCACCAAGTTATACCGAGTTATACTAATCCTAGTACAATTAGTAATGAAGACTATTGTAAAACGAATGAAATAACAAACGAGATCTTTAATTTTAGTGTAAATGAATTAGAACGTCAGAAAAAGCTAGATAAAGCATTTGGACCTACTAAAAAAAGTGGACAAATTATATTGGGGAGTTCTAAAATAACTGTCAACAACAAGAAAATTGAGTTGGAAAGTGGTGAAAATTGGAATCTTACTCCTGGATTATATTCTTTGATTTACTTAAAAGATCCTAAAGGTTACGATGATGTGGACTTGGATGAATATCAGAAAATCTTATTAAAAACAAATGCACATAGAATAAATCAACAACCTAATGGTCAGCTCAAGGGAAATCTTTCAAAAAAGTACACTGAAATAAAAAAAATAACTTTTCTCAATTAATGATAATCCAAGTGCAATGTCTACACCTCTAAACAAAAAATCGATGCATAAGGGTGAAAGTCTAATGACTCTCAGCTTAAGTAAGCCAAATTATGTGTATTGGGATGATTCAAATGAGATTATTGAAAGACTTAATCTTTTAGTTGCCCCACAGACAGCTGGTAACACTAATCATAACAATGAAATAGTTTCAATAATTGAAGAACTTCGGGAAGCAAAAGGTTTTTATTAAGTTAATGATAGTGTATTTATCATTAACTAATTACTATGAAAATGCCTCTTGACAAGTTTCTCAAATAGAGATGAAAGAGAAAGAACAAGTAAAAAAAATCAAATGGTTTGTTTTTCAAACAAACGTCTTAAAAATGTGGGCCGTTAGCAGATATTGATGTAGTTAATAAAGTATTTTAAGAAAGATATGTCGAAGAAACGATGAAGAACATAGAAAAACTTTAAGAAGGAGGGATCAAACAGATCAGAAAACAATAAATGAAATATAGGTGAATAAAAAACAGAAAATTGAGATAGAAGAGCTCTTAAAAAAATCAGAAAGTTCTTTAAGAGATGATTTTAACGCGCAATAAGATTCAATTACAAGTTTATTTAACGGTGGAAATCACAATTTAAATTTTACACTCGATTTTATTAGATTCGATAATAATAATAATTCGATAATAATTATAGGACAGTTAACAAGTTCGGACATATTTCAAATGAGCGAAATAAAAAGAAAAGTAATTTCCACTTGTTGGAAGTTTATGTTAATAATGGTTAAGGTTTTGGTGCAAAATACAAACTTATTAAAAATGTTTTGTAGACAACACTTTTCCAAAAAAAAAACCAAGTTCTCGGTTATAAAAAAAAAAAAAAAAAATTGCTATATATGAAAAACAATAGTTAAAAAGTAAAACATGAATAGAAAGAGTTTAATAGACGAATTACACGCCTTAGCTCGTAGTATTTTGATCGACGGAGAGTTATTATGAAGGGAATTGACGATCATTGGCAAGCAGACTTAGTGAAAATAAGAAACTACTCATCATCGAATAAAGGCTATAGATTTCTATTGACAGTTATTGATACGTTTTCTAAATATGCTTGGAGCCAAGCGCTAAAAACTAAATCGGCAAAAGAAGTTAAGCACTCGTTGTTGAGTATTCTTAAGGAAAACCGAATTCCAAAGAATTTACAGACCGATGATGGAAAAGAATTTTTAATTAAGACTTTAAAACTTTGTGTAAAAAACATAACATCAAACATTACTCAACTTATAGTGGCCTTAAAGCGTCAATTGTTGAGCGTTTTAATAGAACGCTAAAGGAAATGATGTGGAGAGAGTTTAGTTATAATGGAATATATTGTTGTATTGAACACTGTCTACGATCATATAAAAATATTTAATGGAAGTAAATTTCGTGTTGGAGATTATGTACGAATTAGTAAGCAAAACATATATTTGAAAAGGGGTATACACCAACAAAATACAAAATTCCAATCCAGCTACATACATTCTAGAAGACTATCACATACATATCTTCAGAAAATTAGGCAAAACTATGGAAACTGGCCTTTGCAATCAGGGCACGAGCACCCAACTTATTGCGATTTGTGGTTTCTCACGATGTGACCAGCTTAATGTCTTTACGTTTTTCAACGTTTTCCATCGTCTTTCCGTAGACTGCATAATTTAAAAAAGTTTTTCAAAATTATTTTTCAGTAGACCGACAAGTATCCTTAGCCTATTCCTGCCCATTGATATTACATAAATCGTTTATGATTATACGTAGCCGCTCAAAAGACATTTGGCCTGTCGGAGTCCCGGTGCTTCCTCCCAGCTCCGCAGTCTCCCTTGTCTTTCTTCATTCTTGAGTTGCAGCCGTATTGTGTGTTTATCTATGCCACAAAACGGCCCACGCCTTCTATGTGTTAACTGCCACACCTAAGGCACGCCGCAGCTGGTAAAGTGCAGTATCAGTTGACCTGCCTACTCAGGCAGTAGTTGTAACCTAAATAAGATAGTTTTATGGTCCGACATAGATTTCTCTGATGAGACGTGCCTGTCTCTAAAGTGAGGTTTTAGGGACCGACTAATAAGGGTGATGTGAATGTCGGTGTGAATCCGACATTGCCAAGATCTAAATTATATCTAAATATAAATTCTGTTATGTTCTCACATCGTAGATTAATGTCGCTGCTGCCTGATATCGTGTGGTGCGCATTGGCGTCGCAACCGATTAACACCGGCATCTTCTCCTTTGCACAATATGCCACCAGTCTCTCCACCTCCGGCGGCGGGCAGGCTCCGTCTCCTGCGAAGTATGCAGACACCGCTCCATCGAGCACCCAAGGCACCTGTACCAGGACCAGTCTAAGCTGCTGTTTGGTGAACGTCCTGGCTAAGATTGCCGTAGCCGCCTTAGCGTGATGGATGTTCACTTGGGCTAGCCCAGTGTTGATGACTTGAGTCATCTATTGGGTGGTATGTCCCAGCGTGTCCGGAGATTGGGGCCTGGGAGTGCCACCATCACCGTCACTCGTTAAGGTAACGTCGGCCTCGGCCGAGTCTTTTTGCAGTTCCTCTGCCAGCTCCTGCGAGGACATTGTGATGTCCTCCTCCCCTGCCTCTGGTTCCACACAGAGTGTGCTGTCTGCCAACTCCTCGTCTTCCGCAAGGTCTTCGATCAAGTTGTTGACTTGAGTGTTGGCTCTGCTCTGCGAGAGTAACGGTGGTGAGAGCTTCTGCTACATCACACTCTACTTTCGTTAGAGCGGGTAGTAACCATGCTTCACCTTTCTTTTTAAGTGCGCTTACCGGGATGTTCCCAAATCGGAAGCTGACTTGGCAAATGCCCGCAAATGCATACGACATTCGTGGTGCGGTGAATGTATTCGGGGTGGGCTTCATGGCGGCTGCCCGTGATGTGCTCGGATATGAGCACAGGTCTGCTGTTGTATTTCCCACCCTTGCCATTGATGGTCCGCAGGCCGCACTCCTGGCCCCGGGCACACTCTCTTAGGAGTGGCCACCGGAGGCGTTAGGGTGCTGTTGCGTCTTTTGACAGCTGGTTCTGCTACTGCTTGGTCCCTCTGCTCCTTTGCCTTCTTTAGGGCTTCCTCTGGAGAGAGTCCTTGCTGGAGTTATCTTAGATACCACTTGACCCTAGAGCCGCATAGGTTGCGACGGTTCGGGTCATCCAGCCCACCGGGTTCTCCTCTTGGTGGTAGGAGATTTCCCCTTCCGTTTTGCCCTCTGATTCATTGCTGATTGTGGTGGTCCGACAACCACACTCTCTCGCATTGAAGTTGTGGCACGCTGTGCTTGCAGCACTCTCCTATATGGTGCTGGAGTAGCACGTTGTGGAGGATGGTCTACCACATTAGATGACCTCCCCTCAATGGGTCGGTCTTCTAGATGTCTTGCGACATGCTCCGCGGGAAGATTCTGCGGTATGTTAATGTTTTTTGGACTTTTTATGTTTTGGTCCCACGTACTGCAGAGAAAGATAGATCCGCTGTTCAAGTTTGAACATGCGCAGCAGGCTCAGCTATTGTTTAATGACAGAAAACACAAGGCCTCCTTTCAGCACATAAATTCACCTTACAACACATGGAGTAGTAGTAGGCGACGCCATGTACTTAGATTTAAGATTTTTGTATAAATAAAGGAAATCTCGTCAGAGCAAATCATCGATTCTAAACGTCGTCTCATCTTGTTTGACTACGTTTTTCATACACCGCATTACCCGGGTAAGGCTAATTAGAACAGTCGGTCACCATTTGCCTGAGCTCACCGTAAGAGACTGGGCTAGTTATTAACCCGGGCCCCCAGCCAGGCTGACTCTCGGCATGGTTAGAGTCCCACCTTAGTGCGGCCAGGAGTGAGATGTGGAGTTAGGGAAGGGGTAGGTACACTCGTGCAAGGAAGTTTGGGGGTGAGGCCATGCTTTTGAAAAGGCGGCGACACAAACGCCTCGTCAGTACGATTTACATTATCGTACCCGCTGTTTGTCCGGGACTGCTTATATACGACCCATTTCGTATTATTCGAAGCTAACCTCCCCGAGAGGAGGCCTTTCGCTATCCGCAACCCACGATCCGCCTGGTGGCCTAAGCTCAGCCCCAGCCGAACCTTCCCACAAGTACTTTTGACCAGGTTCTATAATGTATAGGATACTTTGTTTTAGACCTTAGGTCAGAAACAAGATTTTGACTTTTGCTTCCGGAGTAGGCTTTTCCTTTGATGGACAAAATGGTAGATCATTATGAAGGGAGTCTGGGTATAAAAGATTTACCTCAAGAACTTAACCATTCTCTGAATTTTCGGCGATACATGCAAGGTTAAATGAATTTACTTCATTCATCCATCTAAAACCAGAATATAGGAGATGTTGAGACATAGCCCAACTGTATGAAACACGTATATTAATGCTACTTAAGGAAGTTGTCTATTTTACTTTCGTAGCAAGTCTTTTTTTTTAATTAGACTTGTAGAATTTTACATTGTTTATTTTTATTTCTAATGCTTCCATGCTTTTTGATTATTAATTGTTAAATGGTTTTCAGGCGCTCTTATCTGGTACTTAAACGTAAGTGTAGCATACGTGTGTCAATACTGAACTAAATATATATATAATATAATAGGTTATTTTTTTTAAACTTGGTCTTGATCTTTGATCTTTGCTTGAAGAAAAAAAAAAATAAATAAATTAAGACTTAAATGGTCATCCAGCGAAGAAAGGCCTTTCGACGTCGAAGGTCTTTTCCACACATATTTATATTTTTTATTGAACAATTTACTTAAATTTTCATTGTATATGCATGGTTGACGAAAAAGCTTTTGCCTCTGAGGTGTGAAAACTAAAATTTAACGGAAAAAATTAACAAAAAACAAAAAATAAGTAATCTACCTTAGGAACTTTTTACAACAAAAAATCATTTTTGCGGGGGTTTTTTGTGGATAAATTTGGTAGTCCTTTTTTTTGCTTTCCAATTTTCTTGCATGGTTTCACAAATTTATAATTCTTCTGCATAAAAACGTCCTCGGGATTTTAATTGTTGTGCCTCATTCGGGCTTATAATTTATTAAAACTTTGCACATTGCAAAACACGCATTTTTAGATAATTTTTGCTCTGGCGATGTGCACTTTGATCTTCGACGTGCCTTGAGACCCGAAACAATAGAAAGAGGGCTTTTCAGAGCGTATCAGGGCTTATATACGTCCTTGCATTCAGGATCTCTTAAGCAACTATCCACAGCAAAGCTTTCACTTTGAGCAGGGCTTACTTCCCAAAACGCTTTTGATAATTGCGTAGAGATGAATGCAAGAATTAGAAAAAAACATTGCTTACCCTAAATCTACTTTTACAACGCACCCAAAATCTAGAGATGTAAACAAACCAAAAAAATTCTGACCACCGACCATTACAATTTCAGTGTACTTTTTTTTAACGATTTCCCTTAAGCTGACCATTAGGTATATGATTTTTTCTGTGTGCATTTGTTTTTGATAAGAATTTCGGATATACATCAAAATCCATACCATCGTAATCTTTAGAATCTTTTAAGTAAATCAAAGAATATTATCCAGGAGCAAGATTCAAATTTTCACAACTTTCCAACTCAATTATAATATTATTTTTGTCTGACGTTCTTATTCATTTACAATAAGATTAAAGATTTCGTCTGTTATTTCATTCGTTTGACTATAGTCTACATTACTAATTGAAATAGGTTTATTATAACTCTTCTCGCTTGATGCAAAGGATAAATCTTGTTTCTGAAGCTCGGATATTCCATTATTAAATGCTTCATAATATTCACTATAGTTTTCAGCCCTATTAATTATATTCCTAGTGCCTCCTTCTCCTTCGTCTTCTTTTTTTTTACTTTCATCAACTGATTTACTATTTCGTACCCTCTGACTATTTTCTGGAGAAGTTGTTTTACTGGTGTAATAATTTCCTCTAATTAATACTCTTTTGCGGCTCTACCTAATTTAATGCTTTAAGATTTTCTTTTCAGACCGATTCTTGCTTTCGTAAATTCTTTCAAATGATGTTCATCCATTTTAACTATAAGACGATCAGTTCTAATCCGATAAACATCTTTATAGGTGGCATCTGGTTTTAAGCGGCTTGATATCACGTGATTTTTCGCTGTTTTACATGTTATTTACTGACGTTTTTCACGTAATTTCCGTTGTAAACAGCACAAATACTATAATCAAACTAAAGATAGTCTGGCTGTTTATAGCTTTTATATACTAAAATAAAATATTAATTTGCATTCTAAAGAAAGATGAATACAAGTTACTTTAAATAATCGTCTTTATACTGCATTAATAGAAATCTTAAACATAAGTGTCCAAAATTAAAAGAATCAAATCGTTGAACTTGATTATAATTGTATTTTATATTCTCACCTAAATATCTAATAAGCTCTAAAGGTGGTGGAAAAGTCCCAAAACCATCAAATTATCTGATTTGCTTATCTCTTTTGTAGTAAGCTACCCAATGTGCTCCAACTCCACTTGAAAGGTCCAAGTTAACAATACCACTTTCCCTTCTGTGTACTCGTTTTGGTAATGAGTCTCTCATACACACAAATCTGAAAAGGGAATATGTTTGCGAGTAAAATGCATAATATCAATGTTTGGAAGCGGCTTATTAGGTAGCTGTCTTAAAAGATTTTCCCCTATATGCCTAAAGCAATGGCTTCCATTTTTCTGTTATGTCGTTTATTCTCCTCTAATTCTTTCTTTGCATTTTTCGCGCTATTAATGCTCTTTGCAATAGATGCACCACCAGAGGCAAGTCCGCCTAATGCTCCGAGTGCCGTTATAATTAGTATAATTGGTAAGAAACCACCAAGTTTAGGAACACTAATAACTTAAGGAATTATTACTTCATTTTTCTTTCGTCCAAAAGTTTTGTCTATTGCTTTCTTAGCGATTTTTATAGCGGATTGAATATCATATGGCTTCACCTTCTTTAATACTCTAGTAGCCACTCTTACGGCGTGCATAAATTTTTTCTTTTTCTCACATGGTTTATTTTTATTTTTTCTTTGCTTTAGTCCCATTCCAAATTTTTTCTTTGCTTTCATTATGTTTGTTACAAAATAAGCAGCGGTTTTTTCGCCGAGACTACTATCTGAGGCCTTTACACGCTCCCACGCTCTTTCGGCCAAATTTGTATCAGCTATATGACGGTAGCTTAAATCTATATTATTTGAATATGCTATGTCGTGCTCCCTACAAGCAGCATCTAATAGATTTATTCCCTTTTCGCCTTTTTCCAAGCGATTTATTAGCTTTGTTCCTGGACCACAGAACTGATAACCTGGCATATGTATCTCAAATGGGAGGGAGTTTTTTATTTTTATCAATAAGACCTTGATGGAGCTGTGGTTTGCTACTTGTTAATTTATAAAAGCGTTACTCTTTTAAAATAATTGCAGAAAACAAATGTAAAGACAAGTTGTGTTGAAAGCCCAAATGGGCTTAAGTTTTAAAATATTTATTTATATTCAAAGTCTTTACACCAACCGAAACTTGAATACTTGAAAACACTTGTGAGCCCAATAAAAGGGATGGGATATTTTACATTTTCAAAAAAAGAGAGCGCCATCTAAAGCCAAAAGAGCGTGGGAGCGTAAAGGCCTGCGATAGTAGTCTCAGCGAAAAAACCAC